>JBAMBO010002250.1:0-151305 GCA_037044535.1 Lordiphosa magnipectinata | reverse complement strand
GCAATAACTAGCCAAACTGTAGCAATTCTCAAGCGCTGTTGAGTAGGTTAAGTCAGCCCTAGTACTTCCTGACATGCTGCCAACTGCTGAAATTGCAGCAGCAACTTGAATGCTGCGAATTTATGTGTTGCCATGCAACATTTTTATAGGAATTTCAGTGCAACTAGAAGACCAACAAACGAATGTCAACAGCAGACGATCAAATTGTAAAACTCTTGCACATAAATCTTGAGTTTTTTTTTTTTTTTTTATGAATGTTGTTGTCATAACTCACACACACACTGTGCGTGTTCGTGTGCGTGTGTGTGTGTGGTCGCACCTGTTTTGGCTTGTACTTTTTGTGCAGTTGCGCAAAAAAATGCGTAACGCATTTTTACGTGCTTGACGTATATTTTTTTGTTTGTTTCTTATTTGTTACATTTTGTACAGCGTTTCGCCTTAAAGCTTTTGCACAATATCTGGCCAAATAACTTTTTGATATCAAAATACTTGCCCCATACAGGAAAGTTTTTTGCAAAATGCCCCAAGCAGCTGTAGCAAACAAACGGGGAAAAAATATGTTTCAACTTTCGATGAAATTTATAAATATTTTGCTTCAAATACTTCGGCACATTGTCTTATTAAATTTTCAGTACAAAATAAACCTGCAAAACTTACAACTTGGCCAAGTTGTGAAAACAATTGCCATAAGCAAACAAATTGGCGCTCTGGCAAAATATTTTTGATTGATTTCAATTGCCTATTTCTGGGTGGGGGGGGGGGGGGTACAGGTAATTGACCAACCAGGTAGGCAGCTTGTTAGCATAAAATGGCCGCCGCATAATGCAAATGACGCTGCAGTGTATAAGTACCCCACCCCGGTATACAATATTATAAGCCGGACCGTTTGCTTTGCTTTATTATTATGCAAATTTTCTGTGATGCTGCCCAACTAACAATGTCATTTCCGCATAAAAACGCCATGGACGCGGCACATTTCCGTCGCAATTGCCGCCATTTATAAAAAGCCGTCCCACAAATTTGTGGGTGGTTGGTGAGAGAGGGCGAGGCAGGAGGGGGGGGAGGGCTATTTACAATGAGGCAGCAAATTGTTTGGGTTAGTTTTGCAATTGACAATGGTCGGAATGGATAAAGGATGGCCAAATGTAGCCTGCTGCCACCTAATTGAGCAGCCGGGTAATTTTGACAAAAATTTGTAAGCTCTTGGGGAATGGATACTGTCGACTTTCATAAAACGACAGCTAAATAACACAGGCCAACAAAATTACCATCCTTGTGAGTTGCAGCCCTGTTTAAAGTTATTATAAGTTTATGTCCAAAGCTGGTGTCAGCTCTTGTTTCCAAGATATGCCGGGAAAACGATCTTGTTGACTTCGATTTCAAGGTAAAGCTCTAAATAACAAGCAGTCTGCTTTATAAATTATACAAAAAATTTTAAAAATCGTTCTTAAAACCAATCGATCATGGCATGCAGAATTAGAAGACATAACTAACCACGAACCGTATATGTTTGGTTATATTTGCGGAGAGTACGTATTTCAAGCAAATATATTCAAAATAACCAAAAATTGTTGAGTTGAACTATGGCGCATACATTGCATTTTCTATTCGCAGTCAAGATAATCAGCAACTTAAAGAGAGCATATATGCGACAATGGGCTAAAGGAAAAACTTAAATTTTTGGCTTGCCAACGGTGTGGAACAAGCCGACTGCCCTCTCAAGTAATTGTTATTTTTGCGAAGTGAATTTAAAGGGCATCAAAGGCAAAAACCAAATTTTTTTTTGATGATTTTTTTCCAGATGTTAATTCAGCAAGAAGTCCTATTCTCCATAGCGTGGAAATTCCAATTCCAGATTGGCTGACAAAGACTATGATGAGACTGACCCTAGCTATTTAGGCATGCTGTATTCCCAAAGTCTGTAGTTATTTAAACTAATGTAGCAGATTCGGGATCTGAATCTGTGGAAAGAAGCGGCCGAGCTACTTACCTCTAGGCTTAATGAAAAAAGTCAGCTTGAAAATAAATCACAAGTTACTTATTATAGGACAAGTGAAAAAAAACTTTCTTTCATATTATACTCAAGATACGGGTACTAAGGACGAATTGCAGTACGAACCATCTTTATTCTAAAGTATAGGATAAGGGTAAGGGTTCTTCGCAAATTGCGGGGGAAGCAGGTGGAGAGAAAAATAAACTTGATCTGCCTGCAAGCAAAAGGTGTTGTCACTTCAAAGCTCTAACTCTTGCGATCTCTGAAATCTCTTGGTTCATACGGACAGACGAACAAACGGCGGACAGATGGAAAACGGATGGGTAAATGACTCAAAAAAGTATTCTTTATAGGGTCGGAGATGTTTCCTACTGGCTGTTACATACATTTGCACAGACTTAATATTTATACTGTGTATCTTTGGTACAGAATATAATAAACCTAGTACTCCCGGAATGTTATTTAACATTTGCCTTTCTTTTTCAAAAATTCTATGTAAAAGGCCTGTACTCAGATGAGATAAAAATTTAGATCGGCACGATACTTCACATAAATAGAAACAATTTTGAACAGTTTGAATTCAGATTGCTTTTAAACATCAGTCCTATTTTTATAACATATAGTGCCGAACTAAATTATTATTCTCATCTACAAAAACCTTGGCTGGGTTTGGCCTGGTTAGCTGCCGTTTTCTTTTTATTGCATTTTGAAGTTTTCAGCTTCTGATTAGGATTCGCCACTCCATATCTCGTAAACTATTTGGAATTTCGACTTAGAGGAAGTCGTTGCTCTTGGCTTGGCTTACAAAACATTCTTAAGTAGCAACTCAAAAAATTATCATCTTCATACTCAAAATTACAAAAATGTCTTAAAATCATCATGTTTTCCCCTCATTTTGTAATGTTTTTCTACTTTGTCTTGAAAACTGTAACGAATTTGACTAAGCAATACAGGACAAAAACGTAGCTTGGACTTAAATAAACAAACGATTGGAACATACCATCTTCATTCAATTGGTCCTTCAAATATATAGAATTGGAACCAAAACTCGAAAAATGACAATTTTTGATACCAATTGGTTGACACAATCAAAAATTTCGATTGTTTTGTAAGAAAATAGTAAGAAATCATATCTTAAAAACTGTAATTAAAAATATTTTAGATTTTTTACTTTTTACCGAAAATGTTCGTTTTTTTGGGTTACGTGCTTGTGGGCCGTTCTAACGGTTTGTTTATTTTTGTCTAAGCTACAACTTTGTGCTGTCTTACTTCTCCAAATTTCAAACGGGTTTCAAGATGAATTTGAAAAACTGTAGAAAAGCGGTCGAAACTTGGTTTTTTTGGCCAACTTTTGTAATTTTGAGTATGAAGATATAAAATTTGATTTGCTACAAAGAAATGTTTTGTAGGTCAAACGAAGAGCCACAACTTTGTTGAAGACTTAAAAGCGAAATTCAAAATAGTTTACGAAATATGGAATCGTTAGTCCTACTCTGAAGCTGAAAAGTTCAAAGTGCAATAAATAGAAAACGGCTGCTAATCAGACTAAACCCAGACAGTGTTTTTATACTACCATCAAACCCTTTTAAAATTTTTTGGTCTCGACGCTATCAATTTTTTGAGTTTAAAAATGTGTCACAGTGATATTAATCCAATGACCGCACTAGCTTAAACGGGATGCAGAGCATAAAAACTCCATTCAATTCTTAGTGCTAAGGTTTTGTGTCGAGCCATCGATACACCGATGGCAGTCGATGACTATTTGGGCTCAGTGTCACGTATGTGTGATCGATATATAGATTATGGGCGATGACGATTGATCTGTAAAATTAACCTCTCTTTACTTCTTTCAAAATAAATTCTATTTTAGAAGCTGTTAGACTGACTAAAAACTTAAAAGGATCGTTTGTAATATGCTCTGATTCTCTATCTGCCTTAGATTCCTTATCTAACATAAACAATTCAGACAATTATTCTTCCCTTATTAGATCACTATTGATCACTCTCTTACCTAGAGTGAGGTTAATATGGATCCCTGGTTATGTGCAAATTCAGGGAAATGAGCTAGCTGACCATATGGCCAAAGCTTCAGCTCATGCCTTTAATTAGTACATCAAATACCAATATCAAGGACATCAACAAATATTTAAAAAAACAACTGATTCGTCAACAAGACAGTACAAAAACCTGAACCAGAACATTATCCATATTAACGATTACCTTAACATAAGCTCACAAACCCAAATAACCCGGCTTGATCAAATCGAAATCATTCGCCTACGATTATGACACACAAGATTAACTCATCAACACTACTTTAACCACAACATTTCCGCAATATGTAATCTTTGTCAAACAAATAGTATCCGTAATATACAACACATACTACAATCCTGCCCAAGCTTAAATAACATTTAAATAGAAATTTTCCAGCAAGAAAACCCAATAGATATTCTAGCAAACCCAAATGAAGAAAACATTAACAAAATTATCAAATTCTTACGAAAATCGCAGTTATATAATGAAATTTAAATAAAATAATTTGTAATAAATCACGAAAATGTAAATACTACCTAATTTATATAAGTACGCATAATAGATTCAATAACCTAATTATAAGAATATTTTGTAATCAAGAATATGTATTACCCTTAATATTTTCTAGCTGAAGTTTCTGGCAGCCATTGCTAGCTAATTCACTTATCTTTAAGTTTAACCTTTATGATTAGTTTATATAAATAAATAAATAAATACTTCTTTCACTCGTGAGCGGAACACATATGCTGATAAAAGAACTATCTGAATTTTCAACTGAATTAATTGGCTGGGTGAATTTCAACTTTTAATTGGCAAAGTACCTTCTGCTTTCCTCTCTATATGACTGGCCAACCGGGGGATGACTACGACCTTATCATCTAACATAGATTAGTTCCGTTCGACCAATCCACCAAGGCGACTAACTTCACAAGTTGATCCACTTTTCGCTTTAAGCCTCTGATTATTCTTTGGATTATTAAACAAACTAATTGCGTTTTTCATGAATACAGTATAAAGCATGTACTGAACCAAAGTTTGAACCAAAACCTGCACCCAAATACTAGGAACCTCATATTTCCGTATCTAAACCATTGGTAAATTTTGGTTTGAAAACGCGAAATGGAGCAGCCCTGATGCAAAATAATGTCAGCAACAATTTGTTCCAATCTTTTGTTATTTCTTATTAAGAGAAGAGCTTGTACTCAAAACGATAGAAAATTCCTTTCGTCATAGTATTTCACACAAATAGAAACAATTTCTAACAGCACATGAACATCAAAGCAAAGCCAAGGTGTTTCTAATTATAGGAAATACTTTGACGAAAGGAATTTTATGTCGTTCTCAGTACGGGGCTTCAGATCGGAATAAGTGATCATCTGAAGGATTAATATCTGTTGTAGTTCTGACTAAACTGCTTATTTCAGTTAACAAAACAGGTAGCTTTTTTTTTAGTGACAACAAAATGAGTTACTTTTTCAGTTGATGACTTCGCTTACCTTGCAGTTCAGTTGGCTTATGCTTAACTGATCTTTTTTGTTCAGTAGCTTATTTCTTACATATTAAATAAGTTCAGTGGTTCAGATGATTAGTGAGTTGGTTAGTATCTTACTTACTTAGTGGATGGCTTTGCTTTGCTTACACAGAAATGTAAGAGTCAACAGCTGAGTTAAATGAGCTACTAAGTAAGCAACTGAACAACTGAATTAAAAAGTGAAGTGAGTGAGCCACATATGAGTGAGCTGGTGATACACTAAACAGCAATTCAAGAAGAACATATTAACTTCTTGAGTTTACTCATGATAACTCTTGTCCAGCGAATATGATGGGTGTGGTAAAACATTCCATTTCAGCATTTCCAATAGATTTGGATCCTTCATATCTGTGTATACTGTATATCAGCAACATTATACCACCCCTTGAATATATATATTAATTTGCAAAATACAACACTAATAAAGAAGCATCGCTGCTGTCTGTCATTTGCTGTCAAAGTGAAGACGCTTCAAAACTCAAATCGTTATAATGTTAGCCCTCTCAAAAGAACATTTCGATAATTCTTTTTCGTTTTCCTTTATTTTTGCTTGACTTAATCTTTTTAAAAGTTTCAACTTCATTTGCCAACTCCTTAAATTCGTGCTCTGCGCTTCCCACTTATTTGTGCGTCTCAATCGAAAGCCAGATTCTGCAGCTTTTTACATAAATTTCTTTGCTTAAAAGTTTTTGTTTTTTTTTTTTTTTGCAAAAAGTTTTGAGCCAAGTTTTATGAGCACCGCAAAAACTTGATTAAAAAATGGCTACAAAAATATTATTGCTAAAAAGTGGAATAAAAACAAAAAAGAAGTGCGAATAAAAAGAGACAACAAACAAAACAGTGGCAATAATTGAATGACCCATAAAGAGTTGTCAATCAAAGTTCATTTTTATTTAGTAGAAAATTTCAAGGACATGGAATTTAATAAAATATTTGTTTGACGTTCAATTAAAAATATAAACACACACACACATACACATACACATATATCAGGGCTGACCAGATCGAAAATTGAATTTTAATGAATGACCGCTTACATGGAGGCATGGAAAAAGAGTGGGAGGGAGATAGAGAGTAGACTCGACACACATGTCACCATCAACGGCCATTTATTTTGCAAAAAATTGTTTTGTCTGCTTCCATTTTAACGCCACAGATTTTCCAATCGACATTGATTGATGAAAATTGATAAATTGCAAAGGCAACCAAAACTAATTGCATGGGTTTGTTGGCCAGCAACGCATTTAAAGTTTCCGAGGAGAGTTTCAGAAGGAATCACAACAAATTGCGTTAATTTGGGCGATCGTCAAAAGTCGAAGTACTTAACCAGAAATTATTGACTGTCTTTGTAAATTAATTAAAAACAATTCCCAAAAAGGCAAACAAAATCAAATGTCAATTTCCCTGGTCATTATTTTAATCTCTAACATGTTTGTCATCAATCACTTGACTTGTTGAAAATGATTTCAATCAAATGTGGCTCAAGTTTTGTGGGCAGGTAACATGAGAAATTAAGTTGCCAGAATGTTGGTGGGAAGAGGGGGAGCGAGGGAAAGGCGGATTGATTGATGTGCGTGAGGTCTGCGCATATTTGAGCTCAAAGCAAGAACAAAGTGTGAGACATGCATTCGAGTGGAAAGTTTCTGGGAAATGCTTTTTGGTTTTGTTCAACGGATTTGAGTATATTCATTTGTCAGTTTTGTTTGTATTTTATTTGCTAGTCTTAATGTCTGACTAGGTGCTGAGGTACATTTAGGACACTGCTGAGCGCCCAAAGGACATTGCCAAGCAGCCGCAAGCTATCTGTGTTCTTGCAATATTTGCTTTTTTTTTTGCAACAGGATGACAGAAATTATTTTTAGTAATGCTCTGTGAGAGCTTTACCATGTAAAAGTGAGTTCTTTTTGAAAGGTATTGACATAAAATAGAGAGAAAATATTATTTCGAAATGCAAAATTAAATGAAAACCCAGGAAATAGTCCGGTCAGGTATAATGCGTTTAACAAGTGATTAGTAAAGTAGCTAGATTGTTTGAGAAATTAACATATCATGTTTCTTTATCGCTTGTTGTTAACGGTAACGTTTAGGAATACTTTATATATTCAGCAGCTGTAAGGGCAAATACCAAAATAATCAAACCTCTCCACAGCGTATCTACGATACGTTCTTGATTGAAAAGTCCACAACATTTTGGTCCTTTGAGTCGGATCTCAGGCGCTGAGCGTTGCCTCAGCATTCTTTAATTTCTCGCTCTTTAAGTCTACCATTGGAGCTGTTTTGTCATCCTCTGGCAATATAGAACAAATCCCTTTACGTACACTATCAAGAGCAGCGCATTGATAAAATTGGAAAAAACGAGCTATCACATCTTCTAGCATCTTTCCGAAATGTGAATTTTGTTTTTAGATTTGAAAATTCCGAGATAAGTCGGCTTTTGATATCGATGAAATTTGGAAAGTTCAGAGTTTTCAAATCTGAGAAAAAATTTTATTTTAAGATCTACTTAAGATACTAAAGTCTCTTTTTAGATCTTCAAATCGAAGTGAAGTTTACATTACAATTGCCATCTATCAAGTCTTTATGTTAATCTTTACTCAATTTAAAATTTACAAAATTCCGGGATTTTTTGGACTTTTCGATATTCACCATCTTAATATTCTTCTTCTTTGGCCCATTATTTGCATCACAACCGCTTGACGGTCTCAGCATCTGCATCTATTCACTATATTTAAAAAAAAAACATAAAAAAAGATTATGCTTCTACGGGGACTTGATCCTGCAACCCCAACCTTCTAAGCTAATTTCTAATCCACTCGACCACATCCCTTGTTGCTCGCTGAGTAGCTAAGTGCCAACTGCTTACATTTTTTACCATGATTTGGTTGTTATTTCTTTCGAGAGCTTGATAGTAGCGAGAGCATAGACACCGGCGTCCGTGCATTAAGTCTTTGCGGTCCTGAGTTGAAGCCCCAGTAAAGAAATTAAAAAAGGATTTTTTTATGGTACTCCGAGAAAAAAAAGAATATTTTTCATACACACTTATAATGAACTATGTAAATGGGGTTTAGTGACCTGTTTTTGATTTTAGTCAAAGTTCCAACTGGCTAGCTCAAGGTCTTTGGTTGAGTATAAATCTTTATAGCCAACACAAATCAACAGATATTAATTACAACATTTTAGAATAGCATGTGGGTATGTCCGTACAACGATCGCTGTTTCGAGAATAACCAAATTCTCTCATCAGCGAACTTGTTTTGCTGTTCACACTTCAAAAAACAATCGGCGAATAAAGACTCGTGGCCATGCTAAGGAGGATCATTGGACGGATAGCCCAACCACCTAGCAGCAGCCATAAGCAACAGAATTAATTACAACAAATTGGTAAACAAACACCTTCAAACAAAAAACCATAGCCGAAATTCGGGCTGCGAATTTACAACATTAGGAATTTCTATGTCTTTATGTCTATGTCTTTAGCTTCGACTAAGACTCATTTTCCGACCCATCGGTCCTATGGCGGCCTTAAGATATAGTCATGCGATTTCGACAAAATTTTGCGAATATATTTGAAAGCATATAAAATTAGTAATCAGTGATATTAAAGACGCTAACATTAAAAACAAAGAAAATTTCTTACTAAGACCCATTTTCGACCGATCGGTCCTATGGCAACCATAAGATACAGTCACCCGATGTTGATCAACTTTTTTAAATTACTTTGAAAGCGTTTAATATTAATAATCTCCGACCTTTAGAACGATTTACTTTTGAAACAAAAAAGTTTTTTTCACTAAGACCAATTTTCTGACCGATTGGTCCTATGACAGCTATAAGATATAGTCATTCGATTTTGACTAAAGTTTGCAAATCTGTTTGAAAGCATTTAATATTAATAATGGACGAGTTTAAGGACGCCAACATTGAAAACGAAAAAGCTTTTCTCACTAAAACCCATTTTCCGACCGATGGTTCCTATGGCAGCTATAAGATATAGTCATCCGATTTGGATCAAACTTAGTAAAATTGTGTAGTAGCTTATAACATTCATCAGTAACAAGTTTGGGAGAGATAGCATTGAAAACACAAAAGTTTTTCCTACTAAGACTTTTTTTCAGGCCTAACCTTTGTATGGCAGCTATACTATATAGTTGGCCGATTTTCATAAAACTTAGTGGAATTATGTGAAAGCATAGAAAACTTAGAATACGAGCTTTGGAGACGTTTGCGTTGAAGACAAAAATGTTTTTCTTACTAAAACTACTTTTTCGACCGATGGTTCCCATGGCAGCTATATGCTATAGTCATCCGATCCTGCCGGTTCTGAAAAATGTGCAGCATAATTGTACCAAAAGGCTTCGTGCAAAGTTTGGCTAAGATAGCAATAAAGATGAAATTGTAAATTGAAATATGTTTTTTAATTAATTTTAAAATGTACCCATCTTTTAAACTGCATCACTAGTTTTTTTGATTTTCATAAAAATTTTAAGAGTTATAATGCGTTTTGTACAATATTTATGCCAAATTTACGAATTAATTTAATATATGGTACCTAAATGAGCAAAAGCATAGCCAAAACTTATCGTTTATGTAAATGTTAAGTAAAATTTTGACATTTTTCTTTAAAAATGTTGATTTGAAAACTAAGAACCAAGTTATAAGTTAAACTAAAAAACAGTACCGAAAACCCTATTTTGGTGGAAAATTCGACTTGCGCGCCCTCTTAACTTTTCCAAACAATCTGAAAAAAAAAACCCAAATATATATACCTCTATAAGCTTTCAGAAAATGCCTGAGCACCAATGAAAATTAAAAAAAAAAATTGTTTCTACCCTAACATACATTAGAACGTATGTACGTCAAAACGGTAAAATGGAAAAAAAGTAGGTCTTAGCATTCCCAAAGCTAATATTATAATAAATAATTGTGAAAATCAAAAAACTTTATTTTTATTTCAAATGGACGCCACAGGCCTTACAGTTTTTGAAAAAAATTACTCATACGACACGGTTATCAAATAAAAATTTTTACATCGAATTTTTAAGTTCATTTCAATTGCTGTAATCTTTTGAAATAACATATAGCAGAAGTCTTTTTTTATTGTTAAATTTGGAATCGTTCTTAAGTAAAATTAACGCCAAGAACGCAACACTGCGTATGAGTTATTCACAAGGACTTTATTTATTTATTTATTTATTTAGAGTCGACAAACAAATGCTGTCAACAAAAGTATAAATACGTTACAAAAAAAATTTTATGAGCTAAGGTAGCCTATCAAAGAAAAGAATCTAATAAAATTACAAAATAAACTAATAACGACTCCGACACGGTGGGGGTATTTTATTTTCCCGTCCGGCCAGCTATGCCTATTCACAGCCGATTGTAGTCAGAGACGTTATTAGAGCTAACAAAAACTTTAATAATATAGAGATCGAGAAAAGGCCGAGAGAGAAAAAACCAAAACTTATAGTTATGTAGGAGCAAAGGAAAAAATAAGATAATATAATAAATTAAACTAAAACAGAGATAGAGAGAAAGAGAGAAAACTATCTAAAAGAAAACTTTAAAACTAAATAACCGGAAAATCTCTGACCCGGTGGGGGAGGATTTTTTAGCCAGTCCGGCAAGCTATGCCCCTACTCAGAGATTTCCCCGGAGATAATTATAGAGGAACGTTTTTAGAGAGAAAAGAGAGAGAGTTCTGTTGAGAACAGGTGATTGAGATCATTGTAATTCTTACATAAAACCCGAAATCGATTATGCTGGGCATAATCAGTTGTGCATCTAGACAAGATAAGAGGTAAATAGTTTCTAGTTGGCCTAGAAGGAACGGAAAAGTTAAGGCGACCTAAAAGATCAGAAGAGTCTACATCACCGATAATTAGCTTATGAAGAAAAGAAACACCTAAGACTGTTCTACGGTTAGCTAACGAAGGAAGGTCAATAAGCAAAAGTCTGCTGCAGTACGTTGGTAAACGAAGGTTAGGGTCCCAATTTAAGCCACGTAGGGCAAAAAGAATGAATTGCTTTTGAACTGATTCAATTCGATCGATATACTTTTTATATTGCGGACACCAGACGGACGAGCAGTATTCAAGTACAGGACGAACTAGATCAGTATACAGAAGCTTTGTGGTATATGGATCATTAAATTCCATAATAGCTGATTGTTGAGAAATACGCCTGAACACTCATCATGACGAAGTGTATATGTTACACTGACACATTTAGCTAGGCTAAGCTCAATGTTCCTTCGATTCGCCCATCTGCTGAATCGATCCAAATATTGTTGAACGACATCAGTGGCATTATAGATACATGAGTCTGTCGCCATAATAGCTGTATCGTCAGCAAATGTTGCCATGAGTAAGTCTTGGGGATCCTCAATGGGTATTGTTCTTTCGGTAGGCATATCACAAGTGTATAGAGAGTAGAGGCTTGGTCCAAGGACATTTCCTTGAGGCACACCAGCGCATATTACCCTCACGCTGGAAACAGCCTCTTCCAATACTACCGAGAAGGTCCTGTCCGAAAGAAGGCTTCTCACAAGGGTGTATAGTTGAGGTGGTAAGATGTGTTTTACCTTACATAATAGTCCAGCATGCCACACTCTATCAAAAGCCTGCCTTATATCCAGGTAGACCGCAACCACGTACTCCTTAGCCTGGAATCCGTCGATAATGAAATTTGTGACCCTATTCAGCTGTTCAGGGGTTCCGTGTGACTTTCTAAACCCTAACAAAAAAATTCAAATTTTCAAAATTTTTGCTACTGTGGATAGGACAGGCTGATCGGACGGTTTGAATCGACCTCAGACGGGCTTTTTCCAGCCTTATGGACCAGTACGATCTGAGCCTTTTTCCACGCCTTCGGAGAGTGACCCAGTCGCAATGCCGCGTTGAAAACTAAGACCAGAAAGAGCACCGCTTTTACTGGGAGGTCTTTGATGACCCTATTGTCAAGTCCATCCTCGCCTGGAGCCTTTTTATGGTTAAGGTTGGATCAAAATGATATTATTTTCTTGCGAAATGATATGAAAAAATTGATATTCTTAAAAAGTTCATTTTAATAAAAAATTTGAATTTAATTTTAAATTTGGCCTTTAAGTTTTGACAAAAAATTACTCATACGACACGTTAATAAAAAAAAATTTCACATCGAAATTTTTAGTTCATTTCATTTGCTGTAATCTTTTGAAATAACATATAGTAGCTGTCTTTTATTATTTCTTAAAATTCGAAAAGTTCTTAAGTAAAATTATCGCCGACAACCCAACACTGCGTATGAGTTATTCACAAGGACTTTAGATACTTTTCGCACCAGTTAAAACTCGACATTTTTTTACTTTTTACTTAGCATCACAGACTTTAAAATTTGCATACTCAGGAGGTCCAATCTAAAGTAGTACATTAAATGTACATATAAAGGAAGGAAACAAAAATTATGCTGTGTCTTCAAATGCCCTGCCTTGCTAAAACAAAAAGGGTCTGCCCCAGGCCCTGTTTTAATATGAATCCTCTACAAAAACACCCTCTATATTTATGCCTTCCATTGAAATTCCATATTTATATATATATTTTCTCATCCATTTGACAACATAACTGATGGAATTATGTAATTGATTTCATGATGACTTTTAATGGTAAAAAAAAGTTTTTGTCTTAGAACAATGCATTAACAACAACACCTTAACACCTTGCACCTCAACTCAGTCTTACAACACATTACTCATGTTTGTGGTGGCAGAACACAGCTGCTGCTGATGCTGCTGCTGCTGCCGCTCCTGGCAAACTTCAAAGACATTGCCGCCGCTCAGCGTTGAAGTGAAAAATATGTGAAATTTAATTTTCCTAAGTGATTTTTCATGTAATTCGGCACCTGCTATTATTTCTTTTCAATTTTGCTTGTGTCTTTTTTTCTACTTGATAATACTTTTTGCTTTCGTCTTGATCAATTGTTAATGCCATGTGGATGTATCTGTTCGTTTACGCCTCCCCCTTGCCCCAAAGTCGACATTTCAGCGCCTGGTGAACTTGGTAAGAGGGCCAGCCATGCATCACTTGGAAAGTTTTTTCCGCTTCTGTCGTTGGCTTGCCAGGAACTTTTTGGCAAGAAATATGAAAATTACATTTTCTATATGCTATATGAGCAGTGTTGGTCTTGCGGTGTGTCGGCCTGGACCAAATGAGCCCCACAAATGGTGCATGCAAAGCGTGTGCGCTGATTGCGTAGCATGATTGCGCAAACGGGCAAGCATGACGGAGCGTTTTGTCCATGACATTTCACTGGGAATTGGGTTAGAGTAGTAAGTAACTGCAGCTGCAGAAGCAATGGGCGACACATTTAGCATGCCAACGCCCTCGCGACAGTCGTTTATCGCACTCACACCCACCAAGCCAAGCACAGACACACCCACACCCACACACGCACAACACACAAATTTTGACCCACACGTAGCGGCGCTGCTGCTGCTGCTGCTGCTGCTTATAACTTACTCAGCGCGCACGCTGGAAAGTATGCCACAGAAAGTTTAAAGCACAACCAAGTTCATAAAAATCAACACAACCAAATAACAACTAAACGAAATACACAGAAATTACGTGCCATGCTTGCGGCATATTAAATATTCTAAGCAGTCTGTACGTACACTGGGCAACGATTTTGCATATGAGAAATACAGAAATTTAACAACATTCCACACAATTGTTTGAGATTACGCGCAATCATTTTTGATCTCTTACTACATTTTTTTGTGATGCGGTGCACATTTAGTTGTGGTAGGGTTAATTATCATATTGGCCGTTTTGGCTATGATTTTAGGAAAGTCTGGGAAAAAAGATAAGAGATCAAGGCTGAAGACGTCTATTGCTTGGAATGGAAAAACAGAAACAGGAATTCCTGATCATTTCCCAAAATACTCGAGCCAAATCGTTCCGCAAACAACGTTTCGCCTGAATAAGCACCATGTGATTGGCTAAACTCAACCGATAAAAGAAACGGAAACCGAAACGAAGAAGGCATTGAAGGCTATACAGGAAGAGATCGTTGGCAGTGTATTGCATTAGTGGGGGGGACTACTTTGAGGGGGACGAAATGAATTTATAAGAATAAATAAAGATTTTTTGACTCATAAACCAATTCCCGGTATTTTTTGCCCACAGTAGTAAAACTCAATTAACCGTGAGAGAAACATTCATTCGGGCTACAAATACTCTAGGACTTGGGCATGTGATTTGTTTGTCGGATATTGAATTACATCAGATGAGTGCACCAAATATGCTCTCTGGTTTCTCTCCCCAGGAGGTACAGACGTTGAAGGCACTGCCCGAGTAAGCCATACTCTTCCTAGTATTGATCTACAACTCATTGTTGAGGATACATCCCGAGGGCCTGGAAGAAGGCCCAGATCGTTATGATCCAAAAGGCCCGGATAAGTCCTTCAGATGTTGAATCGTACCAGCCAATCAGTTTGCTTTTGTCGTTGTCGAATATATTTGAGAGGTGCCTTCTGAGCAGTATACTTGCCTTGGACGAGCTCAGCCAACGCATTCCGCACCTTTCAATTTGGGTTTGGAAGGTCGCACGGAACGCCAGAACAGTTAAACAGGGTAACTAGCTTTATCCTTGAATGGCTACCATGCCAAGGAGTACGTCGTGGCGGTATTCGTCGACTTGAAGCAAGCGTTCGATCGTGTGTGGCATGAAGAATTGCTGTGCAAGATAAAGAGTCTTCTCCCACCACAGCTCTTTGATCTGGTGCGCAGCTTTCTTACTGACAGGACGTTTTCTGTCGTCCTTGATGGAGCTGAGTCAGAGTACAAGAACTATACGTGCAGGGGAGCGTCCTCTGGCCCCACGCTTTACACACTTTCAACCATGGAACTTGCCCACTGGAGATGCCATTCCAAGGAATGACCCATAAGACCTGTTCCTTGCCACCTTTGCTGATGACACAGCTATTTTGGCCAGACATCCCTGTGTCTACAGCGCCACGGACATTCTACAGCAGTACATGTACCGATTTTGCAGATGGGCAAGGCGCTGGAATATTGGTATCAATCAAGCGAAGTGTGCCAATGTCACCTACACGTTAAGGAGAGACGACTGCCCCGGAGTTTTCATGGAAGATTAACTTCTAGCCAATCATCAAGGACACAGGTACCTGGGAGTGTACCTTGACAGGCGCCTAACTTTTGGCTTGCACATAAAACAGCTCACAAGGTCGCTGTATAGAAGAGCTGCTCAATTGGGATGGCTGCTAAATAGCAGAAACAAATTGTCATTAAAGAACAAAGTATATCATTGCACCCGGATGGAGATGCGGCCTGCAAGTATTTGGTATTACAGCTACAACGCATCTACGCAAGATTCGTGTCCTCCAAGCCAAAGTATTGCGCAGACTATCGGGAGCGCCCTGGTACATGTGCCCGAGAAGGCTGGAACAGGAACTAAATGTCCCAATGATTGGCGACGTAATTGTTAAACAATCTGCGGACTACATTGAGAGACTCAGAGGACATCCAAATCGGCTAGCAAGGCAACTACTTCGCAGAAGAAGGATAATTATCCTTCTGGTGTCAGAGCCAGAAGAAGACTTTTGAGAATCTTCCCTTAGGCAACTTCCAAGACGATGTATCTGAACCTGCCATAACATCTAATATCTTACACTAATCTAACACCAATCCAAACATAAATTGTACTTACCATACGAACATTAAACTTTTCCAGTACATCGTAAGTTGCGGACAAAAAAGTGACATAAAAGATTAAAAAAAAAAAATATATCGAATTTACAAATTGGCATTCCCAATTCGTCCTTTCGACATGCATTTAACTTTTCCCTTTAAAGCTAATTTTTTCCATAATTTCTAAAGCTGAAAAAAGACCCAACTTTGCAAAGTTCTTACATCTAAAAAAAAAAATTGTAAAATTATTTTATTTACGTTATTAAATAGCTTGATTAATTCCTAATGCTGCCTTTACACTTGTCATATATCTCTAAAGCAGACCCGGGCAGCCATAGCTACCACGAGTCGAAGTCTGTCGTGTTTTTAAGCAAGCGCGAGCTTTCATAATTGTGTGCATCGGTGAACATTGAATTGCAAGTAAAACGGCTGTAGTCTGGAGAGAGCTCTCTTACTCACCAACACAAGCACACTTTTTTGTCCTCTCCATTTGGCCGGCACTGCACTAAAGATACTCTCTGACGATATTGTAATAGCAAAGCAAATAACTCTACATATTTGGATGATGATGTAATTTGACAGGTTCAATTTTATAAGATTTTCTCTTTAGAGAATTTTGACAACCGAGTATTTAGAGATATATGATAAGTGTAAAGGCAGCTTAATCAAAGTTTATGAATAGATTTGTCAAATTCAATCACTCGAAATTTAATTTTCGCAACTAGTTTTTGGAAAACGATCCACTGTGCGGCGTAGAATACAATATTTCTCAACAAACAACAACCACAAGTAATAGAAGAACCAACCCGATAATTGAATGGATATCTAATGGCTGTCTGATGCATACAAAACCAACAACAAAGTCTACGCTGAAGAAGACGCATACAAATTTGTTGCTGCGTTCGATTTTGCATGGCAGGCTTAGTGGAGAAAGAGAAGTGCAATTTAGTTCGGTTTGTGGTATGCGCCATACGTGCGGCTATAAAATCGCAAGCTCCGGCACCAAACGACAAATCAAGAAACAGCACTAGCAACCCACTGTATGGAGAGCGGACATTCACCGAATTTTGAATGAACAACAATTTTACAACAAGAGAGCAACTACAGGAAGCGCTTTACTCTTGAAATGCTACATATAATTGACACGCCAACGGACAAGAGACTAAACTACAAAACTGACACTGAAAACTGCGCCCACATACACAGACATCTACTCAATAGGCAATAATTTAGTACTAAACTCCACGTTAAGCGGTACAGACGTGTTATAAATTGTATGTAAAAAATGTTTTTCGAAGTAATGTGATAATTGGTAAATGGTTTTTGTAGTGTCCCTGAAGACGGATGCCGAAGCGCATTTGAAATATATCGGAAACAAACCAAAAACACTGAGTTGTTCTTCTCGACTTAGAGCCAGCTAACATCTACATTCTAATAATTAGAAAGGTCGCTAACCAACAATAAAAATCGTTGTCGCAATTTTAATTTTCAAAAAGTGAACAATATTGAAAATGGGGAAGACTGAGAAACCAATATCAAATGGTTCAGCATTAAGCTCAATTTCATATGCGCAACTGATTTATAATGAAGTGACAAAATAGGTTGCAAAGCAGGTTTAAAATCACCAAATTATTGCAGAAGTGGAACTGAAATCAAAACTAAATACCAAAACTTAATAAAGAAAGCCCAAGAAATTAAGAAATATGCAACGCTGCGTATGAGTGATTTACGAAATCTTTTTATACTCTGTACCAAAGGTACACAGAGTATATTAAGTTTGTGCAAAAGTATGTAAAAGTCAGAAGGAATCATCTCCGAACCTATAAAGTATACATATATATAGCCATAGTATATCGATATAGCCATGTCCGTCTGTCTGTATGAACGTACAGATCTCAGAGATGGTAAGAGATAGAGGTTTGACATGTATGGGGCATATATAAATGTATTCGTCGCATCGGTTCACGCTAGAGCTTTTTGGAAAGCTCTTTTCGCGCGCTAACACGTGTTTGATTTATTGTTGTTTGTTCTTAGTGGTTCGTGAGTTATAGCGTCGTAAACATGGAGCAAAATAAAGAGAAAATTCGGCATATTTTACAGTACTACTACGATGAAGGCAAAAATGCATCTCATGCTGCCAATAAAATTTGTGCAGTTTATGGACCCGATACAGTTTCCATTTCCACCGCACAATGATGGTTTCAACGTTTTCGTTCTGGTGCAGAGGTGATCGAAGATGCGCCACGGTCCGGAAGGCCTGTCGTCGAAAATTGCGATAAAATCGCTGAATTGATCGAAAGAGACCGGCATAGTAGCAGCCGTAGCATCGGCCAAGAGCTGGGCATGAGTCATCAAACCGTTATAAACCATTTGAAGAAGCTTGGATTCAAAAAGAAGCTCGATGTATGGGTGCCACACGACTTGACGCAAAGAAATATTTTTGCCCGTATGGATGCATGCGAATCGCTTCTGAATCGCAACAAAATCGACCCGTTTTTGAAGCGGATGGTGACTGGCGATGAAAAGTGGGTTACTTACGACAACGTGAAGCGCAAACGGTCGTGGTCGAAAAGCGGTGAAGCTGCCCAGACGGTGGCCAAGCCTGGATTGACGGCCAGGAAGGTTCTTCTGTGTGTTTGGTGGGATTGGCAGGGAATCATCCACTATGAGCTGCTCCCCTATGGCCAAACGCTCAATTCGGACCTGTACTGCCAACAACTGGACCGCTTGAATGCAGCACTCATGCAGAAGAGGCCATCTTTGATCAACAGAGGCCGAATTGTCTTCCATCAGGACAACGCCAGGCCACACACATCTTTGGTGACGCGCCAGAAGCTCCGGGAGCTCGGATGGGAGGTTCTTTTGCATCCACCGTATAGTCCGGATCTCGCACCAAGTGATTACCACCTATTTCTGTCCATGGCGAACGAGCTTGGTAGTCGGAAGTTGGCCACAAGAGAGTCCTGTGAAAATTGGCTCTCCGAGTTGTTTGCCAATAGGGAAGCGAGCTTCTATAAGAGGGGCATTATGAAGTTGGCATCTCGTTGGGAACTCGTCATCGAACAAAACGGCGCATATTTGACTTAAATCGCATTATTATAACCAATTTTATGAACAATTGAAAATTCAATAAAAATACCGCAAGACTTTTTTGACAACGTCGCTATATTTTTTATACTTGCAGGCAGATCAAGTTTATTTTCAATTTTTGCCACGCCGCCTCCCGCTTCCGCAATTTGGAAAAGACGTCATATTTTCTACAGTTTTGATGATATATTGCTCGTAGCTTCTAGAGATGTCTAGAATTCAAAACTATTTATCGATTTGCTGAAGGAATGATAAAGATCGGATGAACGATACTCAAGTTATGAGCAAAAAACGGCCAGTTAACACCACCACCCCCCCATCCATAACCACAGGATTACGTCCAACAGAGGAAATCTTTGTGTGAGAGAGAGAGAAACTTAGAGATGAGCGCGTAAGGGACAGAGTATGTTATGGTCGGGCTTGACCGACTTTCTTTCTTGTTATGATTCATATATTTATACCCTTGCAAAGGGTATTATAAGATTGTCCAGAAGTTTGCAACGCATGGAAATATTCTTTTCCGACCACATAAACTATATAAATTCTTAATCAGGGCGACGAGCAGAGTCGATTGAGCTGTGACCGTCCGTCTGTCTGTTTCTACGCAAACTAGTCTCTCAGTTTTAAAGCTATCGAGTTGAAATTTTGCACAAAGTCTTCTATTAACTGCACGCTGCTTATATGTCGAAACCGACCGGATCAGATGACTATATCTTATAGCTGCCATAGGAACCATCGGTCAAAAAAAGGGTCTTAGTGAGAAAAACTTTTTTGTTTTCAATGTTAGCGTTCTTAAACTCGGTCATTAATAATATTATATGCTTTCAAACAGATTTTCAAATTTTGGTTAAAATCGGATGACTATATCTTATAGCTGTCATAGGAACCATCGGTCGGAAAATGGGTATTAGTGAGAAAAACTTTTTTGTTTTCAATGTTAGCTTCCTAAAACTCGGCCATTATTAATATAAAATGCTTTCAAACAGATTTGCAAATTTTGGTCAAAATCGGGTGATTAAATCTTATAGCTGCCATAGGACCGATCGGTCGAAAAATGGGTCTTAGTTAAAAAAATCTTATGTTTTTAAATAAATCGTTCTTAAGGACGGTGATTATTAATATTAAACGCTTTCAATCTAATTTGAAAAAGTTGATCGACATCGGGTGAATATATCTTATGGTTGCCATAGGACCAGGGAATCAAATCGAATCGTATTTCGTTTCCGGTTCCGGTACTGATACGTAGCGAAACTTATGTTTCGGTAAAAGGTTCTATTTTGGTTCTATCATTATTTTTGTATTCGGTTCCGTATCGGTACCTGGATTTTTGTTTCGGTACGTACCGGTATGAACCATTAAAATATAAGTAAAGATCTGGCATAGGTTTTGCGTCCACCCAATTTCATAGCGAAGACATAATAATTTGCACGCCGGTAAACAAACGATCTACACTTATTTGCCCTTTTCAAAGACATACATAAACACAGTTGTAGAATCTTTTTCAAGTTTACTGACCACCATTTAACTGCATCTTCTTGGTTTTGTAAACATTTTAAGCTCAGGATTCTCCGGAGGTTCGATGGTTCATAACATCCGAAATATTTGAAACATTTCTATGAATTTCAGCAAATCGGTTAAAATTAAAACCTTCATGGCCTTATTTTTGTTAAAGAGAACACATTTAACTTACAATTTGATAAATCTATCTAACTAAGGTTAACGCCATCAATTATACGTCCCTGGTTCTTCCAATGTGTACTCATACATAGATATGAAAAATTTAAATTGTCATGTTACATCTATACTATTACTTTATTTCTCTTCTCATAGTCGTAATATTCCTAGTTTGAATATGACTTACAAAACTAATCTCCATTAGATAATGCACCAATCGATCCAAGTACTAAACAATAATTTTTTCCATCTGTAATATAAAGAAACTTATAAAAGTTGACTTTAATAATTTTCTGAACCAAACGTTTTTTCAAACAGAAGAATTCCGACTCTGGTTCAAGTTCTCGAGGTAATAGATTTTGAAGGTCCAGTAGATGGTCCGGTTCGATGGACCCAAAAAACCCGAGCCGAACCGGTTCTGCGGTGCTCAGTTCCGTCAGTGATTGATGTCATTAAACAGATTTGTCAAAATACTGAACTATTTGTATTCTCCTGTTTACACTTTCAGCTAACGGATTTGTGCCAGAGCTGCTGTCCTCATTCAGTTTAGTGCCATCTTTGCTGTCTTGTTTTTTCACCCAGAACCGCAACTGTACCGGTACAATGTTTCGGTTCTTTTCTGTGTTTTCGGATCCAAGAATATCGGTTCTCGAATACCGGTATACAAAAAGTTTAAAATATGGGTTCCGGTGGCGATTCTGGTTCTGAGTTTTAATCGGTTCTTTTCGGTATACGGTTCCGGTTCTGGTTCCGGTTTGATTTCCTGCATAGGACCGATCGGTCAAAAATGGGCCTTAGTAAGAATTTTTTTTTTGTTTTTAATGTGAGCGGCCTTAAACTCACTGATTACTAATTTATATGCTTTCAAATAGATTCGCAAAATTTTGTCGAAATCGGATGACTCCATCTTAAGGCTACCATAAGACCGATCGGTCGGAAAATGAGTCTTAGTGAGAAAAACTTTTTTGTTTTCAATTTTTTCGCTCTTAAACTCGGCGATTGTTAATTTGATATGTTTTCAAAAAGATTCGCCAAATTTGATCGAAATCAGAAGTTATGTTTATCTGTTGGAAAATGGGTTTTAGTTAGAAAAATTTTTGATTATTATGTAAGCGTTCTTAAACTGTGACATATGCATTTGCAAGGGTATAAAAACTTCGGCACAGACGAAGTTAGCTTGGCCTTCTCGATTTTTATCTTCTATTTATATCTTTCTAAGTGCGCTCGTCCATAAATCAACCTCAATAAAAATGTGCAAAATTTAAGTTGGGGAGTCGCTCATATTTCAAGCTGCTTGTTAAGTGCATGTTTTATGATTATTATCGCAATAAAAATTGCCAAGGCGCCTAGGCGCGTTCGTTTGCCTTTGCCGCAAACAAGCAAATGATACGCCCAGGCGCTGTAGCCAAAAAGAAAAAAAAGCAGAAAATGTTGGCAATACACAGACAGGTGGGCCCAGAGCCCAGAGACTTCCACTGGTTCTGCGCTTGGGCATTATAAAGGCAATAAGATTTTCAAAATACGACAATTTATGCAATAAACTTTGAAATTTATGCCATTTCGTCGACACAAACGCAGTTGCCGCTTGCTGGCTTACTCTTTTTCCCTTTACGTTACTTTTTTTTTTTTTATTCTTTATTGTCAGACAGTGGCTTATATTTCCAGTGCGCCACTTGCCGCTTGCCTGACATCTTAAAGTCAATCCTTGCGCTAATCCCTAACAAGTGCGTCTGTCGTTGACGGTGACTTTTGACTTTGGTTGCTTTGGCCCCTCAACGACCGATGCAGTAGCAGCAATGAGTTCATATACTACTAAACTCTGCTAGTCGATTGTGGCTAATGTAAATTTATTTGCCAGCAAAAGTTCTGTGTTTTTCCTTTGCTCAAGGATTTGCATGAAATGAGATAACCAAGTGGCATAAACTGGGTTTAAACTTTTATATATGTTTCCCCAACCTATACTATACAAGTGGGAATATGTTTGAGAAGTGCAGGGGGTGTTGTCGCTTTGTTGGTGTTTAAAAGAATTGAAGCAAATCCAAAGTTTTTTCTGTAAAGGAAGGGTGAGATTTTGGGAACTAACAAAAAAAAAATGCTATATAAAGAAAAATATTTACTGCACTTGAAGAGAATCGTTTCTTTTACTTTTAGCTTGTGGATCAAGCAAGTTGTTGAGGCAACAAAATTAGACTTTTTTTTCAGTATTTTGCAGGGTTAATGGTGATTCTATATGATTTTCGTGTGCTGATCACGAATCTGTATTCAGAAAAGGTCCATCACGTCGAGATTTTTAGTAATTTGAGCTTAGAGTTGCAAAAATTCACATTTTGACCCATTTTAGACTCAGTTAAAATTTAAAATTATAAACTTCAAAAGGCTCCCCAAAGTTCGGCGAACCGACTTTTCCTGCATTTTGTAATTAAAAATTTTGCTGCTCACAAAATATACCAAAAACGTAGCTTTATTAACTCTGCCAGAGCATGAAAACAAACCCAAAAAAAAATGTTAAATTATATGACTCCTGTAGGTGTTTATATAGCCATAAACATTATACCGGGCCAGAGCTGTTAAAGTCTTTCTTTAAAATATATAAAAAAAAAAATATATTGCCTACTTTTGTGCGCAACGCTTAAGCCACCCCGCAGCGGTAACGTTTTGGAGTATGTTGTTGTTAAATTTAGAGTCTTCGTGTTTTTCTCTTTAGGTGGAGGATTAGGCTGAGCTGGCCGCAGCTCAAGTCTTTGGGCAAATCAACACCAGCTTCGCCCTCTAATAAAAAGCTGAAAACATTTCAAGCAAATCCTATATATAAAACACCTTTCGTTTAGGCCATTTCCAATGGCCATTCTGCCCAGAACGAGCAGTTGTGTAATGATTCTCTAAAGTTGCTTTTGCCGACTTTGACAATATACTCGCACCTTTTTTTGTTGATTTTTATTTCGATTTTATTTCGGCATTCGGCATTTTATTGAGCCTTTCTGCCACGCCCTGGCCACCTTTTCCTTGTGATTATTACTATGACTTTGACGTGGCGACCCAACAGGCCCATAAATGGCTAAATGAGCTTTTGGGCGCAGTTATGTTTTATATAATCGACTGCTCTATGTGTGAGTGTGTGTGTGTGTGGGGCAACAAATTTTATGTGCAAAGAAAAATCTCAATTATTTGGCAATCAATATTAGAGAAAAATGCGGCCATAAATTATACAATAAATGTCATTGGCCACGTCCTTGAAAATGAGATTATTTAATATAATTTAAATTTATGTCTCTAATCTAAGCCAAACCTAAAAAAAAAAATAAGAACAAAACCTCGGCCAGTTTGACCGGAAGCAAATTCTAACCGCCAGTTCAGCCAGTCTGGAGTCAGAAAGGACTCAAGGGACTCGTTAATCAGCATTTTTACGGTTGCCTTGCTAATGATCTGTCTGTGTGCCGTGCCGCCTTCGTTCCGGTGTTGTTATGTCTTTTCACACCTGCAAAAGGGCGACTCCGTTTACGCTGGCATAGTCAGCGGTCGCTGTTTTACACCTAAATTAAGTTAAGTTATCCTTGGGGCAATCTTTGGCTAGGATAAGAAGTTTTTGTTTCTTTTCCACCTCTCCGCTAGCGAATTGATTTGCTATGTAAGGATTTTTATTAACAGCGGACAATAAAGGAAGGCAAAGACTTTAAGTTATAAACACCTTCTTTGGAGGAACAAAAAAAAATTGGGTTGTCATCCAACTTAAACTTGAGGGAATCTTTGACAAATGCTGAATAATGAAATCTAAAATTTAAACGTATTAAAACCTTCGTTTAGCAGAAGTTGAGAGCATCTTCTGTAAATTTTTGACTTATTCAAATTTAACCGAAGTATTTTGCCGACCAGTCCAAAAGAGTTAAACTTGCCATATTTGCTTAGTCCATACGTACGAAATAATATTTAATAATAAGGTAAATAAAAGCTTTAAAAGCATTTAGATGCTTAGAGAAAAAATGGGATATTTATTGATGATCCATTGGACTATTTTGGTATCCATTTGAACTGAATATTATGAATATGGGCATTTCCGCCGAATGGTCAACCAGAACCGAAAAATAAAATGTTGATAATCATCGTATTTGTTTGTGTATAATTATACAAAAATGTCCAAATTTTTATAATACAATGGATTCATAGCATATCTCAGTTGTTTTCATGAGGAAATTGGCCTAAAAACTGAAATATGTTATTTTTTCACTTAAAGCAACTTTTAAAGGCATTTTTATATTCAATTATTTTACATGCAAAACATATGTTATGTTTGCACTCTTTCTACAAAATCTCTTTATTGTAATCAATTAAGAAGAGAAAAATGTAAAGAGACCAAAAAAAGTTTGATTAACGGTTAATTTTTATTTTGCTTCTTATCTATGTTCTAATCGTACGTTCGCGACCGAAAACATCATTTTATTGTAATTGCTTTACATTGAATGCAAGCAGGTAGCTGACACAACACGTTTCAAATAAGTTAGGTGTCTCTTATTTAAATATAAAATAACTTTGGGGTTACTATTAACCAAACTTTTATTTTTGATTTTCAAAGTTGTGCACGTTCGCGACCGTAAGTATAGTTTTTTTCATAAGCAATGCTTTTACTTTTTAACACGCAACTAATTATTTGCAGATGGGTAAAACAAGTGATACACCACAAATTGAAAAACGTCAACGATATATTAATAAAATTAAAAGCGATCCACAGAAATTAAAAGAATTGCGCGAAAAAGCAGTTGAGAGAATGAGAAAACGCCGCTCAGCATTCGCAAATAACAAAAATGTTCGAAAACAGGTGCAAGAAAAAAAACGCGTAAGGTTGAGAGATTACAGAGAAAAGAAGAAAAAAGAAGCTCAACAAGAAGAAGAACATAGAGAGTATACTTGTAAACAAAGTCTGGGAAAGGCTATAAAAAAGGCAGAAAGGGCATTACCAAGTGAATTAAAAAAAAAAATTGAGATTATTAAAGCACTGTTTAATAAGTATGTCGAACCAGAAAATGCCAAAAAAAAAATTCTACAAAAGTTGACTTGGAATGGGAGACAAAGTTGAAATTGGTTAAAGATATTTACTTGCGTGAAGATGTTAGCGTCCAGTCGGCAGCCAAAACGGACACCCTCGTTGTTGATGGAAAAATTGTTGCTAAGCGTTATATGCTGCTAACCGTATCGGAAGCTTTCGAAAATGCGTTAGCAAGACAATATTTTTCGAATGTCGACCTAAACATGTTCAACTCTCGAGCAAAATGCCGCATAACATGTGTGTATGTGTTCATCACGCCAATTTCAGTTTTTTATTAAATGGTTGCGCAACAGTAATAGAATCATTTCCAAAAACCTTTGAAAGTTTCTTGCAATTAGCTTGTTGCAATATTAAAAATGAAAGCTGTATGACCAACGATTGCGAAAATTGTAAAAAAGATTGTACAATCTATTGTTCCAGTAAAATATCTTACAAAATTGGATGAAATCGTGAAATGGCAACACTGGAGGAAAGTAGACGATAGAGTAACTTTGACTTATTCTGTTGCTCCGCTTTCAGATTTAATTCATGAGTTAGAAGTTCAGCTGCCACTTTTTAAAACACACTTCTTTGTAAAGCGAGACCAACAAAATTATTTTGACGCCATAAGAAAAAATATCAAGCCCGGGGAACTTGCCTTACAAATTGACTTTGCAGAAAATTATAGGCTGGTCTGCCAAAATGAAGTTCAAAGCGCGCACTTTAGCTACAAACAAGTTTCGATTTTTACTTGCGTCGCATGGATGCTTGACAAAACTATGTCATTTGCAGTAATAAGCGATAGTTTAAGTCACAGCAAAATCGATGTCTACGTGTTTATAACGAAGATTGTTGGAGAAATTAAAAACCAACATGGCAAATTTCAAAGAATATTCCTTTTTTCGGACGGAAGTAGCTGCCAATTCAAAAATAAATTTATTTTTTGGAGCTTACCCGATTTAATGGCTAACTTCGGTTGTAAATCAATTGAGTGGAATTTTTTTGCAACGATCACATGGTAAAAAGAAAAGTTTGGCAGTTAACTAAAACAAAGAACATTGTTTTAAATGATGCGTTATCCTTTTACAACTGTGCCCATCTCCACGTTACCGGAATTAAAATGTTATATATTGGAGCTGATAGAATCAATAAGATATCCCCAAATTTACTAAAAAAATGGAAGGATATACTGAATGTTCCAGGTATCAGAATGATACATTCCATTTATTGTGATGAAAATTTTAAATTTAGCACTGCTCGTACGGCCATTTCCATAAAATCAAAAATATCATAATAATTTTGAGATTTCAAAATAAATAAAATTATCTTTTATTTGTTAAATATATATTTTGTTATATCTATATTTTGTAAATAAATTTCTTGTTAACATTTCATTATTTCATATTAAATAAAATTTTCTATTTTGTGTTATAAATGTTACTATTAAAGTCAAAAATATCTTAAATAAAATTATCTATTTTTTGGTATAAATGTTACTATAAAAAACTAAAATATCATAAATTGTTCAATATGTTATATTAAATAAAAATTTATATTTTTTGTTATAAATAGGACAATAAATAGGACAATACACACAATATATTGAGAAAGAGAGAAAGATTTGCCTTCTTTTCTCAGACTAAGAACCAATCGAGTTTCTTCTTTAGTACAATGAGAATTCGATCCATTTTTTCTAAAAATTAGAAAATATTTGTTAGCCGGCTCAATGTCGTGTGTATTTTATGCTGAAAATCGTCAAAAGGATATGAAAAAAAGCATATTTTAATATCAAAGTCAACGGTTCTGATTATAACTATTCCAAATGGATCTTAAAAGATCTGTTTTTTTTTCATTCACTGTGCTTAAAATTTCATTTAACGTCTTCAGGTTGAACGTTTTCATTTATTTTCATTCAATAGCATAGAATGTTTTGGTGTCAAACTGAATTATTAGTCATTATTCTGCCCTACGACTTAAAAGTAACGAAATAGCTAAACATAATTTAAAAATTTCCAGATTTGTAGCTTATAGCATTTTCCAAAATTTTAATTTCATTTTTAATTTCAAAATCTTCTTAGGTTAGGTTAGGTTGCAATGATTGAAATGGAAAGATCCCATTTCTTCACTTAGGCCATCGAAGGTCCTGAGAGCTGGACAGTGACAGAAGAGGTCCTGTACACTCTCCTCTTCATCCACTAAATAGCAGCTTCTGCAGAAGTCATTGTGTCTGATGCCAAGCCTCGTGGCGTCTCTTCCGATTAGGCAGTGTCCAGTAAGGGCCCCTATTATTAGAGAAATATTCTCTCTTTGCTGACAGATTAACGTCCTAGATCTGTTAATATTGAGAGTAGGCCATGTAAGCCTAGATACTTGTGTGAATCGATTGCCATCAATTTATGGTTATTCGACAAGTTGTTTCTTTTGTTTGTAGCTTAAAGGTCACAAGTGGCACAACTATGTTGCTCTTATCTGGTAGGAGCTGAATGGTAGTGGCAAGTCTAGCGAGGTGGTCGGCCATCTCGTTGCCTTCAATGTTGCAGTGTTCAGGCACCCAAACGAGATTTATTTTAAAGTGATGAGCCATCTCATTAAGAGATCTGCGGCACTCTGTAAGAGTTTTGGCGTTATAAATATTACCAACAAGTGCTTTTAAGGCAGCTTGACTATCTGAGATTCTTAGTATAGCATTTTATTTTGTCAACTGTCATGTTTTGCACTTCGAGTCACATCTGTATATATAATCCATTTGTTTTGGCCTGTTAAACAAGCAAAAGTTGTAATTGTTCAATTCCCAGCCTCTATAGTTATATCTGGTATCTCTTAACTCCTACTCTGCTTTTACTTGTCCATTATTAAAAGGTTTTGTGGTTTTGCTGTTAACCAATTTGCTGGAATTCAGTTTACGTTCCTGCATATGTGCTTTCGTGCACTGCAAAAAAGTTCGATTAAAAAACAATGAAAAACGAATGTTTTACACATTTTCTTTATTCCCAATTGATAATGAAACTGAAATTGAAAAGAAGAGTGACTCTTAAACCGTACGCCTAAGACGATTTTTGTGTATTATATTCTAATTGTATTGAGAGAAGCTTGGCCCTGGCCCTCCTGGAGGTGCTGTTTGAGCTAATTTTACTTTTTTACTATTCTAATTGTGTCAAAGTTTTCGGTAGATTTTATAAAATTTTTGGGAACTTCATTTAGATGGAAAGATTGAAAGAGGTGCCCATGTAAAGACTCAAAATAAAATGATGAAAGTTATTTATTAAACAACAACCACACCTAAAAAGAGATTTTGGAACCCCAGTGAGTATTCTGTGCTTTACAAAAACAGTTCTGCTGCATAGGATGTGTGCATATTCTGACTTTCTAAGCCTGAACCAGAACCAGACCAAAAATTTGTAGAAAAATTATGCATTAAAATCAATATTCTAAGAAATGAAAACGAAAAGTCGTATCCATCAGGCAAGATTCAAATGCTGAATAGTTTTTCGAAAAAGGGGCGATCGGTATTCCAAATCGTTCAAAGCGATTAATTTTCAAAGGATTTCATAACAATTTGCTGACAATTATTGAGACCAACTGCATAGTGATTTTATCGATTTCGAATGCACTTTGATCTTTTGTAAATTTTCTAAAAACCCCAAAAAATATTACAAAAATTCGAAATAATGTCAAAAGTAGTTATCAAAAATATAATAAAATACTGTAGTTTCTGAAAATCATTTAAATAAGTTTATAACTTCTAAGCACTGCTATTGGCTAATGCAGTAAAGTAGGTGGGCTAAGTTAAATTTTAAAGCACAAAAGTGAGAGAAAGTGAGATAAGCTCGTCTTGGATATTTGGATGGTTGAGACAATATTTATTAATATATATATTTCTGGGAATTAAGTAGCTTGTGAACTGCAAAATATGATATCCGAACTTCATATTTCTGGTATAAAACTATCGGCGATTTTCATGTTTTTTTTTTCTTAAATTGACTTCCTCGAAAAGACATTCTTTTCCAGAAGTTACAACGCATTAGCCAATAGCAGTGCTTAGAAGTTATAAACTTATTTAAATGATTTTCAGAAACTACAGTATTTTATTATATTTTTGATAACTACTTTTGACATTATTTCGAATTTTTGTAATATTTTTTGGGGTTTTTAGAAAATTTACAAAAGATCAAAGTGCATTCGAAATCGATAAAATCACTATGCAGTTGGTCTCAATAATTGTCAGCAAATTGTTATGAAATCCTTTGAAAATTAATCGCTTTGAACGATTTGGAATACCGATCGCCCCTTTTTCGAAAAACTATTCAGCATTTGAATCTTGCCTGATGGATACGACTTTTCGTTTTCATTTCTTAGAATATTGATTTTAATGCATAATTTTTCTACAAATTTTTGGTCTGGTTCTGGTTCAGGCTTAGAAAGTCAGAATATGCACACATCCTATGCAGCAGAACTGTTTTTGTAAAGCACAGAATACTCACTGGGGTTCCAAAATCTCTTTTTAGGTGTGGTTGTTGTTTAATAAATAACTTTCATCATTTTATTTTGAGTCTTTACATGGGCACCTCTTTCAATCTTTCCATCTAAATGAAGTTCCCAAAAATTTTATAAAATCTACCGAAAACTTTGACACAATTAGAATAGTAAAAAAGTAAAATTAGCTCAAACAGCACCTCCAGGAGGGCCAGGGCCAAGCTTCTCTCAATACAATTAGAATATAATACACAAAAATCGTCTTAGGCGTACGGTTTAAGAGTCACTCTTCTTTTCAATTTCAGTTTCATTATCAATTGGGAATAAAGAAAATGTGTAAAACATTCGTTTTTCATTGTTTTTTAATCGAACTTTTTTGCAGTGCACGAAAGCACATATGCAGGAACGTAAACTGAATTCCAGCAAATTGGTTAACAGCAAAACCACAAAACCTTTTAATAATGGACAAGTAAAAGCAGAGTAGGAGTTAAGAGATACCAGATATAACTATAGAGGCTGGGAATTGAACAATTACAACTTTTGCTTGTTTAACAGGCCAAAACAAATGGATTATATATACAGATGTGACTCGAAGTGCAAAACATGACAGTTGACAAAATAAAATGCTATACTAAGAATCTCAGATAGTCAAGCTGCCTTAAAAGCACTTGTTGGTAATATTTATAACGCCAAAACTCTTACAGAGTGCCGCAGATCTCTTAATGAGATGGCTCATCACTTTAAAATAAATCTCGTTTGGGTGCCTGAACACTGCAACATTGAAGGCAACGAGATGGCCGACCACCTCGCTAGACTTGCCACTACCATTCAGCTCCTACCAGATAAGAGCAACATAGTTGTGCCACTTGTGACCTTTAAGCTACAAACAAAAGAAACAACTTGTCGAATAACCATAAATTGATGGCAATCGATTCACACAAGTATCTAGGCTTACATGGCCTACTCTCAATATTAACAGATCTAGGACGTTAATCTGTCAGCAAAGAGAGAATATTTCTCTAATAATAGGGGCCCTTACTGGACACTGCCTAATCGGAAGAGACGCCACGAGGCTTGGCATCAGACACAATGACTTCTGCAGAAGCTGCTATTTAGTGGATGAAGAGGAGAGTGTACAGGACCTCTTCTGTCACTGTCCAGCTCTCAGGACCTTCGATGGCCTAAGTGAAGAAATGGGATCTTTCCATTTCAATCATTGCAACCTAACCTAACCTAAGAAGATTTTGAAATTAAAAATGAAATTAAAATTTTGGAAAATGCTATAAGCTACAAATCTGGAAATTTTTAAATTATGTTTAGCTATTTCGTTACTTTTAAGTCGTAGGGCAGAATAATGACTAATAATTCAGTTTGACACCAAAACATTCTATGCTATTGAATGAAAATAAATGAAAACGTTCAACCTGAAGACGTTAAATGAAATTTTAAGCACAGTGAATGAAAAAAAAACAGATCTTTTAAGATCCATTTGGAATAGTTATAATCAGAACCGTTGACTTTGATATTAAAATATGCTTTTTTTCATATCCTTTTGACGATTTTCAGCATAAAATACACACGACATTGAGCCGGCTAACAAATATTTTCTAAATTAAATGTGTATTTTAATACCCAAAACAGGATATGGGCATTTCCGCGGGTCGCGAACGTACGTTCGTACACTTTTGATATAAAAAAAAGATGGAAAGCAAAAATCTTCCCCACCTTTTTTGTGAGCTCTATGTTTAGATCAAAAGATGGGGTTCATCGAGCTTTAGTTTTCATAATGATAGCCAAAAACATGTGGTCGCGAAATAGAAGCCGACTTTGGCTTAATATAGTAAAATGCAAAAGTCTGCGAAATGGAATCGAATATTCTAAAGCAATTAATTTATTTTAAAAAAGGATTAATGTACTTTTCTATTGAGAATTTATACAATAAATTATCTCCATTGCTTTTTTTAAAATTGAATTATGTACGGGTCGCGAACGTACGATTTTTCCATACGTTTTTTCTCCTCATATTTTCCCATCAACCACTTCAAATTTCCTTAACAATCAACTTAATACTCAATATATTCTGTGTAGTAACATTTATAACGAAAAATATAAATTTTTATTTAATATAACATATTGAACAATTTATGATATTTTAGTTTTTTATAGTAACATTTATACCAAAAAATAGATAATTTTATTTAAGATATTTTTGACTTTAATAGTAACATTTATAACACAAAATAGAAAATTTTATTTAATATGAAATAATGAAATGTTAACAAGAAATTTATTTACAAAATATAGATATAACAAAATATATATTTAACAAATAAAAGATAATTTTATTTATTTTGAAATCTCAAAATTATTATGATATTTTTGATTTTATGGAAATGGCCGTACGAGCAGTGCTAAATTTAAAATTTTCATCACAATAAATGGAATGTATCATTCTGATACCTGGAACATTCAGTATATCCTTCCATTTTTTTAGTAAATTTGGGGATATCTTATTGATTCTATCAGCTCCAATATATAACATTTTAATTCCGGTAACGTGGAGATGGGCACAGTTGTAAAAGGATAACGCATCATTTAAAACAATGTTCTTTGTTTTAGTTAACTGCCAAACTTTTCTTTTTACCATGTGATGTTGCAAAAAAATTCCACTCAATTGATTTACAACCGAAGTTAGCCATTAAATCGGGTAAGCTCCAAAAAATAAATTTATTTTTGAATTGGCAGCTACTTCCGTCCGAAAAAAGGAATATTCTTTGAAATTTGCCATGTTGGTTTTTAATTTCTCCAACAATCTTCGTTATAAACACGTAGACATCGATTTTGCTGTGACTTAAACTATCGCTTATTACTGCAAATGACATAGTTTTGTCAAGCATTGATGCGACGCAAGTAAAAATCGAAACTTGTTTGTAGCTAAAGTGCGCGCCTTGAACTCATTTTGGCAGACCAGCCTATAATTTTCTGCAAAGTCAATTTGTAAGGTAAGTTCCCCGGGCTTGATATTTTTTCTTATGGCGTCAAAATAATTTTGTTGGTCTCGCTTTACAAAGAAGTGTGTTTTAAAAAGTGGCAGCTGAACTTCTAACTCATGAATTAAATCTGAAAGCGGAGCAACAGAATAAGTCAAATTTACTCTATCGTCTACTTTCCTGCAGTGTTGCCATTTCACGATTTCATCCAATTTTGTAAGATATTTTACTGGAACAATAGATTGTACAATGTTTTTTACAATTTTCGCAATCGTTGGTCATACAGCTTTCATTTTTAATATTGCAACAAGCTAATTGCAAGAAACTTTCAAAGGTTTTTGGAAATGATTCTATTACTGTTGCGCAACCATTTAATAAAAAACTGAAATTGGCGTGATGAACACATACACACATGTTATGCGGCATTTTGCTCGAGAGTTGAACATGTTTAGGTCGACATTCGAAAAATATTGTCTTGCTAACGCATTTTCGAAAGCTTCCGATACGGTTAGCAGCATATAACGCTTAGCAACAATTTTTCCATCAACAACGAGGGTGTCCGTTTTGGCTGCCGACTGGACGCTAACATCTTCACGCAAGTAAATATCTTTAACCAATTTCAACTTTGTCTCCCATTCCAAGTCAACTTTTGTAGAATTTTTTTTTTTGGCATTTTCTGGTTCGACATACTTATTAAACAGTGCTTTAATAATCTCAATTTTTTTTTTTTTTAATTCACTTGGTAATGCCCTTTCTGCCTTTTTTATAGCCTTTCCCAGATTTTGTTTACAAGTATACTCTCTATGTTCTCTTCTTGTTGAGCTTCTTTTTTCTTCTTTTCTCTGTAATCTCTCAACCTTACGCGTTTTTTTTCTTGCACCTGTTTTCGAACATTTTTGTTATTTGCGAATGCTGAGCGGCGTTTTCTCATTCTCTCAACTGCTTTTTCGCGCAATTCTTTTAATTTCTGTGGATCGCTTTTAATTTTATTAATATATCGTTGACGTTTTTCAATTTGTGGAGTATCACTTGTTTTACCCATCTGCAAATAATTAGATGCGTGTTAAAAAGTAAAAGCATTGCTTATGAAAAAAACTATACTTACGGTCGCGAACGTGCACAACTTTGAAAATCAAAAATAAAAGTTTGGTTAATAGTAACCCCAAAGTTATTTTATATTTAAATAAGAGACACCTAACTTATTTGAAACGTGTTGTGTCAGCTACCTGCTTGCATTCAATGTAAAGCAATTACAATAAAATGATGTTTTCGGTCGCGAACGTACGATTAGAACATAGATAAGAAGCAAAATAAAAATTAACCGTTAATCAAACTTTTTTTGGTCTCTTTACATTTTTCTCTTCTTAATTGATTACAATAAAGAGATTTTGTAGAAAGAGTGCAAACATAACATATGTTTTGCATGTAAAATAATTGAATATAAAAATGCCTTTAAAAGTTGCTTTAAGTGAAAAAATAACATATTTCAGTTTTTAGGCCAATTTCCTTATGAAAACAACTGAGATATGCTATGAATCCATTGTATTATAAAAATTTGGACATTTTTGTATAATTATACACAAACAAATACGATGATTATCAACATTTTATTTTTCGGTTCTAGTTGACCATTCGGCGGAAATGCCCATATTCATAATATTCAGTTCAAATGGATACCAAAATAGTCCAATGGATCATCAATAAATATCCCATTTTTTCTCTAAGCATCTAAATGCTTTTAAAGCTTTTATTTACCTTATTATTAAATATTATTTCGTACGTATGGACTAAGCAAATATGGCAAGTTTAACTCTTTTGGACTGGTCGGCAAAATACTTCGGTTAAATTTGAATAAGTCAAAAATTTACAGAAGATGCTCTCAACTTCTGCTAAACGAAGGTTTTAATACGTTTAAATTTTAGATTTCATTATTCAGCATTTGTCAAAGATTCCCTCAAGTTTAAGTTGGATGACAACCCAATTTTTTTTTGTTCCTCCAAAGAAGGTGTTTATAACTTAAAGTCTTTGCCTTCCTTTATTGTCCGCTGTTAATAAAAATCCTTACATAGCAAATCAATTCGCTAGCGGAGAGGTGGAAAAGAAACAAAAACTTCTTATCCTAGCCAAAGATTGCCCCAAGGATAACTTAACTTAATTTAGGTGTAAAACAGCGACCGCTGACTATGCCAGCGTAAACGGAGTCGCCCTTTTGCAGGTGTGAAAAGACATAACAACACCGGAACGAAGGCGGCACGGCACACAGACAGATCATTAGCAAGGCAACCGTAAAAATGCTGATTAACGAGTCCCTTGAGTCCTTTCTGACTCCAGACTGGCTGAACTGGCGGTTAGAATTTGCTTCCGGTCAAACTGGCCGAGGTTTTGTTCTTATTTTTTTTTTTAGGTTTGGCTTAGATTAGAGACATAAATTTAAATTATATTAAATAATCTCATTTTCAAGGACGTGGCCAATGACATTTATTGTATAATTTATGGCCGCATTTTTCTCTAATATTGATTGCCAAATAATTGAGATTTTTCTTTGCACATAAAATTTGTTGCCCCACACACACACACACTCACACATAGAGCAGTCGATTATATAAAACATAACTGCGCCCAAAAGCTCATTTAGCCATTTATGGGCCTGTTGGGTCGCCACGTCAAAGTCATAGTAATAATCACAAGGAAAAGGTGGCCAGGGCGTGGCAGAAAGGCTCAATAAAATGCCGAATGCCGAAATAAAATCGAAATAAAAATCAACAAAAAAAGGTGCGAGTATATTGTCAAAGTCGGCAAAAGCAACTTTAGAGAATCATTACACAACTGCTCGTTCTGGGCAGAATGGCCATTGGAAATGGCCTAAACGAAAGGTGTTTTATATATAGGATTTGCTTGAAATGTTTTCAGCTTTTTATTAGAGGGCGAAGCTGGTGTTGATTTGCCCAAAGACTTGAGCTGCGGCCAGCTCAGCCTAATCCTCCACCTAAAGAGAAAAACACGAAGACTCTAAATTTAACAACAACATACTCCAAAACGTTACCGCTGCGGGGTGGCTTAAGCGTTGCGCACAAAAGTAGGCAATATATTTTTTTTTTTATATATTTTAAAGAAAGACTTTAACAGCTCTGGCCCGGTATAATGTTTATGGCTATATAAACACCTACAGGAGTCATATAATTTAACATTTTTTTTTGGGTTTGTTTTCATGCTCTGGCAGAGTTAATAAAGCTACGTTTTTGGTATATTTTGTGAGCAGCAAAATTTTTAATTACAAAATGCAGGAAAAGTCGGTTCGCCGAACTTTGGGGAGCCTTTTGAAGTTTATAATTTTAAATTTTAACTGAGTCTAAAATGGGTCAAAATGTGAATTTTTGCAACTCTAAGCTCAAATTACTAAAAATCTCGACGTGATGGACCTTTTCTGAATACAGATTCGTGATCAGCACACGAAAATCATATAGAATCACCATTAACCCTGCAAAATACTGAAAAAAAAGTCTAATTTTGTTGCCTCAACAACTTGCTTGATCCACAAGCTAAAAGTAAAAGAAACGATTCTCTTCAAGTGCAGTAAATATTTTTCTTTATATAGCATTTTTTTTTTGTTAGTTCCCAAAATCTCACCCTTCCTTTACAGAAAAAACTTTGGATTTGCTTCAATTCTTTTAAACACCAACAAAGCGACAACACCCCCTGCACTTCTCAAACATATTCCCACTTGTATAGTATAGGTTGGGGAAACATATATAAAAGTTTAAACCCAGTTTATGCCACTTGGTTATCTCATTTCATGCAAATCCTTGAGCAAAGGAAAAACACAGAACTTTTGCTGGCAAATAAATTTACATTAGCCACAATCGACTAGCAGAGTTTAGTAGTATATGAACTCATTGCTGCTACTGCATCGGTCGTTGAGGGGCCAAAGCAACCAAAGTCAAAAGTCACCGTCAACGACAGACGCACTTGTTAGGGATTAGCGCAAGGATTGACTTTAAGATGTCAGGCAAGCGGCAAGTGGCGCACTGGAAATATAAGCCACTGTCTGACAATAAAGAATAAAAAAAAAAAGTAACGTAAAGGGAAAAAGAGTAAGCCAGCAAGCGGCAACTGCGTTTGTGTCGACGAAATGGCATAAATTTCAAAGTTTATTGCATAAATTGTCGTATTTTGAAAATCTTATTGCCTTTATAATGCCCAAGCGCAGAACCAGTGGAAGTCTCTGGGCTCTGGGCCCACCTGTCTGTGTATTGCCAACATTTTCTGCTTTTTTTTCTTTTTGGCTACAGCGCCTGGGCGTATCATTTGCTTGTTTGCGGCAAAGGCAAACGAACGCGCCTAGGCGCCTTGGCAATTTTTATTGCGATAATAATCATAAAACATGCACTTAACAAGCAGCTTGAAATATGAGCGACTCCCCAACTTAAATTTTGCACATTTTTATTGAGGTTGATTTATGGACGAGCGCATGGGAAAAATCCAAATCAACAAGGACTTAATTGATGCCAAGCTCTTTGGCTCTCGGCTAATTCATTTGTAGGCACAAACAAATTCGTTAACAAATTTGCGTTAATGCCTTAAGAAATATTTACACAGTTTACTTCCACCACCCACAAAAACCCCAACATGTGCCACCATCAATTCAATTGTGGGCGTGTCTCGAGTAAGCCTTTCGACCTTCAATGAAGCATGTGCCAGCAGCAACTCATTAAGCTGCTGTTGATGGGTAAGCGGAAAAGAGGACGCAGAACGAATGAGCTGCTGCTGCGGTTTATTTTTGGCTGTTATTATTTGTTTAATGAAATAAACGCACGACTTTCATCTTCATAAAACGGCATTATGGCATTAGCGCCGCAAATTTATGGACTTCACCCCTCCGGAGAAATCAGAGACGCGACTGAGGCAACCAAACACCCTTAAGTGAAAAATCAAGCCACAAGTCAAAGACAATTCAATACTCTTGCTGTGGGATGCAGCATATTTTAAGCATCTATTCTTTACTTTTCCGCAGTAGATGCCGTTTTGTTGATATGGAACTTAACTTCCAATTAGTGTCAGGTTTGTACAATCCTTTAGCAGTCTCTCAAAAATTCGGAATGGAACAAGGAGTAAACTAAAAGAATTTAACAGAATTAAACTTTAAAGAATAATAAAAAGTTTTGTTTTTATCAAAACTTTTGAGTTTAATTGAACTATTGAGAGATAGTTTTTACTTAGAAAGATATAAATATAAGATAAAAATCGAAAAGGCCAAGTTAACTTCGTCTGTGCCGAAGTACCCTGTACCCTTGCAAATGCTATTTATGTAATGTCACAATTAAAGAACTCTTACATAAAAATCAAACATTTTTCTAACTAAAACCCATTTTCCGACAGATAAACAAAACATCTAATTTCGACCAAATTTCGCGAATCTTTTTGAAAACATATCAAATTAACAATCGCCGAGTGTAAGAACGAAAAAATTGATAACAAAAATGTTCTTCTCACTAAGACTCATTTTCCGACCGATCGGTCCTATGGCAGCCTTTAGATATAGTCATCCGATTTTGACCAAATATTGCGAATCTATGTGAAAGCATATAGAATTAGTAATCAGTGAGTTTAAGGACGCTAACATTAAAAACAAAAAAAATTTCTTACTAAGAACCATTTTCGACCGATTGGTTCTATGGCAACCATAAGATATAGTCTCCCGATGTCGATCAACTTTTTCAAATTAGTTTGAAAGCAATTAATATCAATAATCACCGACCTTAAGAACGATTTACTTAAAAAAAAATAATGTTTTTTTAACTAAGACCCACTTTCCGACCGACCGGTCCTCTGGCAGCTATAAGATATAGTCATCCGATCTTGACCAAAATTTGAAAATCTGTTTGAAAGCATTTAATATTAATAATGAACGAGTTTAAGGACGCTAACAGTGAAAACAAAAAAGTTTTTCTCGCTAAGACCCATTTTTCGACCGATGGTTCCTATGGCAGCTATAAGAAATGGTTCTCCGATTCGGTCAGTTCCGATATATTGGCAGCGTGCAGTAAAAAGAAGACTCTTTGCGAATTTTCAACTCAATAGCATTAAAACTGAGAGACTAGTTTGCGTAGAAACAGACAGACGGACGGACACAGCTCAATCGACTCTGCTCGTCGCTTATATGCTCAAGAATATATGGGCATTTCCACAGAAAAGTCCACCGAGACCAAAAAATGAAAAGTACTTAAAAACACTATTTTTTATCATTTTTTTATGTGGAAATAATCAAATGAACTTTTATGAGCCAATTTTAAATATATTCATAACCCATTTCGAGATTTTCGAATGCAAAGTCGCTCAAGCGACATTTTTCACATTTGTTGTCATTAAAATGCCTTTAGATTGCATTGATTTTTGGTCTCTGAACTATTTCTAAGGGTACAAAGAGTTAAAAAATAATGCAGAAGACACCATAAGAAACTATATGATTGCAATTAACTGTAAGTTTCTGCTTTATATTATAACAAAAACAACATAAATATAATGAGGAAATTTAAGTAACGTAACGTCAGGTAACGTCACGTCAGATACATATGCAAAAAAAAAAAAAATTGGCAAATATTTTTGAATAAGATAACCTAGAAAATAAACTTGTATTATTTCAAATCATACGAAAAAAAATTGTATACATAAAGCCCAATTCGCAGAATTTTGCATTTTTCTAAAACGAGTCAAAACCCACTTCCGTTTTATGTAACGTCACGCCAGCATATATGATTGCTTATATCTTTAACTCCTAATGATCGATTGATATCATTGTTTTTGATAATTATAGTGCTACTTAAGTGCTACCCAAATATAGAATATATTATATCTTTTTATATAGAATCTTTTTAAAAATCCAAGATTTTCATATTTTTTAAAAACATGTTTTCGTACGAACGTAACGTCACGTCAGTTTGGAAATGTCCATACATAGTTTATGGGGTCGGATGCATACAAAATCACTTGTCGCCAGCAACAAAGACTACGCAGAAGAAGACACATACAAATTTGTTTACTGCTACAGAAAAAGAAGTGCAATTTAGTTCGGTTTGTGGTATGCGTGATACGTGCGGCTATTGCTATGCGCAAAGCAACAGTGAGTACGCGGTGTGCGCATAGACCATGAGCACCATTTGTTTTATATTAAAGAAATTTGTTAAAATCGTTGTCGCAATTTTAAATTTCAAAAAGTGGGCAATAATGTAAATGGGGAAGACTGTGGAACCATTATCAAATTGATCAGCATTAAGCTCAATTTCACATGCGCAACTGATTTATAATGAAGTGACAAATTAATAAAGAAAGCAAAACAAATTTAGAAATATGCAACTCTGCGTATGAGTGATTTAAAAATCTTTAGGTTTCATATATTTATACGCTTGCAAAGGGTATTATAATTTTGCCCAGAAGTTTGCAACGCATGGAAATATCGGCTTGGTTCTTCTATTACTTGTGGTAGTTGTTTGTTTAGAAATATTTTATTCTACGCCGCACAGTGGCTCGTTTTCCAAAAACTAGTTGCGAAAATCAAATTTCGAGTGGTTGAATTTGACAAATCTGTTGATACAGGTTAAGGCCGATTTCCAGAATGCACGAAAATAAATTTTTATTTATTTATTTAGTTTATAGTTTAACAATGTTCTGTTTAACTTTAAGAAGGCCTACTTAGGAACGACGATAAACTATTTTTTATTACAAACAAGGAAGAGTGAGTTGAGAAAGTATGATAATGCAAGTTATATTTTGAACAAAGGTTTCGGAAAGGTTCGTGATGGGCGTAGTTTGTTAGGCAAGGCTGTAGATAAATAGGATAAAAATTTCTGGTAACGCGTTGTGGGACAGCAAGACTTATATTAGATAACAAAGCGATTGAGTAGATTACTCCTGACAGGAGTTTATGTCGAACTTCACATAAATAGAAACACTTTTAAAACGTTTTGAATGAATGCTATTGCACAGCAATGCTATTTGAATGAAGCATTGTGCCGAAATAAATTTTTATGTCATCTGGAAACCAGCCTTAAATTAGTAATTGATCAAGCTATTTAGTAACGTAAATGAAATAATTTTACAATTTTTTTTTAGATGTAAGAACTTTGCAAAGTTGGGCCTTGTTTCAACTTTTGAAAATCTGGAAAAAAAATTAGTTTGAAAGGGCAAAATTAAATGCATGTCCCTCAAAAGCATTAAACCTAGAGACTTTTTAAGGGACAAACTTGGATTTGAATTTATAAATGCCATTTTTTTTTTATATCTTTTTTGTCAGTTTTTTGTCAGCAACTTACGATGTACTGGAAAAAGTTAATGTTCGTATGGTACAATTTATGTTTGCATTGGTGTGGCAGTGGTGTGGTTATGGCAGCATCAGATACGTTGTCTTGGAAGTTGCCTAGGGAAGATTCTAAGAAGTTTTCTTCTGGCTCTAACACCATTTATGCTACTTCTGCAAAGTAGTATCCTTGCTAGCAAATTTGGGTGTCCTCTGAGTCTCTCAATGTAGTCCGCAGATTGTTTAACAATTACGTCGCCAATCATTGGGACATTTAGTTCCTGTTCCAGCCTTCTCGTGCACATGTACCAGGGCGCTCCCGATGGTCTGCGCAATTCTTTGGCTTGGAGGACACGAATCTTGCATAGATGCGTTGTAGCTATAATACCAAATACTTGCAGGCCGTATCTCCAACCGGGTGCAATGATTACCTTGTTCTTTAATGACAATTTGATTCGGCTATTTAGCAGCCATCCCAATTGAGCAGCTCTTCTATACAGCGACCTTGTTAGCTGGTTTATGTGCAAGCCAAAAGTCAGGTGCCTGTCAAGGTACAATCCCAGGTAACTGTGTCCTTGATGATGGGCTAGAAGTTAATCTTCCATGTAAACTCCGGGGCAGTCGTCTCTCCTTAGCGTGTAGGTGACATGGGCACACTTCGCTTGATTGATACCTATATTCCAGCGCCTTGCCCATCTGCAAAGTCGGTACATGTACTGGTGTAGAAAGTCCGTGGCGCTGTAGACACAGGGATGTCTGACCAAAATAGCAGTGTCTTCAGCAAAGGTGGCAAGGAAAAGGTACTGTGGGTCATTCCTGGTTCAAAGTGAGTAAAGCGTGGGGCAGAGGACGCTCCCCTGTGAAACTCTTGCACGTATTGTTCTTGTACTCGATTCAGCTCCATTAAGAACGCCTGTCTTTCCTGTCAGTAAGAAAGCTTTGCACCAGATCAAAGAGCTGTGGTAGGAGAAGACTCTTTATCATGCACAGCAATCCATCATGCCACACATGATCGAACGCTTGCTTTAAGTCGACGAATACTACCACGACGTACTTCTTTGCATGGTAGCCTTCAAGTATAAAGTTAGTTACCCTGTTTAACTGTTCTGGCGTTCCATGCGACGTTCTAAACCCAAATTGAAAGGGCGGAGTGCGTTGGCTGAGCTCATCCAAGGCAAGTATTCTGCTCAGCAGGCGCCTCTCAAAGATTTTCGACACCGACGAAAGTAATCTAATTGGCCGGTACGATTCAACATCTGAAGGACTTATCCAGGCCTTGTGGATCATAACGATCTGGGCCTTCTTCCAGGCCCTCGGGATGTATCCTCAATAATGAGTTGTAGATCAATACTTGGAAGAGTATGGCTTTCTCAGAGAGTGCCTTCAGCGTCTGTACCTCCTGGAGAGAGACCAGAGAGCATAATTGTTGAACTCATCTGATGTAATTCAATATCCGATCAACAAATCACCAGCCCCAGGCCTAGAGTATTTGTAGCCCGAATGTATGATTCTCTCACGGTTAATTGAGTTTTACTACTGTGGGCAAAAATTACCGGGAATTAGTTTATAAATCAAAAATTCTTTATTTATTCTTCTAAATTCGTTTCATCCCCCTCAAAGTAGTCGCCCCCATGATGCAATACAGTGCCAATGTTTTTTTTCCAAATTTCAAAACATGCTGCAAAGTCCATTTCGTCTATAGCCTTCAATGGCTTCTTCATTTTGGCTTCCATTTCTTTCATCGTTTGAAAACGGTGTCCACGGAGCGGTCTCCTGAGTTTATCTAATCACATGGTGCTTAGTCAGACGAATTTTTTTGGGAAATAATCACAAATTCCTGTTTCTGTTTTTCCATTCCAAACAAACTAGATCTAAACGCAGACAATAGACGTTTTCAGCCTTGATCTTTTATCTTTCTTCCCAGACTTTCTTAAAACCATAGCCAAAACGGCCAATATGATAATTAACCCGACCCCACAACTAAATGTGCACCGCATCACACAAAAAATGTAGTAAGAGATCAAAAATGATTGCGCGTAATCTCAAACAATTGTGTGGAATGTTGTTAAATTTCTGCATTTCTCATATGCAAAATCGTTGCACAGTGTACGTACAGACTGCTTGGAATATTTAATATGCCGCAAGCATGGCACGTAATTTCTGTGTATTTCGTTTAGTTGTTATTTGGTTGTGTTGATTTTTATGAACTTGGTTGTGCTTTAAACTTTCTGTGGCATACTTTCCAGCGTGCGCGCTGAGTAAGTTATAAGCAGCAGCAGCAGCAGCATCAGCGCCGCTACGTGTGGGTCAAAATTTGTGTGTTGTGCGTGTGTGGGTGTGGGTGTGGGTGTGTCTGTGCTTGGCTTTGGTGGGTGTGAGTGCGATAAACGACTGTCGCGAGGGCGTTGGCATGCTAAATGTGTCGCCCATTGCTTCTGCAGCTGCAGTTACTTACTACTCTAACCCAATTCCCAGTGAAATGTCATGGACAAAACGCTCCGTCATGCTTGCCCGTTTGCGCAATCATGCTACGCAATCAGCGCACACGCTTTGCATGCACCATTTGTGGGGCTCATTTGGTCCAGGCCGACACACCGCAAGACCAACACTGCTCATATAGCATATAGAAAATGTAATTTTCATATTTCTTGCCAAAAAGTTCCTGGCAAGCCAACGACAGAAGCGGAAAAAACTTTCCAAGTGATGCATGGCTGGCCCTCTTACCAAGTTCACCAGGCGCTGAAATGTCGACTTTGGGGCAAGGGGGAGGCGTAAACGAACAGATACATCCACATGGCATTAACAATTGATCAAGACGAAAGCAAAAAGTATTATCAAGTAGAAAAAAAGACACAAGCAAAATTGAAAAGAAATAATAGCAGGTGCCGAATTACATGAAAAATCACTTAGGAAAATTAAATTTCACATATTTTTCACTTCAACGCTGAGCGGCGGCAATGTCTTTGAAGTTTGCCAGGAGCGGCAGCAGCAGCAGCATCAGCAGCAGCTGTGTTCTGCCACCACAAACATGAGTAATGTGTTGTAAGACTGAGTTGAGGTGCAAGGTGTTAAGGTGTTGTTGTTAATGCATTGTTCTAAGACAAAAACTTTTTTTACCATTAAAAGTCATCATGAAATCAATTACATAATTCCATCAGTTATGTTGTCAAATGGATGAGAAAATATATATATATATAAATGGAATTTCAATGGAAGGAATAAATATAGAGGGTGTTTTTGTAGAGGATTCATATTAAAACAGGGCCTAGGGCAGACCCTTTTTATTTGCAAGGCAGTTAAGTAATTTTTGTTGTTTGACAAAATACTTCCTTTATATACACATTACATTGGACCTGCTGAGTATGCAAATTTTAAAGTCTGATGCTAAGTTTAAAGTAAAAAAAAGTCGAGTTTTAACTGGAGCGAACAGTATCTCAAGTCCTTGTGAGTAACTCATACGCAGTGTTGGGTGATTGGCGATAATTTTACTTAAGAACTTTTCGAATTTTCAAAATAATAAAAGACAACTACTATATTTTATTTCAAAAGATTACAGCTATTAAAATGAACTATAAATTTTGTTGTGAAATTTTTTTTTATAAACGTGTCGTATGAGTAATTTTTTTCAAAACCTTAAGGACAAATTTAAAATTAAAATTATTTTTTTTTTATTAAAATGAACTTTTTAAAAATATCAATTTTTTCATATACGAAAATAATATTATTTTGATCCAGTCCCACCAATCACATTGGAGGAGGTTCGGGGGCAGATCAAGGACCTTAAGCATAAAAAGGCACCAGGCGAGGATGGACTTGACAATAGGGTCATCAAAGCCCTCCCAGTAAAAGCGGTGATCTTTCTGGTCTTAGTTTTCAACGCGGCATTGCAACTGGGTCACTTTCCGAAGGCGTGGAAAAAGGCTCAGATCGTAATGATTCATAAGGCTGAAAAAAACTCGTCTGAGGTCGATTCAAACCGTCCGAACAGCTTGTTATCCACCGTAGCAAAAAATTTCAAGAGCTGTCTACTAGTCCGAATCGTGGAAATCAATCGGGGGGCTGAGTGGCAGAATATCTACCTTTTCAGATAGGGTTTAGAAAGTCACACGGAACCCCTAAACAGCTGAATAGGGTCACAAATTTCATTTTCGATGGATTCCAGGCTAAGGAGTACGTGGTTGCGGTCTACCTGGATATAAGTCAGGCTTTTGACAGAGTGTGGCATGCTAAACTATTATGTAAGGTAAAATAGATCTTACCACCTCAACTATACACCCTTGTGAGAAGCTTTCTATCGGACAGGACCTTCTCGGTAGTTTTGGAAGAGGCTGTTTCCAGCGTGAGGGTAATATGCGCTGGTGTGCCTCAAGGAAGTGTCCTTGGACCAAGCTTCTACTCTCTCTACACTTGTGATATGCCTACCGGAAGAACAATACCCATTGAGGATCCCCAAGACTTACTCATGGCAACATTTGCTGATGATACAGCTATTATGGCGACAGACTCATGTATCTATAATGCCACTGATGTCGTTCAACAATATTTGGATCGATTCAGCAGATGGGCGAATTGAAGGAACATTGAGCTTAGCCTAGCTAAATGTGTCAGTGTAATATATACACTTCGTCATGATGAGTGTTCAGGCGTATTTCTCAACAATCAGCTATTACGTCACTTACCTGGACAAAAATACTTGCGAATATATCTGGACAAGCGCCTTACATTCGGAACCCATAGTAACGCGCTTGTAGAGACCTTATATGGCAGAGTAAAGAAAGTCTAATGGCTTCTCTCTAGCAGAAACAAGCTCTAACTCCAAAGTAAGGTGCATATATAAAAAAGCTATCATAGCACCTGCCTGGAGATATGGGATGCCAATTATATGGAATAGCTGCGAAATCCCATCTGAGAAAGCTCTGGGTCCTTCAGTCAAGGTGTCTGCGTAGACTATTGGGAGCACCCTGGTATATGTGCACAAGACATTTGGAGAGTGACTTCAGTGTGCCCAAGATTGATGACATAATCAATAAACAGGCAGGTGATTAGGTGGAAAGACTGAGAAGTCACCCTAACACACTAGCCAGAAGGCTTCTGCGCAGACGATCGAAAGCTGGAAGTAGAGTAAAACGACTCCACAAGAAACTTTTCCCTAGGAAACTTTCTAACAGACAAATATACTAACTTTGCAACTACCTCCCATTTAATAAACTTGACACCATCCATACTACTGAACATAATTTATATCATCACAAAACAACTCGCCCATAATCAGACACATTACACCTGAAATCAAACTTACATAAAAAGATAAGTTATAAGGATATCTACACAATCTAAATTAAGTTGCCAAATTATAATAAAAAAAAAATTATGCAAAATAATATCATTTACTTAAATTGATATTGAATAGTTTCAGAATGATATTAAAAATTTAATAATAATATGTTAAAAAATATCGATTTGAAATTTTTAACATATCAGTTTGATATATTTTCATATTGGAGTAAAATTGGCATGAAAATATATCAATTTGTTTTCTCGGTGTACCATAAAAAATACTTTTTTTTAACTTTCTATACTGGGACTTCAACTCAGGACCTCAAAGACTTAACACACGGACGCCGGTGTCTAAGCTCTCGCGACTATCAAGCTCTCGCGTGAAATAACAACCAAATCAAGGTAAATAATGTAAGCAGTTGGTACTTAGCTGCTCAGCGAGCAACAAGGGCTGTGGTCGAGTGGACAAGAAATTAGCTTAGAATGTTGGGATTGCAGGATCAAGTCCCCGTAGAAGCATAGTCATTTTGTATGTTTTTCTTTAAATATAGTGAATAGATGCAGATGCCGAGACCGTCAAGCAATTGTGATGCAAATAATGGGCCAAAAAAAGATGAAAGAAAAAGGATATACACTCCTCATCACTTGAATATCACCCCCTCTCCTTAAAATTGCTTATAACTTAAAAGCAAAAGAAAAGAATGTTGTTAAATGATTGTATGTTAAGTATTGGTGTTTATATTTTTTTGTAGTTTTGCCCTGATGACGGTTGCCGAAGAGCAACCTAAATATATCGGAAAAAAGAAACAAATTGTTTAGTTTTCTATCATCCTGACCTCGAGCCGGAAACATACATTTAAAATTAGAAAGGTCGATAACTCACATTTGTTAAAAGCAAAATGATAAAATAACGATATTTTTGCACGTTGTCCTTGTGGAACTAAATTTCTCTCGCAGCAACAAACTGTAAGTTCTGAAAAAGAGACGTTATATTTTTTTTTCTTGCTTTATGTTGGAACTCGTTGAAATTGAGTCAATATATTTGTGTCACTTGAATAGAACATGCGTTTAGTTTGATCGTCCACTTTGGCACGTGCTCACAAAGTTTTCACTGATCGAACTTTTTTGTGATTTTCGACTATTGCCTTTAATATAAAACTAAAATGAGTCGAGGAAAAGTCTTAACAGTTGAAGAAAAAGGACAAATAAAGGCAAACAAGAACACTGGCCAATCAATTGCAAAAATAGCTAAAAAAAAATCGAGAGGAGCCGACATGTCATATCAGAATTCTGAAGTCATGAGTCTGAATATGGGCATTTCCACAGCTACGAACGTGACAATCGTACGAATTTTTTAGCCTTTGATATGAAGAATAACAAAGAAAAATTATACGATAAATATCCGCATATTGGTGTTTGGATAGCACTTTGGCTGCACTATATTTAGTGTAAAAGCTGAGAGTTCTAGACAGTAAGGTCCCAAGATACAGGCAGACAAAAAGGCATACGCAACGTGACATAATACGGAAGTCCGTTTTGTCTGCTTTCACAAAAGATCAAAACCCTGAGGAATGCGTTCGAGTTTTTCAATGCAACTAACTTTAATATGATCTGCAATGATGTAGCTATATATTTATAGCTGATTCGCTCAAAAATAAATGTTGTTTTTTTTATATTTGACTGATTATGATACGCAACGTGAACTACGTTACGTGACAAGCCTTTCTCTAACACCGTACTTCTGATGCTTTTCATAAATTTATAAATGTATCCTTTTGCGTAAACATAAATAACATACAAATGTTGATTCAGGAACATATTTTGATATACATAGGATAAGTTAGCTGCATTTAATGAATAGATGTTTTCGGTTTTTCTTTCTGTGGAAATGCCCATATGGAAAAAATTGTGATAGGCCGCACGCACACTGTGCTTACCAATGCGGAAAGACGCCTCATATTAAGAAAATCGTCAAACTCTCACTACTCTGTGGCGAAAACTCATGAAAATGTGGTGTTAATGCTAGTCTATCCAGTGTCCAACGCATTATTTCGGGGGCTAAACTTCTAAAGAGATTAAAAATAAAGAAAAAGCCTCCCCTTAACACTGCAAGAAAAGTGCAACGTCTAAGTTTTTGTCGCTGTTCATAACTGAACATGTGTTCATAACTAAACATGTGACCCTCGCACTCAACATCAGAAGACGTTACAAAAATATGATCCCATGAAAAGGGACCACAGCCGAGGTAACACCAGATGGTCACGGCCGTTCCCACGCCTACAAGCACATGTGTGCAAGAGGGGAAATACATTACAAGAAAGCATAAATATAAACACATATTGTACTTAGTATGCAAAAGCAACACCAAACTATATTTAAATAGACAAGTAAGATAATCAAGAAAGAGATGTAATTCAATCTAACAACTGAGTATATAAGACACAAATGTATCACATGTATTAGATAAGGACAAGTAGACTTAGAATTACAGTTGTCTCATGTATTAGGTACATAAGCTTAAACTATAAAAACCCACAACCGAACCTTAATAAAGATGAGTTCCTAACAAGTAACGCGATTGTGTAATTAAGTTAGGGATTCGGCGAATGTGCGGATACTTCGACTGAGTGTCTGAGCTGTACGAGCGGCTCTTTAACTTCGAAGAATAAGTTGCACAGTCGCAGTGGCATAGCGTGGCCTTCTCCAAGGAAAAAAGTTTAATTTAGAAGACCCAGATGGTTATAGTTATAATTTCCATGATCTCCGCAAGGAACCCCCTTCATTTGGACCGACTCGAAGCAGAGCTGGAGGTGTGATGGTGTTGGGGGCCATTTCCTACTATGGCACCTGTAAACTAAAATTTCTGTCATCAACGATGAATGCGTTGTAAGTAAAAGTAAAATTGGCTCAAACAGCACCTCCAGGAGGGCCAGGGCCAAGCTTCTCTCAATCTCTTGGCGTGTTTGCTTATAATTTTTCGCACAAGAGAAAGGGACCTACAGTTTAACGCCGAATCCGAACGGCAATAGTTAGGTAATTTTGCGTGCGATGAATGCGTTGTGTTACAAAGAAATATTGAAAGAGACTTGTTCATATTTTCAAAACCATTTTGGGCCTCTACCATGAATATATCAGCTTGAAAATGCGCCGATACATACGGCTCGTGTTGTAAAATCCTATTTACAGAGCGAAAATGCGGACCTTCTAAGCTGGCCGCCCTACTCACCCGATTTAAATAAAATCGAAAATGTTTGGGGATGACTGACACTTGAGATAAATGGCTCAGGAAAACAATACTCGAGTTTAGCCGACCTAATTAAAGCAATCGAATTAGCTTGATACTCGATATCGCTAAATTATTTGGCTAGATTGTATCAATCCCTTCCAAACCGGATGACTGAAGTTTTGGAACGGCAAGGTGGCACGACACATTATTAAAAACACCTTTTTTTACATCTAAATTAAACCAATTTCCCTATATTTAAATTATGTTAATGTTTAAATGCTTCTTTGTGTAAGTGTCCTTTTCAAGTGACGCAATATTTGAGCCCCGTAATTTGACAGATTTTGGCAACAAAATTTTTGTTAATAATTAAAGCTGTATCATGAAGTATTCCATTAGGTTAAAATACAGCAATTAACCGATCTTTAACTTGAAAAAAAAAATTAAGTCTCAAGCATCATTGATTTGGGAGCAGTGGGCGATAGAAAACACACTTGGGGAGGTGTTCTATTCAAGTGATGAGAAGTGTATAGATGGTGAAGATCGAAAAGTCCACAAAATCGCGAAATTTAGTAAATTTTGAATTGAGTAAACATTATTATTAAGATTTGATAGATGACAATTATTATGTAAGCTTCACTTCGATTTGAAGATCTCATAAGAGACTTTAGTATCTTAAGTAGATCTTAAATAAAAATTTTTTTCTCAGATTTGAAAACTCTGAACTTTCCAAATTTCATCGATATCAAAAGCCGACTTATCTCGGAATTTTCAAATCTAAAAAAAAATTCACATTTCGGAAAGATGCCAGCACTAGAAGACGTGATATCGAATTTTATCAATGCGCTGCCCTTGATAGTGTACGTAAAGGTATTTGTCCTATATTCCCAGAGGATGACAAAACAGCTCCAATGGTAGACTTAAAGGGCAAGACTTCAAAGAATGCTGAGCAAGGGCTCGTTGGCAACGCTCAGCGCTACGGCTCGAAGGACCAAAATGTTGTGGGCTTTACAATAAAAAACGTATAGTAGATACGCTGTTGAGGGGTTTGATTCTTTTGGTATTTGCCCGTACTGCTGCTGAATATATAAAGTATTCCTAAACGTTACAATTAACAACAAGCAATAAAGAAACATGATATGTTAATTTCTCAAACAATCTAGCTACTTTACTAATCATTTGTTAAACGCATTATACTTGACCGGACTATTTCCTGGGTTTTCATTTAATTTTGCATTTCGAAATAATATTTTCTCTCTATTTTATGTCAATACCTTTCAAAAAGAACACACTTTTACATGGTAAAGCTCTCACAGAGCATTACTAAAAATCATTTCTGTCATCCTGTTGCAAAAAAAAAGCAAATATTGCAAGAACACAGATAGCTTGCGGCTGCTTGGCAATGTCCTTTGGGCGCTCAGCAGTGTCCTAAATGTACCTCAGCACCTAGTCAGACATTAAGACTAGCAAATAAAATACAAACAAAACTGACAAATGAATATACTCAAATCCGTTGAACAAAACCAAAAAGCATTTTCCTGAAACTTTCCACTCGAATGCATGTCTCACACTTTGTTCTTGCTTTGAGCTCAAATATGCGCAGACCTCACGCACATCAATCAATCCCCGCCCCTCCCTCCCTCCCCCTCTTCCCATCCACATTCGGGCAACTTAATTTCTCATGTTACCTGCCCACAAAACTTGAGCCACATTTGATTGAAATCATTTTCAACAAGTCAAGTGATTGATGACAAACATGTTAGAGATTAAAATAATGACCAGGGAAATTGACATTTGATTTTGTTTGCCTTTTTGACAATTGTTTTTAATTAATTTACAAAGACAGTCAATAATTTCTGGTTAAGTACTTCGACTTTTGACGATCGCCCAAATTAACGCAATTTGTTGTGATTCCTTCTGAAACTCTCCTCGGAAACTTTAAATGCGTTGCTGGCCAACAAACCCATGCAATTAGTTTTGGTTGCCTTTGCAATTTATCAATTTTCATCAATCAATGTCGATTGGAAAATCTGTGGCGTTAAAATGGAAGCAGACAAAACAATTTTTTGCAAAATAAATGGCCGTTGATGGTGACATGTGTGTCGAGTCTACTCTCTATCTCCCTTCCACTCTCTTTCCATGCCTCCATGTAAACGGTCATTCATTAAAATTCAATTTTCGATCTGGTCTGCCCTGATATATGTGTATGTGTATGTGTGTGTGTGTTTATATTTTTAATTGAACGTCAAACAAATATTTTATTAAATTCCATGTCCTTGAAATTTTCTACTAAATAAAAATGAACTTTGATTGACAACTCTTTATGGGTCATTCAATTATTGCCACTTTTTATTCGCACTTCTTTTTTGTTTTTATTCCACTTTTTAGCAATAATATTTTTGTAGCCATTTTTTAATCAAGTTTTTGCGGTGCTCATAAAACTTGGCTCAAAACTTTTTGCAAAAAAAAAAAACAAAAACTTTTAAGCAAAGAAATTTATGTAAAAAGCTGCAGAATCTGGCTTTCGATTGAGACGCACAAATAAGTGGGAAGCGCAGAGCACGAATTTAAGGAGTTGGCAAATGAAGTTGAAACTTTTAAAAAGATTAAGTCAAGCAAAAATAAAGGAAAACGAAAAAGAATTATCGAAATGTTCTTTTGAGAGGGCTAACATTATAACGATTTGAGTTTTGAAGCGTCTGCACTTTGACAGCAAATGACAGACAGCAGCGACGCTTCTTTATTAGTATTGTATTTTGCAAATTAATTTATATTAAAGGGGTGGTATATTGTTGCTGACATACAGTATACACAGATATGAAGGATTTAGATTATTAAGAATTTAAAATTAGGTTTTAGAACGATGGAGTAGTTTTACAGCATTGAAATAGAGGTTTTCCTGCATAAGCTGGCAGTATATAAGCTGTGACACTATACAACGATTTTGCTGCTTGACAATGTTCATCCAAATCTATTGGAAATGCTGAAATGGAATGGTTTACCATATCCATCATATTCGCTGGATAAGAGTTATCATGAGTAAACTGAACAAGTGAATATGTTCCTCTTGAATTGCTGTTTGGCTTATCACCAGCTCACTCATATGTGGCTCACTCACTTGACTTTTTAATTAAGTTGTTCAGTTGCTTACTTAGTAGCTCTTTTAACTCAGCTGTTGAATCTTACATTTTTGTGTAAGCAAACCAAAAGTCATCCACTAAGTAAGTAGGAAACTAACCGACTCACTAAGCATCTAAACAACTGAACAATTGGTTAGGTTAGGTTGAGATGGCTAGGGACAGTAAGACTGTCCCTACTCTAAGGCCAAGATAGGCCCATTGCGATACCATATAATTCCCTATTTAAGCCAGGGGGCGTTCCTCCCGACTGAACCAATGTGACAACCTTAAGAATTTCAGTAGAGACGGAATCTCTATCTCGGACACTTCCGAGAGATTGAGTAGAAATGGGTGGCCAAGAGTTTTGAGTCTCCTTCTACTAAGAGCTGGGCAATGGCAAAGAAGATGCAGTAATGTCTCCTCCTCTTCCTCACACTTGCAGCTTCTACAGAAGTCGTTGTGAGCGACGCCCAAGCGTGCTGCATGCCTGCCGATGAGGCAGTGACCCTTTTGGGGCCCCAACCAGAAGCGAAATGTTTCCCTACTTTGGCGCAAAAGAATATTGGTTCGTTTCAGGTTAGACGATGGCCACGTGATCCTAGCTGCAGTGCAAACCGGAAGGTTATTCCAGAAACACCTTGGCTTTGCTTTGATGTCCATGTGCTGTTAGAAAGTGTTTCTATTTGAATGAAATTCTGTGACGAATGGATTTTTCTATCGTTCTGAGTACAAGCTCTTCTCTTAATAAGAAATAAGAAAAGATTGGAACAAATTGTCGCTGACTTTACTTTGAATCAGGCCTGCTCCGTTTTGCGGCGTCGAACCAAAATTTACAAATGGTTTAGATACGGAAATTTGAGGTTCCTTGTTTCTGGGCGAAGGTTTTGGTTCAAACTTTGGTTCAGTAAATGCTTTATACTGTATTCATGAAATTCGCAATTAATTAGTTTAATAATCCAAAGAATAATCAGAGCGTTAAAGCAAAAGTGGGTCAATTTGTGAAGTTAGTCGCCCTGTTGAATTGGTCGGACAGAACTAGTCTATGTTAGATGATAGGGGCACAGTCATCTCCCGGTTGGCCAGGCACGCAGAGCAATAGAGAGAAAAGCAGAAGGTACTTTGCCAATTAAAAGTTGAAATTCATCCAGCCAATTAATTCAGTTGAAAATTCAGATAGTTCTTTTATCAGCATATGTGTTCCGCTCACGAGTGAAAGAAGTATTTATTTATTTATTTATATAAACTAATCATAAAGTTTAAACTTAAAGATAAGTGAATTAGCTAGCAATGGCTGACAGGAACTTCAGCTAGAAAATATTAAGGGTAATACATATTCTTGATTACAAAATATTCTTATAATTAGTTTATTGAATCTATTATGAGTACTTATATAAATTAAGTAGTATTTACATTTTCGTGGTTTATTACAAATTATTTTATTTAAATTTCATTATATAACTGCGATTTTCGTAAGAATTTTACAATTTTGTTAATGTTTTCTTCATTTGGGTTTGCTAGAATATCTATTGGGTTTTCTTGCTGGAAAATTTCTATTTTAATGTTATTTAAGCTTGGGCAGGATTGTAGTATGTGTTGTATATTACGGATACTATTTGCTTGACAAAGATTACATATTGCGGAAATGTTGTGGTTAAAGTAGTGTTGATGAGTTAATCTTGTGTGACCTAATCGTAGGCGAATGATTTTGATTTGATCAAGCCGGGTTATTTGGGTTTGTGAGCTAATGTTAAGGTAATCGTTAATATGGATAATGTTCTGGTTCAGGTTTTTGTACCAATTACTACGCCGAGAAATGTAGCTGTCTTGTTGACGAATCAGTTGTTTTTTTAAATATTTGTTGATGTCCTTGATATTGGTATTTGATGTACTAATTAAAGGCATATAAGCTGAAGCTTTGGCCATATGGTCAGCTAGCTCATTTCCCTGAATTTGCACATGACCAGGGATCCATATTAACCTCACTCTAGGTAAGAGAGTGATCAATAGTGATCTAATAAGGGAAGAATAATTGTCTGAATTGTTAATGTTAGATATGGAATCTAAGGCAGATAGAGAGTCAGAGCATATTACAATCGATGCTTTTATGTTTTTAGTCAGTATAACAGCTTCTAAAATAGCAATTATTTTGAAAGAAGTAAAGAGAGGTAAATGTTACAGATCAATCGCCATCGCCTATAATCTATGTAGCGATCACACATACGTGACACTGAGCGCAAGTGGTCATCGACTGCCATCGGTGTATCGATGGCTCTATCCATGACCTTAGCCTTGAATGGGGTTTTTATGCTCTGTTCGAAAGGTACACAGATTATATTAAGTTTCTGCAAAAGTATGTAGCAGGGAGAAGGAATCGTTTCCGACCCCATAAAGTATATATATTCTTGGTCAGCATCAACAGCCGAGTCGATACAGCCATGTCCGTCTGTCCGTATGAACGAAGAGATCACGAGTTGGTAAGAGATAGAGGTTTGACATGTATGGAACATGTTTCGTATACTTGCAGGCAGATCAAGTTTATTTTCAATTTTTGCCACGCCCCCTCCCGCCCCCGCAATTAGAAAAAAACGTCATATCTCTCACAGCTTTGATGATAGATTGTTCGTACCTTCTAAAAATATCTAGTAATCAAAATTATTTATCGATTTGCTGAAGAAATGATAAGGATCGCATGAACGATACACAAGTTATGAGCAAAAAAAGTTAACCGGTAGAAAATTTATGTTTGTAATAGGTTCCGATTCCGCTAAAATTTCAAAAATGATTCAATTTGTTCTGTAAAAGAAAATTAGGAGTTCCAAGTTTAAGCCTAATACTGAGGGCGTTCGAATTTTCTTTTATCTCTTTTATCTCCATCAGGTCTTGTTTTGAAGATTTCGCAGAAAAACGAATATGTTGAGTTTTTGTTATTCTAGGATTTGTGGAGGCCACACTAGGCATAAATATCGAAGTTCATAAGTTGGAACAGAGCACATATTAATGCATTTTAAAAAAATCAAAGATAAGTACAGAGGAAAGGGTCTAAATTGGCCTTTAAAAAAAGACAACTTTAGATTTATGGCATTTTTTTCAAAATAAATCATCCCGTTTAAGCTAGTGCGGTCATTGGATTAATATCACTGTGACACATTTTTAAACTCAAAAAATTGATAGCGTCGAGACCAAAAAATTTTAAAAGGGTTTGATGGTAGTATAAAAACACTGTCTGGGTTTAGTCTGATTAGCAGCCGTTTTCTATTTATTGCACTTTGAACTTTTCAGCTTCAGAGTAGGACTAACGATTCCATATTTCGTAAACTATTTTGAATTTCGCTTTTAAGTCTTCAACAAAGTTGTGGCTCTTCGTTTGACCTACAAAACATTTCTTTGTAGCAAATCAAATTTTATATCTTCATACTCAAAATTACAAAAGTTGGCCAAAAAAACCAAGTTTCGACCGCTTTTCTACAGTTTTTCAAATTCATCTTGAAACCCGTTTGAAATTTGGAGAAGTAAGACAGCACAAAGTTGTAGCTTAGACAAAAATAAACAAACCGTTAGAACGGCCCACAAGCACGTAACCCAAAAAAACGAACATTTTCGGTAAAAAGTAAAAAATCTAAAATATTTTTAATTACAGTTTTTAAGATATGATTTCTTACTATTTTCTTACAAAACAATCGAAATTTTTGATTGTGTCAACCAATTGGTATCAAAAATTGTCATTTTTCGAGTTTTGGTTCCAATTCTATATATTTGAAGGACCAATTGAATGAAGATGGTATGTTCCAATCGTTTGTTTATTTAAGTCCAAGCTACGTTTTTGTCCTGTATTGCTTAGTCAAATTCGTTACAGTTTTCAAGACAAAGTAGAAAAACATTACAAAATGAGGGGAAAACATGATGATTTTAAGACATTTTTGTAATTTTGAGTATGAAGATGATAATTTTTTGAGTTGCTACTTAAGAATGTTTTGTAAGCCAAGCCAAGAGCAACGACTTCCTCTAAGTCGAAATTCCAAATAGTTTACGAGATATGGAGTGGCGAATCCTAATCAGAAGCTGAAAACTTCAAAATGCAATAAAAAGAAAACGGCAGCTAACCAGGCCAAACCCAGCCAAGGTTTTTGTACTACCATCATACCCTTTCAGAATTTTTTTGTCTCGACTCTATCAACTTTTTAGTGTTGCACAGTGTATTTAAGCCACCTGAGCATATAGCCAAACATATGATATAATTTTGTGATTTTTATGGCATTTAAATTGGAATATTCGAGAAAGTTACAGACTTACAGATACATATTTATATTTATGAAAGGATAACTAGATTCGTACTTCAAATTTCTATAGGAACCTTAACAAGGCTACTTGATTCAACATAGAATTTTTGAAAAAGAAAGACAAATGTTTATAAGTAACATTCAGGGAGTACTAGGTTTCTTATACTCAGCACCAGAGATACACAGTATTAATATAAAGGGCCGATTTCACTATCTGCTCTATCTGTCACATAAACTAACATATAACAGAGTAAATTGTTAGTTTATTTGAAATATATCAGCTATGTAGAAGATGTGGAATAGGCCCTAAAGGCCTATTCTCAGATGAGATTAACATTTAGTTCGGCACTATATTTCATATAAATAGGACTGCCGTTCAAAAGCAATCAGATTTCAAACTGTTCAAAATTGTTTCTGTTTATATGAAATATAGTGCCGAACTAAATTTTTATCTCATCTGAGAATAGGCCTTAAGTCTGTGCAAATGTATGTAACTGCCAGTAAGAAGCATCTCCGACCCTATAAAGTATACCCAATCCCGCTTATCCATCTGTGGTTCCGCCGTTTGTTCGTCGGTTCGTATGAACCAAAAGATCTGAGAGATCGCCAAAGCCAGAGGTTTGAAATGAATACACCTTATGCTTGCAGGCAGATCAAGTTTATTTTTCTCTCCACCTGCTTCCCCCCCCAATTTGGAAAAAACCTCATATATCGCTCACTTTAGAATAAAGATGGTTCGTACTGCAATTCGTCCTTAGTACCCGTATCTTGAGTATAATATGAAAGAAAGTTTTTTTTCACTTGTCCTATAATAAGTAACTTGTGATTTATTTTCAAGCTGACTTTTTTCATTAAGCCTAGAGGTAAGTAGCTCGGCCGCTTCTTTCCACAGATTCAGATCCCGAATCTGCTACATTAGTTTAAATAACTACAGACTTTGGGAATACAGCATGCCTAAATAGCTAGGGTCAGTCTCATCATAGTCTTTGTCAGCCAATCTGGAATTGGAATTTCCACGCTATGGAGAATAGGACTTCTTGCTGAATTAACATCTGGAAAAAAATCATCAAAAAAAAATTTGGTTTTTGCCTTTGATGCCCTTTAAATTCACTTCGCAAAAATAACAATTACTTGAGAGGGCAGTCGGCTTGTTCCACACCGTTGGCAAGCCAAAAATTTAAGTTTTTCCTTTAGCCCATTGTCGCATATATGCTCTCTTTAAGTTGCTGATTATCTTGACTGCGAATAGAAAATGCAATGTATGCGCCATAGTTCAACTCAACAATTTTTGGTTATTTTGAATATATTTGCTTGAAATACGTACTCTCCGCAAATATAACCAAACATATACGGTTCGTGGTTAGTTATGTCTTCTAATTCTGCATGCCATGATCGATTGGTTTTAAGAACGATTTTTAAAATTTTTTGTATAATTTATAAAGCAGACTGCTTGTTATTTAGAGCTTTACCTTGAAATCGAAGTCAACAAGATCGTTTTCCCGGCATATCTTGGAAACAAGAGCTGACACCAGCTTTGGACATAAACTTATAATAACTTTAAACAGGGCTGCAACTCACAAGGATGGTAATTTTGTTGGCCTGTGTTATTTAGCTGTCGTTTTATGAAAGTCGACAGTATCCATTCCCCAAGAGCTTACAAATTTTTGTCAAAATTACCCGACAATTCCTTTGCCTAATTTGGTGTTTTGTCTTTTCTTTTCCTTTTGGTTAGTTTTTGGGCATAATTTTGGCCAACATCCATTACGTAGCTGCTCAATTAGGTGGCAGCAGGCTACATTTGGCCATCCTTTATCCATTCCGACCATTGTCAATTGCAAAACTAACCCAAACAATTTGCTGCCTCATTGTAAATAGCCCTCCCCCCCCTCCTGCCTCGCCCTCTCTCACCAACCACCCACAAATTTGTGGGACGGCTTTTTATAAATGGCGGCAATTGCGACGGAAATGTGCCGCGTCCATGGCGTTTTTATGCGGAAATGACATTGTTAGTTGGGCAGCATCACAGAAAATTTGCATAATAATAAAGCAAAGCAAACGGTCCGGCTTATAATATTGTATACCGGGGTGGGGTACTTATACACTGCAGCGTCATTTGCATTATGCGGCGGCCATTTTATGCTAACAAGCTGCCTACCTGGTTGGTCAATTACCTGTACCCCCCCCCCCCCACCCAGAAATAGGCAATTGAAATCAATCAAAAATATTTTGCCAGAGCGCCAATTTGTTTGCTTATGGCAATTGTTTTCACAACTTGGCCAAGTTGTAAGTTTTGCAGGTTTATTTTGTACTGAAAATTTAATAAGACAATGTGCCGAAGTATTTGAAGCAAAATATTTATAAATTTCATCGAAAGTTGAAACATATTTTTTCCCCGTTTGTTTGCTACAGCTGCTTGGGGCATTTTGCAAAAAACTTTCCTGTATGGGGCAAGTATTTTGATATCAAAAAGTTATTTGGCCAGATATTGTGCAAAAGCTTTAAGGCGAAACGCTGTACAAAATGTAACAAATAAGAAACAAACAAAAAAATATACGTCAAGCACGTAAAAATGCGTTACGCATTTTTTTGCGCAACTGCACAAAAAGTACAAGCCAAAACAGGTGCGACCACACACACACACGCACACGAACACGCACAGTGTGTGTGTGAGTTATGACAACAACATTCATAAAAAAAAAAAAAAAAACTCAAGATTTATGTGCAAGAGTTTTACAATTTGATCGTCTGCTGTTGACATTCGTTTGTTGGTCTTCTAGTTGCACTGAAATTCCTATAAAAATGTTGCATGGCAACACATAAATTCGCAGCATTCAAGTTGCTGCTGCAATTTCAGCAGTTGGCAGCATGTCAGGAAGTACTAGGGCTGACTTAACCTACTCAACAGCGCTTGAGAATTGCTACAGTTTGGCTAGTTATTGCACTGATTATTAGGTAACAATTGTAGTTAGCTTGGCTTATTTGTGAGCATTAAACGAAATACCCTATGAAAAACGAGGTTAACTATTTTAACCCTACCTATTTAAATGTATCGATACATTTTAATATCTTTCTTTCTAGATTTAGCAGCTTTTTCAGAGCTCTCTCCAATCCATACTACTTAGTGCATGTTCAATGGGCATGTTGCACACTTGCAGTTTGCTTACATTTCGCAAATTTTTTTGAAATCGTGAAATCATTTCTTTTCACTGTTTGTTTTAAACTCGTAGCCTTCAATTTCTAATCTCTGTTTAAGGTCTTCGTGTGCATTTTTAGCCTTTTCAAAAACCGAACCATTTTCCAAAAACCACATATTAAAAATATTTAAGCGAGAGAGTTCGTTTTGATGAGATGTGCCTATATATATGAAAAAATAGTTAAATGATATTAAGAAAGAGATAATAATCTAAAAAACCAAGCACAAACACATATAGAACCCAAAACATAAAGAAATCAAATACATATCAGCAGCAGCAACACAACGCACAACTTAAGAAACCAAAAACAAGGCACAAAAATTCACAAGAAAAAACATTGTAATATCACTTTTTTATATCGTTTGTAAGACAAAGAGCGGCAAAAAGTAGCAGCTGAAATGAACAGTATAAATTCTTAAGACATTATTTAATATTACTATATTAACTACTATATACTAACTATTTGACTTTGTACATCACTAACAATGACACTAGGGAGAACATTAATTTTATAACAAAACCACAACGTGTTATAGCATGAAAACGGCTTAAACATATAGTTTATAGCTCTCTTTTTAATATTCAATTTAATTCGCGGCGACTCGAAGTGATTTAATATTTGAATTAAGTTTTGGAAGAACGAGTTAATTTTCATGCTTCTCATAGAGCAAAATCCACGTCTCAATATTCTCTCTCTTTTCAAGCTATTTGTTACGGGACCGGTTACAATAGAGCAAAATCCACTTTAACGTTTAATTATAAGGAAATAGTGATGACCTTTTGGAGGCAAACTTTTGACTTTGATTTTTATACCCGTTACTCGTAGAGTAAAAGGGTATACTAAAGTAGTGCAAATGTATGTAACAGCCAGAAGGAATCATTTCCGACCATATAAAGTATATATATTCTTGATCAGCATCAACAGCCGATTCGATATAGCCATGTCCGTCTGTCCGTCTGTCTGTATGAACACCTAGATCTCAGAGACTAGAAGAGCTAGAGCAACCAAATTTGAAATGTAGACTCCTATTGTCTGCACGCAGATCAAGTTTATTTTCAATGTTTGCCACGCCCCCTCACGCCCCCGCAATTTGGAAAAAACGTCATATCTCCTACAGTTTTGATGATAGATGGTTCGTACTTTCTAGAGATATCTAGTACTCAAAATTATTTATCGATTTGCTGAAGGAATGATAAAGATCGGATGAACGATACTCAAGTTATGAGCAAAAAACGGTCAGCCAACACCCACCACCCACCCCACCCATAACCTAAGCATTGCGTTCAGCAGCAATCTTAGTGAGAGAGAGAGAGAGAGAGAGAGAGAGAGAGAGAGAGAGAGAGAGAGACTTAGAGAGCGCACTGCGTTGTGCGTTGTGTGTTGACTGGCCGTTTGACTCGTGACCAAATTCGAGCTGCGACATTAAGGGTGCAGAGTATGTAATAGCCGGGCTTGACCGACGTTTTCAAAAGTTTTGTTGTCTGATCTGTTTATCGTGATGAATTTGGAGTCATTTATGTTGGATTTAGTAATTGACAAATGTCTATTAATATCTGGCGGATAATAAATAGCCGAGTTAAAAAATGTTGCATACTTTTCGGCTGACCCACCTCAGGCATACAGGAAGGCTAATAAACATTTGTTTCCATGAGTAACGGGTATATCGAAGTCGGTTAGAGCCGACTTTAACTTACGCTCTCGTTTTATTCTTGGCCTATGATATCGACCACTGTGCGATGCACAGTGTAAGATTTTGCCAATCTAGGGGGACTTTTAGCAAAAGTTGAACTATTTTTGAAGTCGATGAATTTTAAGCAGCAGTTTTAGAAATGTTCAACTGTTACGAAAACAGGCACAAAACAAAACAAACATTTTTTTTTGAAGATAACGGTTTTTAAAGCTGTGCATTAGAAATGCATGCAAATTTGCACTGGGAAACGAGCATCAGTTGACAACGTTTAGTCTTTTCAATTGCATCGCGTGATCAGTGGGAGCAGCCAAAAGTTATTTTTTCCATTATCATTAGGCAATTTTTGATCCACTTTCAAAAACAAAAATATTTTATTTTAAATAATAAATTTTTTTTTTTTGTTTTGAAAAAAAATGCCAAAAAGTAAGTGTTTTTTTTCATATATCCTTCTTTTGGTGGAAAAAAACTTACATTATTCTATCGTATTCTATCCAACCAGAACATACATCATTCGCAGGCATTCATTCTGATTCAGAATCAAAAATAAAATCTTGCCCATATTTTGCCCAAAGACCTTCAATTTAGAAATGAGTGAAATAAGCCGTGCTGCATTTTTCGAGGTTTGGTCAAAGAACATAAAAACCGCTAAACGAGACGCAATTGTAAGGCACGCAGTGATGGTGTTTGGCAATGACATTGGTCACTCCAAATTGTAATTACACATGACTAAACTGTCTTTTGAGTTTCAAAACAGATTTGACAAATCTAGGAGAGATAAAGCCAGATTTCTTACGCATAATGCAAGTTGGCTTCAGGTCACATTAAATGCCGAAGACTATCGCATTGATGTCATTGCTTCCATCTCAAGTAAAAGAGGGAGGGCACAAAAACCATTTTCTGAGTGTTTCTCTGACGCTGAAACGACTGCAAAAATCACACGTATAAATATTGATTTGATAATCAGGTTTCGCACAATTCTCACGTGTATAGCGAGCTGTTGCTCGATCAATAAATCAGCTTTTCAGCGATACCTAGCTGAAACTGTAGAGCTCTACTTGCGGGAATTTTCGTGGTATTACATGCCAGCAACTGTGCACAAAATCTTATTTCATGGAAAGGAAATTATTTCTACCTGTATCCTTTCCATTGGCAATTTCTCAAAAGGAAGCCCAGAAGGCAAGAAATAAGGAAGTGCGAAGTTTTCGTGAACATTTCACTAGGAAAATTTCGCGCATACACACAAATACTGATCTCATGCACAGTTTACTGATATCATCCGATCCATTTATAGCAAGTTTGCGAGCACCACCAAAAACTAGACACTTAGAGCTTCGAGAAGATGTGACCCAACTTTTATCACAAGATGGATACAGTGACGACAGATGTGACTCGAATTCGGAATCGGACTAGCTTGGGAAAAAAATGTAGTAAAATTTTTCTTTGAAGTTTTAATTGTTACCATTTAAAAAAAAAAAAAATCTTAAAAATATATACCAAGGTTTTTTTGTTTTTCTAATCAATTATCTTCAATATAAAACCTTATTGTCAGCTGTTCAGCTTATAACATCGAAGTTACAGCTAAAAGCATGAGCATATAAAAAAAATCGGACATTTTCACAAAAAAAAAAAAAATTGTCTCCAAAAATTAAAAATAAATATTTTTAAGTTTTTAAAAATTATAACAAAAAATACGAAAATAGTAAAAAATTTCGAAATTTTTTTTTTATATTTTTATTGGGGTTTGTATCTTTAAAAAAGCAGTGTTTTTCATTTTTTTACGCCCCCTAAAGTGCCACGCCCATTTTTGTATGTCCAACATAATCTTTGGGCTTACTAGAATATTCACACCAAATTTCAAGCCGATATCTCAAAAAATACGACTTCTACTGATTTAAGTCCCCCTAGATTGGCAAAATCTTACACTTACTGTGCGATGGTTCCTATGACAGCTATAAAATATAGTCATCCGATCTTGACCAAAATTTGCAAATCTGTTTGAAAGCATATTAGATTGATAATGGCCGAGTTTAAGGACGCTAAGATTGAAAACAAAAAAGTTTTTCTCACTAAGACCCATTTTTTGACCGATGGTTCCTATGGCAGCTATAAGAAATGGTAGTCCGATTCGGTCGGTTCCGATATATAAGCAGCGTGCAGTAAAAAGAAGACGCTGTGCAAAATTTCGGCTTGTTAGTCTTAAAACTGAGAGACTAACAGGACAGACTGACAAAGCTCTATCGACTCAGCTCGTCGCCCTGATCAAGAATATATGTAGTTTATGGGGTCGGAAATGAATATTTCGATGCGTTGCAAACTTCTGGGCAATATTATAATACCCTTTGCAAGGGTATAACAATTGATTCTTAATTAGTTCAATTGGTCATTTCACTTTTAAAAAATTGATAATTAAATATTGAAAATGCCATGGAATTCTGAGGTTACCAGATCAAGGCTTGATTTTTCTACGAATTGAATCCACTTGGCATAAAGCTGTCGGTTTCAACTGCTAAAGCAGTTCCAATTTCACTTAAATATGATCTGGTAACAGTAAATATGATTGTCAACCTCATTATGGAACACTGATTCCCGAGAATCTATAGATCCAACGAGAAAGCTTCGAATTATAGGTTGAATAGTGCACGCCATGGAAATTTTCGTTTAGCTAGAAGTGTTAGACAAAAAATGCCCATTTTATACTTTAAGCAGGGCATCCACACACGAATTTGTTCGACGAACAAATTTGTCAAACAAGAATTCATTTGCCCACTAACCAGGCGAACATATCTCCCAAAAATCATTTGCTTGAAAATCTCAACGAGTAAACATGAAAAAATGGCAGCGAAAACTAACACAATTATGGCCTAGATGGCGATACAAATTAGCTTAAAGAATTATATCATCATTTTGGGGGCATTCAATAAATTCCAACCACAATTCGTTGCCCATTTAGGCGCGTGTTCACTCTACAAATATTTTTGACAATTGACGTTCGTGCACTTGTTCCCATCCATTGACGAACATGTTCGCACGAACACACGCAAGATAGAAATACGTTTCTATTCTCTGCGAACAAAAAAGTCGAACACAAAAATCTGTCACGAGCACCTCAACTAACGACGAACATTTCGTAGAGCACAACAAATTCGTCGATCAAATTCGAGTGTGGAAGCTCTGCTTTAACTTTTACATTGGTACTGGCAATTCCTGAAACTTTTACCCAACTATTTTTTCTAAATATAAGTAAACTCAGACAAGGGTTTAAATCGCCCTAAAATTTAGAAATAACTTCTATATTTAAGACATTTTTTCTGATTTTCTCTGTGTTATACATCGCAGCATAATTCGTTAAGATATTACTGGAGAGGGAGCACTGTGTCAACCCAGCTCTGAGCCTAAATTGGATTACCTCTTCTTTTATTACTGAAAACTCTTAAAATCATTAATGATATTAATGTAATTAGTTAAGTTAAGCATCTCTGAACAATTTCACCTGCCCTTTTATACAGTTTCTAATTGATCTAACATGTCGAAAGCGAGATAACTTGTGTTTTTTAAGCTGTCATCAAGCAAGATGTGGAGTATCACAGTTTATTTTAAAGTATTCAATGCAAAACGCAGGAAAAAAAACATAAATTATTCATAGAATTGAAACTTCGGATTCTTCTTTTTTACGCTCCCTCTTCTCCTCTAGAAACACAACCCCATCTTTAAATTGTAATACCCATTTCAAACGAGTACAAAAATCAACATTCAGGCAACGACAACAGCAAGAAAATTTGACAAATTCGACAAATGCTCGTAAATCATTGGCACCTTTTGCCGCGAAAGGCCAACGGCAACCACTGGCACTGGCATCCCACCTGTACCTCTACCTGTACCGGCAGCCAATGGGCAGCCATAGGATTCGGTATAAGCTTTTGTTGCGGACTGCCAGTTTGCCAATTCGCAGTCGGAGTCGCTGTGCTAATTGTTACGCCTGACAGGTGCGTTTGACAGTTGAATTTGACAAGTTTATACACGAGCCGGCTAGCGCCGCCTCACTAGAGGGGGCTTGCTGGGTGGACCAAAATCACAGCACAAGAAAAAAAAAGCGCAAAAGAAAAAATAACCGAAAAGTTATGCCAACAACTTTTGGTGAATGTTTGGCATGTGTAGCTAACATACCAGATTCCCGAGGGGGAAATTTAGAAATTTAAAGAAGAAAAGTCTTTGAGGCAGGTAAAAGCCCCCTTGCACACTTTTATGCAAAGGTTAAGCTGCCAAATTTAAATGATTTCCATTTCAAAAATCATTCGAATGCACACAATGGCACCGCAGGCAAACACATTTCACTAATTAGTGCAAAAATTCGCCATAATTGAATTAAAAAGCAAACCCCGCAAGGTATGCAACGTTTAATTATAATTTTCAGCCCCTGTGCACTGGGCTCACAGGCCTCAAATGATGCACGAAAATTCGCTCAACAATCAAAATGATCGACATCACGTTTTGGCAGGAGTAAATTGTATTAAGTTCCTTTTGCAGCCCACACGTTTCACGCTACGTTCCTGTAAACTTGTTTATGCAAATGATTTAAATTTGTTGTTGTTGGTTTACTTTAAATATTAGTATTTATTAGAGCACGATTAGAGTTTGGACAACTATGTCTTTTTCGTGTGCCAGAAGTGTGTTGTGGCTGGAAACTTTATCAAATTGTTTGCATGTTTGTCCCCGTCTGTTATTTATCAGACACACACACACACACTCGCACACATGTTGGAATCCTTTGGCCCACAGCAGAGTGATAAAAATGTAAGCCACAAAAACGTGGCCACACACACACAGACACACTTCACCTCCAGCTCCACACACTCTTTGTCGGTTCGTTTGACTAACAAGCAAAAGACAGTGACAAATTAGTTTTGGTGAGCTGCTTATGTGAATTTTCATGCAATTTGCATAATGAGCGGCTGCCCCTGTATGTGTGTGCGTGTGAGTGTGCGTCTGTGTGTGATAGCCTCATGTCATGTGACATAAAAATGAAATAAAATTAAATCATTGCTGACACTTTTTGAGTAGTGTTGATATATAAGCGCTCGGCTTGAGGTTTCCTTTCTCTGTATATGTGTGTGTGTGCGGCAAATTTGGCAACTTGATGAATTGTTTGGCCAGACTGCTGTAAAAGACATACGAATTAGAGTTAAGATGTCGGTTGCAACCTAAATGGCTTGAACGAGTGCTTAAATAGGCGTGAAGTTTCGCAGTTTCTTAGCACATTAAATAATCTCCAAGAAGCGTAAAGAATTTATTTAAGATGCAATAACGTTGATTAGCTGTTGACGATCATAAGTTGATTATTATCAAAATGAAGAGTAATGCATTTTGGTTACATAAGGAGCTAATTATTTGGTTGTATTTTTTTGGTTTTCAGTTTGATCTTTTAATTTCAGCAAATTAAACGAAACAGGAATGTAATAAACACATATCAGAGGGGAAAAAGACAATTCGATCTCTGTTTTAATACATTTCTCTAGTTGATTTTATGAGCTATAAGATAGGAAGCACTAGCATTGACCAAGGTGAAGCGACACATCAGCAATATGGTGTCGGTTGAGAGAGGCAGTATTTCTTAATTTGTTATCTGTCACCTCACAAAGAAAACTCTATAAATTCATCAAAAATCATAAGAAGTTCAACAGTACGACGACTTCAAGATGCATTCGATTGTTTGATTCTCAACATGCCTTAAAAAAAAGTTCAGTTATAGGGATTAGAAGAAGCTTATATACATAAGTGCTTGTCACAGACAATACCCCATGTGAATTTCAAAATATCCGGCCCAAAAACTCACCCTCTAGTCCCAGTTCGATCCAGGTTCTTGTGTTACCCGAATCGAACCCCGCTTAAAAAGGGTCACCAGAATCTTATATTGCGACTTGATGCTCAAACAAATTTGTGTATATTAGAAAACACAAACATATAAAAAAATTCCCATATATAAAACGCATTTCTTGGAGTATTTTTCAGTTGAAAATGCAATGGCAAGGGGAATTCAAACGAAATTTGTAATTCTTATCAATAACCTATTATTTACACAGAGAAAATACCGAAATCATTAATACCGAATTTTATTTATTTATGCTACTCCCAGCGCAACAAGTACATTGGCACTTATAAATTAACGCGCTATTCACAGTTTTTTTATTCTTAACATTCATTCAATTTTCCTAACTTAAATTATTACAATTATTAAATTTTAATTTAAACACTAACAGACATAGAAGTTAATTATATTAAAAGTATTCGTTTAAATGATTTTATTATAACTATTTGATTATTACTCTAATTCCCTATCTTGCATGATTTCCCTAATCTTCATCTTGAATTGATTTACGCTTCCAATTGTTTTGATACCATGAGGTAGGTCGTTCGATAGCCGAATAGCATTTATCAAAATCTGCCTCTCAGAGTATAATAGCTTCCATCTCGGGCATAAAAAATTGTTTGTGAGCTGCGATGCTGCAGGTCTTACCATATTGTGAAGATAAGATGGTTCTTTGCTTGTAAAGATCTTATGAATGAAAGTTAGAGTTCTGAGATTGATCCACGATTTGAGGCCAAGGTCAAAAATCTTCCGAGCTAGGTGTAATATGTGGTCGAATCGTCTACTATTAAATACATATCTAGCTACTGAGTTAAGTGACACATTAAGCTTCTGAAAGTCTCTAGAATCACAGTGGCCAAAAACTTCTACTCCATAAAAAATTTCTATTCTATTCCTTTTTTAAGTTCATGAACATTTGTTTACATTATTTCAAGAACATTTTGTTCTCACTTGTGAACGGTTTATGCTAGTCTTATTATCATTTTGTGCTCACTTTATGAACGCCTTAGACTTGTTTCAAGAACATTTTGTGGTCGACAAACCAAAAGTTAATCATGTATGGGGAGCGAGGGGGGACAATCGCCCCAACTTTAGCTACAGCATATTTTTTCATCTTCTTTCAGAGAAACGTAAAACCTTAATATTTTTTATTATACCCTTGCAAAGGGTATTATAATTTTGCCCAGAAGTTTGCAGCGCATAGAAATATTCATTTCCGACCCCATAAACTATATATATTCTTGATCAGGGCGACGAGCTGAGTCGATTGAGCTTTGTCCGTCCGTCTGTCTATCCGTCTGTCTGTCTCTCTGTCCGTCTGTCTGTCTGTCCGTCTGTTTCTACGCAAACTAGTCTCTCAGTTTTAAAGCTATCGAGCTGAAATTTTGCACAGAGTCTTCTTTTTACTGCACGCTACTAATATGTCGGAACCGACCGGATCGGATGACTATATCTTATAGCTGCCATAGGAACCATCGGTCAAAAAATGGGTCTTTGTGAGAAAAACTTTTTTGTTCTTAATGTTAGCGTTCCCAAACACGGTCATTATTCATATTATATGCTTTCAAACAGATTTGCAAACTTTGGTCAAAATCAGATGACTATATCTTATAGCTGCCATAGGACCGATCGGTCGGAAAACGGGTCTTACTGAGAAAAACTTTTTTGGTTTCAATGTAAGCGTCCTCAACGTCGTCCTTTATTAATATTATATGCTTTCAAACAGATTTGCAAACTTTGGTCAAAATCGGATGATTATATCTTATAGCTGCCATAGGACCGATCGGTCGGAAAACGGGTCTTAGTAAAAAAATTTTTTTTCTTTCAAGTAAATTGTTCTTAAGGTCGGTGATTATTAATATTAAACGCTTTCTAACTAATTTGCAAATTTTGGTCGAAGTCGGATGACTATATCTTAATGCTGCCATAGGACTTATCGGTCGGAAAATGAGTTTTAGTGAGAAAAACTTTTTGGTTTTCAATTTTATCGTTCTTAAACTTGGCGATTATTAATTTGGTAAGGTTTGGAAAAGATTCGCAAAATTTGGTCGAAATCAGATGTTCATCAGACGGAAAATAGATTTTAGTTACAAAAGTTTTTGATTTTTATGTAAGCGTTCTTAAGCTCTGTCATTTCAAAAACAGCATTTGCAAGTGTATAAAAACTTCGCCACAGACGAAGTTAGCTTGGCCTTCTCGTTATTAACTTTACATTGTCTGGCAATCAAACTCAGGACTTCGGACTTAACATAAGAGGCTGCCTTTTAGAGCATACGACAATTAAGCACTCGCATGAGAGCGCGACAAATCACAGTATTGAATACAGCTATACGCACTCAGCAAGCAAAAAGCTCAGTGGAGCAGATGTTAAGACCGTTGATTTGTAATTTCGAGATCGTGACTTCGAGTGATTTGTTTTTCAAAAAAATCGATCTTATTTTCTTTCAAAACATGCAAACAGAATGGACTTGTATTAATTGGCCCTTCTTCTTGTACTTTCACGATTTTAGAACGTCTTATTTTTCTCTGTGTATCCCCAAAGTTTTATAAAAATGCTCCCTATATGCCAGCTATACATATAAATCACTACGCCCTACTGACTGACTGACTGATTGATTACACTGTGCAACACTTAAAAGTTGATACAGTCGAGACCAAAAAATTCGGAAAGGGTATGATGGTAGTATAAAAACCTTCGCTGAGCTTACAAAACATTCTTAAGTTGTCAAAAAAGTTACATCTTTATACTCAAAATTAAAAAAATGTCTTAAAATCATCATGTTTTCCCCTCATTTTGTACTATTTTTCCCATTCGTCTTGCAAACTGTAACGAATTTGACCAAGCAATGCAGAACAAAAACGTAGCTTGGACTTTAATAAACAATCGATTGGAACATATCAACTTCATTCGATTGTTCCTTCGTATATTTACGGGCCCTTAAGCATGTAGAACTGGAACCAAAACTCGAAAAATTACAATTTTTGGTACTAATTGGCCGACACAGTCAAAAAATTCGATTGTTTTGTATTAAATCAAGAAAATAGTAAGAAAGCATATCCTAAAAACCCTAATTAAAAAAAATTTATTTATTTTACTTATTTCCCGAAAATGTTCGTTTTTTCGAGTTTTTATGACAGTTACTTTATATGAAAGAGTAACTTAATGAAGTTTGTTGGTTCTTACGGTTTGACTATTTTGGTCTAAGCTACAACTTTGTTCTGTATAACTTATCTGTATATGTAACAGATTTCAAGATGAAGTTGAAAAACTGTAGAAAAGAGGTCAAAACTTGGCTTTTTTGGCCAACTTTTGTATTTTTGAGTATGAAGATGTAATTTTTTTGATTTGCTGCTACGAAATGTTTTGTAGGCCAAGCCAAAAGCAACAACTATGTTGAAGATTTAAAAGCGAAATATAAATAGTTTTCGAGATATGGAATCATTAGTCCTACTCTGAAGCTGAAATTTCAAAGTGCAATAAAAAGAAAACGGCAGCTAATCAGACTAAACCCAGACAAGGTTTTTATACTACCATCATACCCTTTCAGAATTTTTTGGTCTCGGTGCTATCAACTTTTTTGAGTTCAAAAATGTATTACATTGTTATCAACCCACGGCCAGTTCCGTTTATCTTAGAGATGTAAGATTTGGCAAAAGCCTTCGTTTAGTTATGCAGGCGCGTTCTAAGAAAGAAAATTTGGAAATTTTTACCGCAAAGTGGGTGAAAATGCCAAAAAAAAAATGTTGTATGGGGTACATAAATGATCAATGGGAATTTGACAGAAGAAGAAAGCTAATTACAGAGAATACAAACACTAAAGCTGCCTTTACACTTGTCATACATCTCTAAAAAGACTCTCTGACCATAGTGAGCAAAGCAAATAACTCTAAATATTTGGAAAATGTTGGCTTTTTTGATGGAATTTGACAGGTTCAATTTGATAAGAGATTCTCTTTAGAGAAGTTTGACAACCTACTATTTAGAGATATATGGCAAGTGTAAAGACTGCTTAACAACAATATACACTCGCTGCTTAGTGCTCTCTATTTTCTCTGCACTATTTCTTTTGATACATGCTTCTGTATCATGATACTACAAATGGACTACCATGATACCGCAGCACTCGAGTTCAGTAGGAAGATTATTGCAAATTTATACAAGCAAGTTGTTCTGCTGTGACATGGCCATTGTGCTTACGTTCACTAGAGTGAACCTTAAAGAGGCAAAATGGTAAAAGTAGGTCTCAGCATGCCGAAAGTATATATTGGTTGTTTAACTAATAATTATGGAAACCAAAATAAAATTTTAATATTTATTTGAAAATAGTTTTATAGTTTTGTGAGAAATTGCTCATACGACAAGTATACTATTTTAATTTGAAACTTAGAAAATACAGAGAATAGAGGATAATAAGGCCAATTGAGTACAAATTAAGCATTAAATTTCATATCAAATCAATGCCAACTGTTTATGAATGAAATAAATGTATAAAAATAGGCAACACGTCGTATGAGTGATTTCGAAAATGTGTTTAATTTTGTTTTTTTTTAGGCCTTAATATAAGAAAAGAAACTCAAGTATGAAGTATCATGGAGATGGAAAGCCACACAGGATGCTGCATCTCTAAATTGGGAGATTTAAGCTGCAAATTACCAACTCAGACATGCCACAAAACAGACTGGCCCACATCTTGGTTTGAGCTTTACCACACGAAAGTCGGCCAAATTTTCTTCAAGGGATCATGGGCGATGCAAAAGTTTTCCAAATTGGATGCAGTTTACAGGCAGACATGCATTGAGAAAAAGCAGAGCGACTTCGAGCGGGTAATTCATGTCCAAAAAGGAACTACTTGAACGACACTTTCACACTTGATCAAATTTGTGCCATCCTTAGGGCTAAAGAAGTGATTTTTGACTTAAACTTTATCCCTAATATGGCCATTAACGACAAGTATTGCATACTTCATCGGTGGCTGCCTCATTTTTGATATGATCTTACCTCACTGAACATTTGTCAAAATTGCCAGATTTTATGATCTTTTAGTTCGACAAACTAAATTAGCAAAATCTGCCTATTTTTCACATATGATTTGTCCCTCAAATGCAGAGGGAAATAATTAAAAAAAAAAAAAAAAGGCTGGTTCATAACTTTGTTGACCATGCAGAGATACAGCACAACATGGCACCTCGCATCGTTTGCAAATTAACTTTGGTTCTCTGTTTCGCCACTCTTATTTTGCAGTTGGATTGCATAATAGAGCGCACACAATTTGGTTAAAATGTTAGGCTATGGCCCGGGCTATGATACGAAACATAAGCAAACAGTTCATTATGCAAATGCAACATGAAACTTGGGCCGTTCCATGCCTGAGCATCAGCAGCAGCGGAGGGAGGGAGTGGCCGGAGTTTTGCTTTGTGCCGCTCAGTTTTACCTGTTTATTGTGCACTGGCAGAAAAGGCAGACAAGAGCACAAAGAGCCAACCCAGCAGGCCAGGATGGGGCGAAGGCGCAGATAGGCGGAGGCAGATTCAGATTCAGGTGAGTCGTTGCAGCGGCAGAAAAATAATTAGAGCCTGCCAGGCTGGCACGCATTATACCCAGACTGGGGGGCATTGTTTACCAGGCGGAGCTACTGTAGCCAGGCAGCTACTGCTCCTGCCAGTTCGTTGCCGTGACAGTTTCAATGTGCAAATCTGCATAAATGCGCATTTTAATTTTGTTGCACATTTTGCCGGCGTCGTCTAATTGAAATGCATGCAACGACGGGACTTGGGCCACATTGCACTGGATACTTGACTCCTGCTTTAAGGCAACTCTTTAATATTTCAGCTAGGGCACGTCACAACCATCAACGCAATTTTTATGAGCCCCGCTGGCATTTGAGTGTTGGGAGTCCTTTTGAAGGATGTCTTCTCTCTTTGGTTGGCTTTGCCATTAGCCAAAACCCTTTTGCGTTTATTTACCTTTATTTTTTATTTATATATTTGCGTTTTATTATCGAACGGCAACACAACATGAATTTCAATGAATGTCAACGGCAAATGCTCGTAAGCCCAGTCCAATGCCAGGCCAGGCCAGGTCGTATCTGTGTCATAAAATGAGCGTGTCATCACAAATGGCAACAAATTTACCAAATTGCCAGAAATAAAATTTAAATTAGCAGCCAGAATGTCAGCATCAAACGATGAGGCCTATTAAATGAACTGAAGCCACTGAAGGGGGTTTAAGTTGTAAACCATGCAAGAACAGATTCACATTTTTCTTTTTTCTTTTTCTTTTTGATGGCGATTGGAGATTTTGAGAAGCTTAGTTGAGCGGACCTTGGTACAAAACTTGGCTTATTGCTTGCAAATATTGAGATTTTTGTAGTTCATCTTTAAATTGCAGCAAGACGACTCAGCTGGTTTTTGGCACAAATTAGTGTCTTAGTAAATTTTCAAAATTAAAACGAGTTTTTTTTTGAAGTTGTAGGGCGCTTGTCGTTCGAATTTCAGTTGTTTTTCAGTTACTTCGTAACCAAATAGATTCAAGACTAGATTTCGTTCAAAACTCCTCAATATTCGTCACGCCTAAAAGCATGCTATACAAATTTGGTATAGCTGGTAAGACTGCTCATAACAGACTTAAACATCAAACAACAAAATTTGGGATTTTATCTAAATATCTAACCAAATCAGCCCTTCCTTTTCCGTTTTGACTTTCCTCAAGTGCAGTACACCAAATTTTAATCGTGAACAATATCAAGTCATAAGTGTAAATTGAAAAGTACAAAGTGGAAAGTGATTGAGTGCTTGGCTAAGCCAGCCCCCCTAACATATCCTACTGGCCAGACTCCAATAGTAAGTTCCCTCAAGCGCAAAGGTAGCATATTTCCATTCCTGGACTTGTCCATGGCCGTGTCTAACCAGGTGGTTTTCTAACCTTATAGGTTTGGCCACCAGTGCGACCTCCAACGTGCCTTTTTGTGCCCTCAGTCGTACCCCAGTGGACCCCTGGCTATGTAACTACCTATTGGAGAACTCCTGAAGTGCAGCCGTAAATCTTTTGTTTCCTGGCCATCCAATCCATTTCATTTGGAGCGAGCGAAAATCTCCCCGGCGCATGCGGCATTAAAAGCTCATTGTTTCTCCTGTTTGCATGTATAGTGCAAGCCGAGTTTTCATTTAAGTGCTTCGTGACCTTGATCATCCAATTTCCAAGTGTTACATAATGGCCTGGACACGTGCATAAAGCAACTTTCTTCAACAGCTTCAATGTAATCAGCTCTCAAATAATCAAGCAGCCAGCAACTAGTTAAAAATGTTAAAATGTGATTTAAAGTATTAATTTTTTTTGTAAGTACGAAAGTTCATGGACAAAGAAATAGGTTTTACGAAGAAAGGTGTCTCAACATTTGTGATCCTCCATTTGCTCATATCGGTTATGCTCAAATTCTGATTCCCCCCGTACCCAATAAATAAACAATATATTTTCTCAAACAAAAAACAAGAAAAACATTTTGCAGCAACAAATACAACCACACGAGAGAGCTTTTGTCGTTGGATTGGTGTTGGGTGAGTGACCGGCTTTAGCCGTAAAATTTAATAAAAATATATATGTTTTATTTATTGGCGATCTACCTAAATAAATCGAGCCAGAAATCAGAATTTGCTAAATATAAAAGTAAAACAGTGTTTAATGTTTATTTTCTTCAATTCAAGTTCATTCAAACAGCTGTTGGTTTGCTTTTGCTTATAAGCAAGTAAACTTTATTTTTTTTTATTTCTTTTTGTTTCTCTGGCTGTTCCTAGGCCTCGCGGTTAGCTTCATCCCAATTAAACCATGAATAGTCGATCTTAATAATGATACAAAATAGTACCGAAAACATAAAAACTTAAAATTATACTTAATAATGAAACTTAATTAAATCTTATTACGATGCTTATTTTTCCTTAACCAATACATTTAATCACCCTTAACTATATTTTTATATTATTATATTAGATTATTTGCCTCAAGCCTTGAATATTTTCCTTTATTATGTTTTAATTTTTGCCGGAGCTCATGATGATCTTGCAGTTTTTTAGTAATATGGTTTGGGAACCATGCGGAGCTTAAAGAAGCTAATGGAATCGTAGAATCGACTGTCATTAGGGATCACCGGTCATTGCTTGACCTTGGCATAAAGTTGGTCATGGTAAGGTGGGCATTAGCTGTTGCAACAACATCTGCACAGCACAAATGACAGCGACTCGGGCTCTGTTAGCAGTTCAGGCCATCGGATCTATATTTTATGTAGTTAATTTTCTTCCTTTTCAGAATTTCCTTTCTTCTCTCCATCTGATTGTTCGATTCGAATGAGAATACGCAAGCGAATTTCTATAAAATTGAGCATATGGGTCATTCTTTTATAAACCGAACAGTTAAAAAACTCACCAATTTTGATTTCAATAAAAAAAAATCCAAAATTAGATCTCGACATGCCCATCAAAACGTAATTTGCGGTTTTGCAAAAAAAATTTTTGTTAATTTTATAAGCAATTTCAAAAATCGTCAAAAACGGAAAAATGGAAAAAAAAGGGTTATTGAAAAACTGGATTTCTCAGGTTTGGTTTATCGGACAGGTCTCGTGTTGATATTGCTGAATAGTATTTTAATGTATCTACTAAAATAATAATTTAATAACATTTTAAATTATTTAATAATATTAAGTAATTGTTGCTAAATTTTATATATAATTTTTTCTCAGTGTTAACCACCATCATATAGGTTCTAAGTACATACATTTTATTACCCTAAACATAACTTAAATTTCGGAGCTTTCAAAAAGATGGACACTTTTTTTAGTTTAAAAGATATTAATTTTTGAAGTTATAAACAAACAAAAATATGCCCTTAAATAAAGCTTTGCCATGATGTTAGTTTCAAAGCTTTGTGACTAAAACAACATAAAACATATACAGGCGAGCAAGTTGGAACCCTTTGTGGAACCCACCCTACTACCGATTAAAATAGCCGGAACAAGCGCGTGCCCCTCTAAGTCTGCTACACCTCCATTCGCTCGAGAGCCTGCAACATTTTGTTGCACGTTGCATGTTACAAAGTAGACTGAACGATTGCGCAGTCAACACCGCTTCTGTCAGAAATTCTTTTCTTAAAAACCTTAGAGATTCTAAAGCCCTTCAATGTGATCTACATGATAATGTACTGTACTGCCTCTTAACTTTTCAAAGTGCTTCTATGTAACATTTGGAAAACGCGAGCTGCCGATTCCTAGTAACCTAGTATTCCATTTCTCATCACGCTTTGAGTCGACAATATGAAGCTTTGGATTTAGGGGTGGTGTTTGACACAAAATTTCAGTTTTCTGGGCATCTAAATTATATCCTCCCCAAATATTATTCAATGCTCGGCTTAGTAAAGCTCAACTCTAAACAGTTCTATGACCCTTACACACGGCAAAGCCTGTACTCTGACTTAGAGCGTTCTTAGATGGAATTTGCTTTGCTCATCTGGAATTCTTCAGCTGCCGTTGATGTGAACAGGCTGGGCGTCTGCAGAATCGATTCCTCAAATTTTGCACAGGCCAATTTACATTTTTAGAGCCTTTGCCACCGTATTTGATTCGATGTCGCGTTATGCATATTTCTACCCTTTAGGATCCCTGTGGATCTCACTTTTTGGATTCGCTTTTTATGAGCGAAGAATATAGAACTCGCAATTGTTTTGGTATACTGTTTTTGGGTCATCAAGTGAAAACGAATGACTATTTTTCCAAACTTTTTTCTTCTGTTTATTCGCTTACAAATCGTAGAAGAACTTAACGTAACGCCAAAGTCTCTCTGACCACTCATCGATCGCAGTGTTTAGCAACCGTCTTATTGCAAATGCCCCGCGCCTAACAATTTTACCTCATGCGCTGGATGCATTCAAATGGCCTGTCGATGTTGCTGTTGACCATCAATTGTTTGATGACAGGCCGTACCAAAATAAAAACAAAAAAAACCAAGGAGGCACTCATAATTTGAAAAGGATGGAGCGGTGGTCTTAGATGTTTTTTGCCATGGTTACCATGGTCTTCAAGTATTGTTGTTGGCTGAAGACCCCAAAAATAATTTAGTATTACTTTTTAATTATGCTCCCATGACGTCGGAAAATAATCAAGTTTAGCAATTCAGTTTTATATCTATGTTTAACAAATTAGATTCAAAATACTCCATTTTACAATCTTTCATTTTTCAATAATAATTTCTTGCATTTCGTTTCATTATGTTCAACTAACAAAACACACCTCGTTGGGTTTAAAACTACTAATAATCAAACAGATCTGGGATTAGGAGTCAAGGTGCGTTCATGCTTAAATATAAAGTTTACGAGGTAACATTTAGTCTAAGTTAATTCATGAAATCAAATAATTCTTCTGGGTTTATACGTCAAGGTGTATAAGTAGCAGCATAACAGGTGGTTACATTAGGGTCCGTATGTCTGGACTTAAAATTCGTGGCTACAAACTTTATATACTCGGGAAATATATATATGAAACAATTATGCATGCAATAGTATAAACTCACCCTCCGAAATTCCGATGAAGCGCTCCATGGTTTTCAGACGATTTTTTCTGCTGCTGTTTAAAGGTTTATGTAAAGTTGGAGAATTATTTCATATTTAATATTTCCGTTTCAAAAATTTAGCAATTAAATTTTGAGATTTTGGTCACGCAAAAAAATTATGTGGGTGAGCTTTACAGTTTGGGAGCCACTGGGCTACACTGCTTAGACAATTTACACTCTCGTGGTTTCTTTATTTTTTCTTTACATACGCATGTATGTCTGAACAATCACTTGCATTTACAGCATTTGTATTTAATTGATTTGTCAACGAATTTTTTGTGGAAACTTGAAAAAAAATTTTGACATATGTATGATCTAGGGCCTAACTACCCTGTTTTCACAACTGAACCACTTAGCATTCGTTGGTAGACGTTTTACACCATTTCTTACTCGAGTTTTTACACTTTTCTGCAGGGCTGCTTGCCCTCTGCCTGATCTTTCGTTCTTGCTGGCCACTACACAGAAGGTTTGCGCGTTTTCACAATTGTGGGACTGACTCTAGATGTCTTGGAACTTCACTGTCGTTTATTATTCGTTTGTCTGCCACTGACTGATACTGGTTAGAAAGGGCTTCTGCTCTCCTTTTAGCTCACTCTCTTCGGGCCTTGCTATGCGCCTTCGCTGGGTGATGTAAAGCGAGGCTTTAATTTAACCAATGCGACTTGGCGAGAAAGAAATCAAATGATTCCCAGGGAGAGGTCGTATGGATGACCTTTAGAATATAACACATTTTATTAGCATGGAATCCACGGGATTGATATTCTCAAATAATTTTACTTACAGCCAGAAATATTGTGCTTGACGTGTTGCCTTTTGTACCAAAGCGGCTTAAAGGTTGTTTTTACCCCACGATTGCTTCGGATGGCTTAAGTTCAAAGGTGGACCAAGATTAAGGCCACTTGATCAAAAGAAAAATTAGCTGCTTGTGGAAGCTTTGACTATCTGCTCTTAGCGACTTCTCAAAACGGAAAAACTGAGCTGAGGAAATGAAGCTTGATTGACAACTGTCATTTCTCTCGACTACGATCTCTAATCTCCTCTCGACTAGGTTGGTGTCTTGGATAAGCCCGCAAAAAAAAGCAGAAATTTAAATTCAAACTCGATTTCAATTATAAGCACAAACAAGGAATTGGAAAAAAATAGCTAAGGGTCGCAGTAACCATGTCCTGGCCTCACTTGACAATGCATTAGATGTTTTCAGTTTTCGTTATATGTGACCATTACAAGTGCGCACCTCATGCATTGAGAAATTGTCCACTGCTCGGTCAAGGGCGCGCTTCAAAGACTTAATATTTGGGTGTCGAGTAGAGCAAGCCATAGCCTAGAGAACGGACCACAGTTTGTTGTCCAGGTTTCAGCCAATCATAAGTAGAAATAAAGTTCGGTACATGGTTTTATTAATCATGTTTGAGTCGTTTTGCCTTGCTGGAGCGCCTTCCTTGCTAATAATGTCATGTTGAGAGGCTTCACAACTTTTTCCAAAACGTTCGATTGATACACTTTCGCTGAAGTTTTAAATTCTTTTTCGCAAAAATGGAGCTTGGTGACCCCATTATAGGCGACTCCCCACTAAACCATCACATAAGCCGGATGGTGACCTCTGTGAATTCTCGGATTGAGTTCGGACGCTTGTTTTGATGACACCTATTCCTCTATTTTGAAACTTTTCTCGTCTGTAAACTGAATTCGTCTGTGGGCATTGTTCGCGCACTGGCTACGCAATGCTTTCGATTTTGTCTTGCGCTTGTGAGCAAGTGGCCGGTGTGTCTCTTGTATAGACTGAGTCCCAAGTCACGTTTTATAATGCGCGACATGCTGTCCTTGTTTGATATTCATCTCATATATTTCTGCTTGCGCAGCGGATTTTGACGAATTCGATCTTTCACGGCTTTGGTGGCTTGTGGCGTTGACCGTTCTTAACGCAGTATTCTTAGCCAGGAAACCAATATTATAATAAATAATATCACTTTACACTTCTGATTTTAACAAACACAACAAACATACATATACAATATCAACTTGTGCTTATTTCAGTTGATGACTTCATCAAAGCATCGATGCACACGTAAAATATTAAAAAAAAAAAAAAAAATTGAAAATATTCATTTTTTATACATGGCCAACTCATTTGCAAAACTTTTGTTTGAGCCAAAACTAACAGCGCGACAACAATATGACAACTATATGAATATAAAGAGAGAGCTGCCTCCCCTGGTCTCCAGATCAAGCATCATCCATTGTCTGCAATTCCCATTTGCCATTTTCAATATTTATTTTGTCGCTGCAACAAAGGCAAAACGCAGATGAGAAAGACACAGCAAGAGGCAGCTACAACATATAATAAAAGTAATATGCTCGGCGCAAATGCATTTGCTGCCAAGAATATCAATTTCAATAAAATGCAAGACAGTGCCACATATAAACACACACACCCAGACTCACTTACACTGTGTGGCATTCGCATATTTTTGCTAGCAATTTCGAAAGTGCCGTTTCCTTTGCTTTTGCACTTTTACCATAGTTTTTTGTCGAAACTGTCAATGCTGCCAAGGGAAAAAACACACACACACACACACACACATTCAATGCCCGCTGCGCTTTTGGGACGCCATCCCCTTGCCACCCCTCTGCCCAGCACAATCGACACTGCTTCTGTAATAATATTTGCTTTGTATTTTTAAGAAATTATAAAAACGACCAACGCAATCAAAGCAAAAGGAAACGAAAACGTAAAGCAAAGCAAACCAAACCAAGTTCTGGACACAATATGTATGCTTCTTGTGCTTTTGGTAATGATATCCTACTAAAGACGGTGACACAATCAAAGCTTCATACTCCAGATCCCAGCTGAAGACAGCTCTGGCTAACCATTTTTATTTGTTCTACAACCAGTCAGATGTGGGCGTGGCCCACAACTGGCCCCTGCCGTGTGCAGCTCAAGTGTCGCTCTCACACACACACACACAGGACATACGTAGCTTTCAATCTGGTGCAGCGGCAGCACTGAACACAGAATCCAAAAGGGGAACCAGTCTGCACTTTATATTAGAAACTCGACAATCGAAATTTATTTTGAAGTATATGTGAAAGATTGTATACTCTTGGAATTGTTATGTTATGTGAGTGAAGAGAGTATTTCGGTAAAGTCAAACTTTTTGTACCGCTTTTTCTCTGCTCGAAACGATTGTGATTTAACCCTCTAAGACTACTTTCCAGAATAATGAAAGAAACTAATTCAAATAGTTTTTTCTAAAGTGTAACTCCTGAACTTAAATATGTATTTAGAAAAAGTGCAAAAGCTTTCGTTTACCTGTAAGGTGAGAAAAAGTGAATAAGTGTCTCAAGACACTCTTGAAATAAATTTTATTTATTTTTATGATACTCTGAAAAACAATTTTTTTTGGATTTGCAGCATAAATGCAGTTTGCATTTTGTGAAAATGCACTGCGTTTGAGAAATTTTACAGTACTTGCACCATTTTCTTCCATTTTCTCGGTCTAAACAATCCGGAAAATGGCTTAGCTGGTCAAACCGCAAGTCCGATATTGGATGGTTCGCTTTGCGCCTAGTTTGAGGTTTAGCTGCGAAGGTCTCTGAGAGAGTGGAGACTGCATTATCCACTCTGTCTGAGAGGATGGTGACCGTATTGTCCGCCCTGATAGAGAGGATGGAGACTGGGTTGTACGTCCTTGTGAAGATCGATTGATTGGGCGACCTGGAAAGTTTTTGGTTTGAAATGTCACCAGACCTTGAGCAATCGATTCGCGAAATTCCGGGAGTTCAAGCAACTTGTCCATGTTCCTTCTTTCCTCTTCTATACGCCTGTATAACACAAAAGCGTTTGTTGCTGCCATATCAATCAAGTGATACAAAATTCGAGTGGCAGCATCCCGAGTTTTAGCTCTGATTCGCGAATGATTTGTGGGCAATCAACTTCGATGTTTCGCTTAGATTTCCTATCGTAACGAGCAGTCTTTGCTATTCCCTGATGCGAATTAGCCCTTTTAAATGGCTGAATACCCACATAAGTCGACATCAAGCGAACTGCCTTGTTGTCTTTCCACAGCACATTGCATATTTCGACTCCATATGAGAAGCCTACGTACTCGGTCGAAAATCCCCTTGGTTTGTTTTTAATAGTACTATCGTTTGGAAGCTTGCAATTAGGGATACGATTTACACGCACTGTGCCAAGGCTATAAATACCCTTCGCACGCAGATAGACCATCAAAGGCAGCAACGTATAAAAGTTATCAAAGTAAATAATGTGGTGCTTGAAGGTTTGTACGGTTTTTGCTAAACGTACAACAATGTTGGCCAAAGCACCAAGATCTGGGTGACCAGGCAAGATCACGTTATCACCTGCGCCGCTGTATATCTCAAAGCGGTATGCATAGCCAAAAGAATCGCACTAGACAAATAGCTTTATACCCCACTTGTGTGGCTTATTGGGCATATATTGCCCCAAGTTTAGTGCTGCACATTTGCAAAGACGGGCTTGCTTTGGCACGGAGTCAAACCTTTGGTTAAGACAGTCGACAAGTTTTCGCGTGCGGAACAGTGGATCGTATCCTGGCTCTCCCTTTTTGATCCGCTCGCTCTCATCTCGCAGTGAGAGGTACTGTTTAATGCCCTCGAATTTGGTTTGGGTCATGCTGGTTTGTATAGGTCCAAACGCGTTTTTTGCCCAGTAGCTTTTCAGATTTGGATAGCAATAAATGGACATATACATCAAAATACCAATGTACTGGTGGATATCATCCTTGTTAATAGTGGCGATCGAGGCCTTTTGGCGGTTTTCCGAGCTGGCCCAGATTCCTGTACCACATTTTGCACATTTTCAACATTACTGTCTATAAATGATACAGTCTCAGCGTTCTCTAGTGCATTAGTCATAGCTTCTTCCAAATTCATGTCGTCCCCGTCGTCACTTGATATGTCTGACACTTCCTCATCCGACGGGACTAACTCAAACAAGTCCAGCAACTGTTCATCAGTCAAGTCGGACAACTTGTAACGAATCCGCTTTGCCATATGTTCTAATATTTAACCTTTCAATTAAGAAAAATCATACAATAAACAAAAACCAACACAAAAATTGCACGTAGCTGTGAAACAGCTGCTGGCAAAAAAAAGATAGCTTGGAGCCCCAAAAGATCCTCCAGACACTTATCACTATTTCTCAGCTACAACATACATCTTTAACATACCTTTCACGATGTACCTGTAATGATGTAAAAGGTCTTAGTTTTTTAGATAATGTCAATAATATAATAAGTGTCTCAAGACACCCTAACGTGTTAGAGGGTTAAGGCAACAAGCTACAGATCATTACTTTCATTTTCATCATTATTTCTCTAAAGTTCAACAATTTTTTGGGGCCGATTTTGCTCTGCTCGAATCGATTGTGACTAAAAGAAACAAGCTACAAATCATAAATAAAATCATATCATTTAACTGTCCAAAATCTTGCAAAAATTTTGAATACTTCGAGGGTTACCTCTTTTATTTCAGTAACATTTAACCATTTTTTGTTTCGCTTTTGCTCTGCTCGAAAGGATTATAGAGGGATATCATTATCGAATATCTCGCAAAAACATTGAACTTTACGTGGGTTGCCTCTTTTGTTACGGACAAATTAAACACTTTTTTGTGCCGCTTTTGCTCTGCTCGAAAGGATTATCCATCATCTACATCATTATCGAAATTCTCGTAAAAATATTCATATAAACGACGGTTGTCCCTTATATTTCGAAAAAATTTAACAATTTTTGTGCCGCTTTTGCTTTGCTCGAAACAATTGTGTCTTAAAGCAACAAGCTACAGATCCTCTTGATCCTCTTTAAGGGATTACCTCCTTTAAATTTAACACTTTTTTGTGCCGCTTTTGCTCTGTTCGAAACGATTGAGTCTTAAGGCAACAAGCTACAAATCATTATGAGCATTTTTAAGGTGGGACAAAAATTATCACCTCAAAAATCTGTCAAAAGCATGGACTATTACGAGGGTTGCCTCTTTTATTTCGGTTACAACAAAGCGCTCAGCTTTGACCTGTGGACCTGCACAAACTGAAAGATCACCGCACAAGTTGCGTCTCAAAGTCCATATAATCTCTTCCTGGTAAGCATATACAAAATAGAAAATACGAAATTGTTTGCCGCTCGCACATCGTTTGTCTTTCGCAGGCATTTGGCATTGCACTTCCCCATTCTTCCATTGCATTTGGCCTCCCGCTGGCTTCGATTGCTAGAGAAATTGAATTCCCATTGAAATATTTTTTATTTTCTTGTACTTTTTTTTGTGGGGTTGAGCCAGGTGCTAAGAGCATATGGCATAATGGACACACTACTTGGGCCATGTTTAATATGCTTTGTGCATCCATCGGGTGGATGTTGAAGGCGGCTGATTGCATGTGATTTATTTGGGCAACGGACATGCCGCAAATCATAAACGCATTTGGCATGCCATTCTATTCTGACCAACCTCAGCACTCCCACTTGTCCAAATGCTGTCGCATTTGTTGTGTGTGTTGCGGCTGACTAAACGAACAGGTGAAAATTACCAACATGAGTTGACAAACACAAAAAAGGACAGCAAAAGGTATAAAAACTATTTTCTATGTCAGGTTTAGTTGGCCCCCAAGCACTTGTGTGAGCTGTGACTGGCTACTGCAGTTTTACTGCTACAGTCACGTCCAGGCTTGCAACACTGCAGCAGCAACAACAACAAATATCCCAGCAAGGACCCAGCATGATAGCCACAAATATGACAACAACAAAACAAGCGGTCATCTGGGCGTGCCAAGTGCCTGAGCCATTTTATTATTATGGTCAAAATTGAACGCTGAGCTTGTGGATGAAAAATAATGTTACTTGATGCACCTCAGTTCGAAGGACGTGGCCAAATCAGCATGCTTTGTTTTTACCATGGCCAGACAAAATCCATATCCTTAGGTATTTCCTTACTGATTACACCTTATTGTGGGTTAAATATTAGATTTAAAGTAATAAACAAAAGCAAAAGGTAAACTTAATTGCTTTGTTTGTTTGGAAAGTGGCTAGCAATAAATTGGTTTTATTTCTTAGTTTACAATAACATTTGGTTTGGTTAAGGGATTGTTAAGAAAATCGTAAGTTTTATATAATTTTTTGAAGCACTTGCAACCAAGTGCAATTATGGGCAAACAAATTCTGTTGATGGTGGAAAGTTTGTGCAGGCGCCTTTGCGGAATGTGCAAAATTAAGTTTTTTTTGCGTTTTAATCAAGAACAAATCATTATCAATCTTTATAGTTTTTGGTCCATAACTTTGAACAGCCGCATCAACAATTTCGCAGCGGAAAATGCAGCAGCAAACGGCGATCTAAAAACGGTGTATATGGCGACCAAAGAAATAGCAGATAAAAAGACGAATGCGGAGCGCCCAATTAAGGACACAGATGGAAAGTACCTAACGACTGGACAGGATCAATGGATCAGATGGAGATCCCACTTTGCAGCAGTTCTTAACTCTAAGGTATCTGCGGCCGCATCTCGACTTTTTACCGAGCTGCCACAGATTTCAAGCATCGGAATAAGTTGGGGAGAACTCAAAGCGACAGCTAACAACAAAGTTCGCTGGAGAGGAGTAGTTAATGCAATATGTCCCACTCGGGATTGGAACTAGAAGAAGAAGAAGAACTTAGAACAGCGATATGATATCGAAAACTTGAAAATATGATAAATTAGGCGAGACAGGGGACTATCCATTAGTATTCCCTAAGATTTGTTCTGTCATCAGACCTTTTTTTTTAAGAATTTTTTATACTTGGAAAAAAAATTGATTTTATCAAAAAAAAAAAAGCTAGCTTCGGCTCGACCGAAGTTAAATACCCTACTTTGGGCATTTGCTTGCCAGTTTGTTATATTCATCCGAATTTGACCAAACTCCCTAAAGTTGTGTGGAAATTGATAATATTCATAGCTGGGAAGTATAAGGACGCTACTAATCAAATCAAAATAGGTTTTTTTACCAGAACTACTTTTACGACCGATTGTTCCTATGGCAGCTATATGCTGTAGGCATCCTGTTAGGATCAGAATTGGCAGAATTGTGTGGTAGCATATAATATTGCTCAATAACAAGTTTGTAAGCGATAGCGTTGAAAACAGAAAAGTTTTTCCTACTAAGACTTTTTTCCAGACCTAACTTTTGTATCGCAGCTATACTATATAGATGTCCGATTTTTATCAAACTTGGTGGAATTGCGTGAAAGCATAGAAAACTGATAAATACGATTTAAGTTTTGTGGCGCTTGCATTGAAAACCAAAAAGTTTTTCTCACTAAAACTAGTTTTTTGACCTATTGTTCCTATAGCATCTATATGCTATAGTCATCCGATTTGGATCAAACTTGGCAGAATTTTGTGGCAGCATAAAATATTGTTCAGTTACAAGTTTGGGAGGGGTGACGACAAAATTCCGACGACGTAATTTCGATAGAAAAAACCACACAATTTCGAGCGAAATAATGTCGTTTTGTTTTGTCGAAATAATGTCATTTTAAAACGACATAATTTCGAGCGAAATAATGTCGTTTTTGTTTGTCGGAACAATGTCGCCTTGAAACGACATAGTTTCGAGCAAAATAATGTCGTTTTGTTTTGTTTTAAAACGACATAATTTCGAGCGAAATAATGACGTTTTGCTTTCTCGGAACAATGTCGTTTTGAAACGACATAGTTTCGACCGAAATTGTGTCGCTTTTCTCTGTCGAAATTATGTCGTTTTAGAACGACATAATTTCGACGTTTCAACTAGAATTTTTGCGCTGTACAATGTCATTTCAAAACGACATAATTTCGACGCTACGTTTTGCCAATAAAATCAAATTATGCCAAAAAATATTTTTTATTTTCTGCCTCCTAACACTGTAAGATAATCTTTCAACATTAAATTTAGTAAATGAAGTTTATTATTGTCTGAAAATAATGGTACTTAAATCCAGTATGTACACTCAGAGAAAAAACCAAGCCGATCGTGCTTGATATCAAGCAGTTTTAATGTCAGAAGTACGGTAAGACGGAATATTCTTAGATCCAAGCCGAAAATACTGAAATCAAGCATGAATTTTTGAGATTGAAATTCTTTGTTTTAAAATAAGTCGGCTTTATATAAAGCAGAGATCTTCTTGGTTGTAAGCATAAAAAAGTATAGATTTCAAGCATAGATCGTCTTGGATTTTAGTAGCATATCCAGATATGGGAGTGGGGTGGTGTGGGGGAGATAGGAGACACTACCACACCGACCAACATCACACCACTTAATTTTTTCCAAGCTGTAATTAATTTTAAAATAGCATTAAAATTTTTTTCTTTTTTACTTACTTTACTGGGGACTTGAAACTCGGACCTCCCGAAAACTAAACATACGGACTACCCCAGCCAGCATTTTATGAAATTTTTGATCACATTCGAGTCTTTTTCGAGTCCTCCGTCTGATTAAAATAGTCATAATTGCGCTCATTTTCTGATCATAAATGATACTTTGGTCGGAAGAAAATGGTACCTTAGCCGCGACTCTTCTTGAAGAGTCGTTTATAACCCGTTTAACTGATAATTTTCGACTCATTTTCGAGTCATATTTCCCATTATTTGCGAGTATTTTTCGTAATTTTTAAACAAATCACATTTTAAGCACATGAAATAAATCTCTTTTCAATCATCAAAAGGGCTCGAAAAAAACTCAACAAGGTGAGTCTTGCTAAAATGATCTTCCAAATGCTAGGTGGGACGGCACCTTAACACACTCAAGTATCAGCCGTAAGCAATACTTACCGTCGAGACCATGCTTAAGCATGTAGGCAGTTGGCATTTGGATGCTCAGAGAGCACCAAGTGCTGTGGTCTTCTCGAATTCGTGCAGTTTTCGTCTTAAAAAATAAAGAAGAAGAAAATTCTGAATGGAAGACGATTTCAGTCTCGCCAATTCGTACTAGACTTCTCTGTGTGTAGTTTCTTAAAATGTTAAAAAATTTTTAAACTCTATTGATAACACAGGTTTACAAAAAAAAGGCCAGATTTTGCAATAGAGAAGAGAGCCAACTTTCAATATGTGTAATTGGTCGCTGAATTTAAATCAATTGTCCAATTATTTTAATTAATTATTACCACTTCTTCAGTATTTTGATATGATAGCTAGTTAAGTTATGGACCCAAATACTATAAAAATTTACGACTCTTTTTTACATTTTTAAAATATTATATTAACTTCCAAAATGTCTTTAAATTAACTAAAACTAATTTCAAATAATATTTTAATAGCCACTCTTTTGTTTTTCAATAACTACCTTGTTATTATCAAACTACAAGAAATTTCAAAATCATGCAAAAAAAAATGGAAAATTTGTTTAGTTTTTTATGGCTTCGTTAACAATTTGATTGCAAATCGGACACTTAGCTTTTTGTTCTTCATGAAATTCGACATCGAATTCAATACGCCTGGAATTTTCGTTTTTCAAAAGATTTGCCTCAACTACTCTATCCCAACACGATTCGAACACATTAATGTGATTGCAAGGCCTCAAAAGGACAGATTTTGGGTTCACAAAACAAATGTTGCATGGGTTTTCATGAACAAATGAAGACTCAGTCAGTGAGCTTAAATTTAAGTGAGTCAAGGTCAGGAATGATGCTGATATGCTTAACCACGCCATACCCTCCAAATTTGTTAGTTCCTCAACATCGTCATCGTTATCGACAAAGGCAAAAAAGGATTTTTACCCTTTCTTTTGATATACAATATATTTTGATTTTCATGAGAGTCTTTAAATTTTGTAATTGGTCGATCGAAACTATTTTTTTTTAAGGCGACATAGTTTTGACGTTCCAATTAGACTTTTTAGTCGAAATAATGACGTTTTGTTTTGTCGGAATAATGTGTAAAATCCTTAATTAAATCAATGCCTCTCGTACTTGGTTTGAGAAAATCCGGGCTTGACTGACTTTTGACATCGTTTGATATTGATTTTAGCCCGGGTATGTCGGATTTTTTTCCTGTGTTTTTAATTTAAGAATCATCTGTCTTACCTCTTAATTTTACCTGCGCATTCACTAAACATTGCATCATTTCAACCACCACTTGTTCTGGTCAATCATTCTACTTACTTTTTACATAATCCCGGCCTATCATAAGCTCTTGTGGCTTGAATGGTTTACCTATCACATTCTGATTCAAAATTTGATTGCCTTACCACAAAAGTTGTTTGATTATAATGCATTGAATGGCCATTGAGTTTAATTGAGTTTCGATAATTGAAATAAATGATTTGCTCACACTAAAATGAAACTCATCTATATACACATATATATTGTCGCTTAACTCAATTTTAATAAACTAACAATATAAAAAAAAACCACAATGCTAAAAATTGACTTTTTTTATACAAAAAGCCTCAAAGTCATGTCAAACATTTGTTTTTATCGAAATTTCATTTAACTATTGCCCCTGGTTGCACATTAACCAAACATCAGCAACAAAAACAAGAAATAACCACACTGGATAGCTAATAACATAATGTGTTTACAGATACAGAGATATGTACATATATACACGCATGAATAGCGACAGCTCTCGCACCTGTGCACAACTCACATTGCACAACAGCAACCGCTGACCAAAACTATTGTTTTCTGACCACTAAACTAAAATGCCGCCGGGTCGCATTTCGTAGCTGAAATATTGCCCAAGATCTGTATGTGTGTGTGCGTGTGTCTGTGCGTCTCATTTGAAATTAATTAATATTATAAAAACGCAATGCACATTTGTGGCGCCTTTGTTCCATGGGCCCCTCGCGGCCATGTGGCCCTTGTCATATTAATTACAAAAATTCTCTCTCCCGCCTGCATGTAGAGCGTTCGGCCGCATTGTATTGAAAACAATATGCAATTTTTTGTTGTTGTTGTTTTTTTTGCTGTTGTTGTTTTGCATTGTTTCCAGCAGCTTTAAATGCAATTTCAAAAATATTATGAAAATCATCGCCTGAAATTGAGACAAAAGCTCAAAACGGAACTATTTATAGACTTGGCTGCATTGCGATTTAAATGATGGTCGCGGTCAAACAGCATCCGAATTAAAAGGAGGAAACGACAAAAAAGAATTTGGTGGTTTTGGTTTATTCAATGGAAAACAAAACAAAACATTTAAATACATATACGAGGATGGCTCAAAAAGTTTGTGCTTGGGATTTCATTATTTAATGAACAATTGATGGTATTGGTAAAAGTATTAAATGATTAACCAATTAAAGAGTAACAAATTTAACTTAGCTTCAGACTGTTTACTTGTCTAATGAGACCCCAAGATTTGAGAGTAAATTGTAATGGAGTAGTGATCGTTAGTAAACTGTTAAGGAGATTCAATGTGGTGGAAAGGTTGAAAAAGTCAACCTTTGATGGTAAGTAGCACTTGTGGCTTATTACCAAATCTGCTGCATTGACTCTGTATAGTATTAATACAGCCGATACCACTAGCTGGCATACTGGTAGGGTGGAATGTTACGAAGAAGTCCAAATACCTAAAGTTTATGGAATGGACCAAGTGGCACACTTTGCATAACGGGTGCGCTGAGATCCACTACAACCAAATCAATCAATCAAGTACGTCCCAGGTGTCAACCCCCTGAACATTCAAAAGACAAAATGGCGCTATCAGGATATGAACACAACATGATTGGTCGAGAGATCAACATTAGTACAGATTACATGATTCCAAAAACCAACTCATCAGTATCGTCGTGTTGGTCCCCCGCCCACTCACCAACCACACCATCAACCACCAACCACTTTTTTCTTTTTTAGAAAATGACAGAAATGAAAGGTAAAATGAAGTGCCAAAGGGCATAGCCGGAATTGTAGGGGAACCGGCCCCCAATGCTATTAATTTTTTAAGTATGTTGTTTTAAATGACTTCATCCAAAAGTAATTAAGCGATTTTTTTTACACTTCTAGTACCAAACCCGCCTTATCATTTCAATCACAAACCGTTTTCGGGCCATCTACTTTATTATCAGGATGTCGTGAATGTGGAAACAGAAGTTGAAAATGGGGAAATCCGATTCAACGGCCAGTCAATAAAAGTAGATTTGTAGTAGAATGCCTGTCACCGATGAGCCATCGAAGAAGATAGAGCTTACATTGGCCACGGTTCCGTTAAACGAAAAAGATACAGATGACGCTATCCGGCGCAAACAGCGCTCAGGGTACAAAGCATCACTAAAGAATCTTAAGACATTTGAGGGCAGCAACTCGAAGTTACTGACAGCGATGGAGAAGGCACTGCGCATGGGGTGCTACGGCCGAACTGAATGCACTTGCAACCACGACGGGGATGAAATCTCCAACAGAATCGAAGGCCGGTAAAGCATCCACGTAGAACACAGAAATGAGATCGCCACCAACGTCGAAAATACCCCCCCAAAAGTAGGGACCGGTTGGCGGGAAGCGTAGTATCTCCAGGTGACAGCGATCGGAAAACTCGTCGAAGGCTCCGAAGAACAAGCTGATTGGACCAGAAGATCTAGTGACTAGCTTAAGATCGAAGACAGAACTTCAGTTGGCCATTATCGACAGAACCGACCCGACGAGAAGTTGCTAGTCATGGAGGGAGTCATACTGCAAGCCATTCACAATGCCATGAAATGAGGAAAAAATCTTTTCCTAGCTGTGTTAAATGGCATCTAATGGTACAGGGGAGTTAATTTCGTAGTTTGTACTGAGCATCCTCACTGACTCAAATCTTGGCCTTGGTGACCTATGGCCTGGAGCAATAATCGAGGTCTTAAAATTGGATACTGGCTTACTTACTGGTTAGTTAAAATATTCTAGAACTACAAGATATGTTGACTTCACTTCGCAAAATTATAACACATAACCCAGTCCATGTGATTTTTCTACTTCTATTTAAGATCCGTACAGTAATACGTCGCTATTGCTGTGAGTGTACGAGTGGAAACAGGACCATCGGGTACAGCATGTTTTTATCAATTTTAACCACCTTCCACAACTTTTAAAATTCTGTAAAAATTACTACAATTTTATCTAAGAATGACAATTGGACAAGTTATGAATAAATGGTGTTAAAAATTTCGCGGAATTCTATAGGTGACGGCTTGCCTTTTAAAAATCTGAAAATTATTCTGAAAAAGTGTATGCATGCCAGCTTTGACCAAAAAAAAAATGTGGAATTTGTTAATTGATATACTGAAACACACACAGACTATCATTCACTCAACAATCATCCACAAGCTACACGTAGCGTCGAAACCATACTTAAGAATGAACGCAGTTGGTATTTGTACTAGAGCAGTGCAAAACATCGATGTTTTTAGCGATGTTTTTTTAAACATCGATGTTTTTACTTTTCTACCATCTCTAAAAGCGTCGGCAGAGGAAGCGAGGAAATTGTAAGAGAACTTATTAAAATTTGTAATTCATAATATAAATGTTTTCAATTAAATAGAAATAAATAAGAGAGCTTGTTGTGGTGTTGGACTTGCCCAGTCGGACGATTGAAAATATGGAGAAATAAGCCCACATAATGACAATTTTGAATAATATTATGTCGGCTACTTGCCATTTTATAAATAACAATTTTGAATTACTGTCGATAGTTCTGTCTACGAAGTAACTTTTAACATTCACAAATCATACAGCAAACATATCAGAAACTCTGCTAAGTATATTGACGCGAGAAAGTTGTAACAGTTGTAACTGATAATGATGCAACTATGAAGAAAGCATGTGAGTTACTAAACCTTAATCACTTACCATTCTTTTCGCACTCGTTTAACTTACTAGTACAGGATGCTTTAAAATGGTCATGTCTTAAAGGTATTTTGACCAAGTGCAAGCACATTGTCGCTTACTTCAAGTCAAGCGCAATAACTAATGCAAAGCTTAAACAGTCGCAGGTCGTTGAAAGTAGGTGGAACAGCGCATAAAAAAATATAGAAATATTATTTTTAACCAGGGAATCAAACCGAATCGTATTTCGGTTCCGGTTCCGGTTCTGGTACGTACCGAAACTTATGTTTCGGTAAAAAGTTCTGTTTTGGTTCTAATATTATATCGGTATTCAGTTCCGTACCGGTATGTGCCCTTTAAATATAATCGAAGATCGATCGCTGGTTTTGCGTCCATCCAATTGTTTAGCGATGACATAATAATTATTCTCCAAAAAAAACAAACGTTTTACGCTTACTTGCCCTTCTCAAAGGCAAATTAATCTGTTTGGGGAAAATAATGATCTATTTGAGTTGACCTGTTCCTTTTCATTCAAATACTTGTATGAATCCACTTAAGCTACCACTTTCAACCAGTCCTGAACCGAACCCGTAGAACCAGTTCGGTTTGGCTTAATCGCACCGGACCTTTTAAATTTGTAACCTCCAGAATTTGGACCCCCACCGGACCTCTTCTGATGAAACTGGTTCGGTTCAAAGAATATCTTTAGTCAGATTTTTCAAAGTATCTAAAATTATCACAATATTTTGACCGCTTAAAAATGCTTTAGAGTGCTGAATCGGAGCATTACCATTTCAAAATTATATCCAAGCTGCATATTACGACTTCGAGAAGGAAATAAAGTAAGTTGTTATTTGACAAATCAAATCCGTTTATTGATAAACATAGAAGGTGCGGCCCTGGTAGAGAACTAATGAATGATTACTATAATGAATGAGGTCTATTCGGGTATTATGAATCGTTTTTAATGGCTTCGTTAGCTGAAAGCTTCCTTACCAAAAAATATGCTTTATTTTTTACCAAAAAATATCTCAACAATATCCGAATTCATGAACCAAGCTTCGAACCAAAACCTTAGGTTCGATAAGTAAAGGAACCGATTTGGGAAGTGAACCTAAAACTTTTCAAGGGGTTTGAACCCCCCATCTGAAAATTCTTCAGATTTCGGATGTTTGTAGCCTTCGTCAGAGCTGCTATCCTCGTTAAGTTTCACTTAAAGAAAAATGGATAACACAAGTACTTTTTTGTTCTAAGGTTATCATGACATTATAATGAGGATCTAAAAATATAGGATGCAACATTTTCAAAGAGACTGGTTTCTCGTTTTGCTATATCACACTACAAAAGGTTTGCTGAACCAGACTCTTTTTTTTGAAAGCATACGATATAACCAAATAACCTAAAAGTCCCCCAAAACAAAGTGCCAGCTGTGCAGTCTAGTTGTTGCTCAGAACCGAAACTGTACCGGTACAACGTTCAGGTTCTTTTCGGTCTTTTCGGTTCCAAGAATATCGGTTCTCGGATACCGGTATACTAAAAATTTCAAATATCGGTTCCGGTTCCGGCTCTGGTTCTGAGGTTGTCAAAAAAGTCCTGCGGTATTTCCGCAAGCTTGTCTTTGCAAGCGCGAAGTTCTAGTTGTATTCGTCGCATCGGTTCACGCTAGAGCTTTTTGGAAAGCTCTTTTCACGCGCTAAGACGTGTTTGATTTATTGTTGTTTGTTTTTAGTCGTTCGTGAGTTATAGCGTCGCAAACATGGAGCAAAATAAAGAGAAAATACGGCATATTTTACAGTACTACTACGATAAAGGCAAAAATGCATCTCATGCTGCCAATAAAATTTGTGTTGTTTATGGACCCGATACAGTTTCCATTTCCACCGCACAACGATGGTTTCAACGTTTTCGTTCTGGTGCAGAGGTGATCGAAGATGCGCCACGGTCCGGAAGGCCTGTCGTCGAAAATTGCGATAAAATCGCTGAATTGATCGAAAGAGACCGGCATAGTAGCAGCCGTAGCATCGGCCAAGAGCTGGGCATGAGTCATCAAACCGTTATAAACCATTTGAAGAAGCTTGGATTCAAAAAGAAGCTCGATGTATGGGTGCCACACGACTTGACGCAAAAAAACATTTTTGCCCGTATGGATGCATGCGAATCGCTTCTGAATCGCAACAAAATCGACCCGTTTTTGAAGCGGATGGTGACTGGCGATGAAAAGTGGGTCACTTACGACAACGTGAAGCGCAAACGGTCGTGGTCGAAAAGCGGTGAAGCTGACCAGACGGTGGCCAAGCCTGCATTGGCGGCCAGGAAGGTTCTTCTGTGTGTTTGGTGGGATTGGCAGGGAATCATCCACTATGAGCTGCTCCCCTATGGCCAAACGCTCAATTCGGACCTGTACTGCCAACAACTGGACCGCTTGACTGATGCAGAAGAGGCCATCTTTGATCAACAGAGGCCGAATTGTCTTCCATCAGGACAACGCCAGGCCACACACATCTTTGGTGACGCGCCAGAAGGTTCGGGGAGCTCGAATGGGAGGTTCTTTTGCATCCACCGTATAGTCCGGATCTCGCACCAAGTGATTACCACCTATTTCTGTCCATGGCGAACGAGCTTGGTAGTCGGAAGTTGGCCACAAGAGAGTCCTGTGAAAATTGGCTCTCCGAGTTTTTCGCCAATAGGGAAGCGAGCTTCTATAAGAGGGGCATTATGAAGTTGGCATCTCGTTGGGAACTCGTCATCGAACAAAACGGCGCATATTTGACTTAAATCGCATTATTATAACCAATTTTATGAACAATTGAAAATTCAATAAAAATACCGCAAGACTTTTTTGACAACCTATATATTCTTGATCAGCATCAACAGCCGAGTCAATAAAGCCATGTCCGTCTGTCCGTATGAGCGAAGAGATCTCCGAGATGTTAAGAGATAGAGGCTTGACATGTATGCAACAAATATTTCTGATACTTGCAGGCAGATCAAGTTTATTTTTAATTTTTGCCACGCCCTCTCCAGCCCCCAAATTGGAAAAAAACCTCATATCTCCCACAGATTCAAATAATAAGCAAAAATGCATTGCTGTTGCAAACGGTCAATTTTTATTGTTTGTTGAAATTCTCTTCATTCTTAAGTCCACATGTTAAAGTGGTATGCAGCATCACAAGCAAATACCACCCTAAACAAACCAAACCTTAAGGCATTACAAGATGGCCATTTAGCAGCCGAAACAGAGCTTAAATAAATAAATTTGTCCAAAAGGTTCTTTGTTTTCTTTAAAGAAATTTCCGAGCAGCTTTATTTACTATAAACTATAATTTTAATTTCAAAATTGATGTATAAAATCCGCCCTCGTATGCCAACTGTAGCTTTAACTTTTGTCATATTGTGTGGTTGCATTTTGCTTTTTGAAAATTTTTTATTTTTTTTGGTCCGAGAATGTGCCATAAATTCTGCGTCGGAAAATGAAACATTTGGTGCAGACATTTAGCTAAAACTTTTTATTTTTTTATTTTGCACGTTTCGGGTTTGGCTGGCAGCCGCGAATGATTTATGTAAGTAAAAAGCTACTTGAGCGGAGTTTTTATTTTTTTTAATAAGGTGATGGTGGGTGGGTCAAGTTGTGATAGGTTAAGGCCAGTGCCGACAACTGTTGATGCGCTTAAAGTTATGCTACGTTTTAGGCCAACTGAAAGTAATAATTATTTTATATTTTTGCTGTTGTTAACGAAGCAAAATCAAATGCCATTAATAAAGTTTGGCATTTTTGTCGGCAATTTAATTGAATTTAAGTCACACACACGACACTCAAGCCAGCGGCAAAACTCAAACCAAAATTCTAATTAACACGCAATGCGTAAATAGCTTTGGTGCTTTTGAAGCCGCATTTGGCAAAAGCTTTGCCTGCTTACATTGTCATTGCACACAGCAGGACAAATCTATGTGCAAATATACATACATACATACGTACACCTGTGTCTGTGCGTGATGTTTCAACTTAACGCAATTAACATGTCCAACTTAATTGATGCAATAAATGTTTGCGCTTCATTCGCCTGTAACTCGGGAGTCCTTTGTACGTGTTGCCAACTGCGGCTGCCTTTTGCGTGTTGCCAAACTAAAAGAGGCTGGCTTACTACACACACACACACACACACTTATATACATACACGGTAGACTCTCTGGATATAGAGAGACCGGTGTACGCGTTTGCACAACAAATTTGAATCAATTTGTTGAAATTGACTTTAGGCGTTCACTTGATTAATTACCATTGTATTTAAATTGCCTGAAAATGAATAAACGGTGAGCGATAAGGCCAGTTGGGTATTTTAGTTTCAATTTGCAAGAGTGGCAAATGGAAAATGTATGTGTTTGTCTGTGTGTGTGTGTGTGTGTGAATGAATTCTGTTTGAGATTATCATATGAATTTTATGATTTACACGTTCTATATAGTTTAATGAAAAGGTATATAAAATAAATATTTTATTAATGTTTCTTTTACCATTTACCATAGCCAAGGGACTTGGACTTTTCTTTAAATGAGAACAAACAATCAGCTGTTTCTGCATTTTCTCAAATTTTCACGAATTTTTCCATACTTTACGAATTTACCCAAATTTTCCCATATTTTCCTACAATTTCCCGCATTTTCCCATCGTTCCTCTTTATGACCATACCCAAGGGACTTAGACTTTTCTTTAAATGATAACAAATAAGCAGCTGTTTCTGTATTTTCCATCATTTTCCCACACGAGTTTTCCCGCATTCTTCCACATTTTCCCGCATTTTCCCACATTTTCCCGTTTGGACCCATGGGACTTAGACTTTTCTTTAAATGAAAACACATAAGCAGCATTTTCTGCATTTTTCCGCAATTTCCCACATTTTTTTGAATTTTTTCACATTTTCACGAATTTTCCCACATTTTCACGAATTCACCCACATTTTCTTATATTTTTTCACTTTTTTCTGGTATTTCCCACTTTTTCTCATTAGAAACATACCCAGGGGACTTAGACTTTTCCTTAAATGTTAACATATAAGCAACTGTTTCCGCAATTTCTTGCAATTTCCCAAATTTTAACAGATTTTAACGAATTTTCCTACATTTTTGCATATTTTCCCGCATTTTCCCACATTTTTTCACATTTTTACGAAATTTCCCAAATTTTCCCGAAAGTACCAAACTTTTCCCGAACTTTCCCACATTTTCCAACTTGCACCATACCCTCGGGACTTGGACTTTCCTTTAAATGAAATCAAAAAAGTAGCTGTTTTTGCATTTTCTCACATTTTTCTGAATTTTTCAGGTTTTCACGAATTTTCCCACATTTTCCCATATTTTCCCACATTTTCCCATTTTTTCTAGTTAGGACCATACCCAAGAGACTTAGACTTTTCATTAAATGATAACAAATAAGCAGCTGTTGCCCAATTTTCCCAGGTTCTCCAGCATCTTACAGCTTTTTCGCATATCTTCCCCCAAATTCCCGCATTTTCCCGTTTGGACCTTACACAGGGGACTTAGGCTTTTCTTTAACTAAAAACAAATTAGCTGCTGTTTCCAAATTTTCCTACATTTTTCCGAATTTTCCCGGATTTTTCCACATTTTCCCGCATTTTCCCGCATATTCCCGCATTTACCTACATTTTCATACATTTTCCCGCATTTTCACATTTTTTCTAGTTAGGACCATAACCAAGGGACTTAGACTTTTCTTTAAATGAAAACAAACAAGCAGCTGTTTCTTCATTTTCTCATATATTCACATTTTTCCACATTTTTCCGAATTCAACCACATTTTCCCATATTCTTCCACATTTTCCCATATTCTCCCGCATTTTCCCATCTCTTCTCGTTAGAACCATACCCAAGGGACTTAAACTTTTCTTCAAATGATAACAAAAAAGCAGCTGCTTCCGAATTTTTCCACATTTCTCCGCATTTTACTACATTTTCCCTTATTGTCCTGCCTTTTCCCGCTTGGACCATACCCTCGGGACTTAGACTTTTCTTTAAATGAAAACAAATAAGCAGAAGTTCCTGCATTTTCCCGCATTTTCTTACATTTTCATGAATTTTTTTCACATTTTCCCGAATTTACCCTCATTTTCACATATTCTCCCGCATTTTCCCATCTTTTCTCGTTAGGCCCATACACAAGGGACTAAGACTTATCTTTAAATGATAACAAATAAGCAGCGGTTTCCGAATTTTTCCGCGTTTTCCCGGCTTTTTCCACATTTTCCCGCATTTTCCCACATTTTCCAGCTTGGACCATACTCTCGGAACTTAGACTTTTCTTTAAATGATAACAAATAAGCAGCTGTTTCACATTTTCCCGAATTTCACCACATTTTACCCACGACTTCCCGCATTTTTCTACATTTTCCCGCATTTTCCCACATTTTCCCTTTTGGACCATCCCCAAGGGACTTTTCTTTAAATGAAAACTAATAAGCAGAAGTTCCTGCATTTTCCCGCATTTTCTTAAATTTTCTTGAATTTTATTCACATTTTCCCGAATTTACCCACATTTTCCCATATTCTCCCACATTTTCCCGAATTTTCCCATCTTTTCTCGTCAGGCTCATACCCAAGGGACTTAGACTTATCTTTAAATGATAACAAATAAGGAGCGGTTTCCAAATTTTTCCGCGTTTTCCCGCCTTTTTCCACATTTTCCCGCATTTTCCCACATTTTCCAGCTTGGACCATACGCTCGGAACTTAGACTTTTCTTTAAATGATAACAAATAAGCAGCTGTTTCGCATTTTCGCGAATTTCACCGCATTTTACCCACGATTTCCCGCATTTTTCTACATTTTCCCGCATTTTCCCACATTTTCCCGTTTGGACCATTCCCAAGGGACCTAGACTTTTCTTTAAATGAAAACAACTAAGCAAAAGTTACTGCATTTTCTTACATTTTCCTTGAATTTTTTCACATTTTCTGAATTTACCCACATTTTTCCATATTCTCCCACATTTTCCGAATTTTCCCATCTTTTCTCGTTAGGACCATACCCAAGGGACTTGGACTTATCTTTAAATGATAAAAAATAAGAAGCGGTTACCGAATTTTTCCGCGTTTTCCCGCATTTTTCCACATTTTCACACATTTTCCCACATTTTCCTGTTTGGACCATACTTAAGGGACTTAGACTTTTCTGTAATAAAAACAAAATAAGCAGCTGTTTCTTTAATTTCTCATATTTTCTCACATTTTCCTGCATTTTTTTCACATTTTTCCGAATTCTTCCACATTTTCCCGAATTTACCCACATTTTCCCATATTTTCCCATATTCTCCCACATTTTCCCGCATTTTCCCATCTTTTCTCGTTAGGACCATGTCCAAGGGACTTAAACTTTTCTTCAAATGATAACAAATAAGCAACTGCTTCCGAATTTTTCCACATTTCTAGGCATTTTTCTAAATTTTCCCGCATTTTCCCACATTGGGACTTTGACTTTTCTTTTTTGTTTTCAAATAAGCAACTATTTCCGCATTTTCCAGGTTTTTCCCGCATTTTCCCACGTTTTCCTGTATTTTCCCAAATATTCCCGTTTTTTGTTCGTGGCGCAAACAAGGGCAACTTCATTTAACGAGATAAAAACAAAAGAAAAGGTAATATTATTAAGGCTCTAAACTAATTTGTACATTTCTTTGCATACTTTAAAGGCTTTTAATCTTTTTCGTACTCTAAGAAATTTTGTACTTGTATTTAGCACCTCTTTTTGCAAAGTTTTTAGGTACAAAACCATCTCAACCACCTCATATTCCAATGATATTAGCTTTTGTTTTGTTAGATCTAAGAATTTTTCGCATTAAATTCAAGATATCTTTAAAAAACCAAACATAACTTGTGTTATTAAACATTTTTCAGTCCATGTTTTTAGCACCAAATTAATGACTACAATCAGCACTTGGTCTGGATACCTACAAAAAAATCTTAAAAACTTTCCATTTGCCACGTGTAAGCCTACAAAACTCACACAGGTTTGCACACCACCTCCAGCCAAGTTGGTGCCGCCTCATCAATCACCTGGCGCGTCTAGTTGCCGTCTGCCACCACCCCCCCCACCCACACAAAAAAAGGGGTGCCTAATGATTTATGGTCTCGCGGTGAAGCGCGATGGAGGCACGCAAGCATTGCTAAATGCGAAAATTCAATCATTTAATTAGCGCAAAACAACAAAAGAAAATTAATTGAACTTTGAACTCGCTGTTGGTGAACTTTTAAGTAAATTTAATTCAATTTGTGTCACGCCCTCTCGAATGCAAGAACAACTGGCCTCTCGCCTGACATTTGCATTATAAATTGTGGCTGCTCAAATCGTACATACAAAACTGGAGAGGTGACATTTTGTGATGAGGACACGTAAAAAATTGCACATCCAGCGACTTTGTCAGCCCCCAAGTACATGAAAATTCATGACTCTCCGCACATTGCCTGACACTCCAAGCATTAGATAGGCGTTGCACTGTTTTGCATTGGTAGGCGGCAGCAGCTGCTCAGCTGGATTTGGCTTGGTTAACGACAAGAATCTGTGTGTTGCGGCATTTTAAAGCCAAATTTGATTTACATTTCAATGCGCGAAAGTGACAACAAATTTTTTAGTATGCAGTTGTCCAAAAGAGAGGACGCGAGAGGAATGGAAGGAAGGGAAGGAAGTGTTAGACGCTGAGTCGCCATTGAAACTAACGCCATTTGTTGTGTTTTTTTTATGCATTTGAATTTTTATTTATTTTTGGTTTGACTTTTGCATAACTGCACTAAATTAAATTACACAACAAGAGGGAACAACAACTTGGAAAGCAAAGGCGAATACGGAATACTCTAAGGAACTCCACCGACCATTTGCTGTGGCTAGATTTAGTTACTATTTAAAATTTTTTTTTTAGTTTAACTTGTCTGGGACTTGAACTCAGGACCTCGAACACTAAACACATGCACGACGGCTTAATAATATTACGCGAGAAAAAGCGACGAATCGTAGTAAAGAATGCAGCCACTCTTTTGCCTTTGCTCTGAGTTTGTTCGCTCTTACATTCTTTCACTCTGTTGTTAAGTACGATCCGTAACTAAGACAATCCGTTTCGGATATACTCAGGCTGATTCGTACCTTAAATTTTGCATCAAATCATATTTGAAATGAAAAGCAGGATTATCAAAAACAGTAAATTCACGAAAACGTATTCAGTCGAAGAAGTTAACTCAATATTAAGCCAGGGAACCCACACTACTTGGTACAGAGTATTTTGCAGTATTTGGCACACGACTGCAGCACTCTTACTTGTTTGAATATGAATTTTTTTCATTTTTTTTCAATTCAGAAACGTTAGATGTAGTTAAGACAGATATAAATAGAAAGTTTATTAAGTTGCCAATAATCACATAAAATATTCCTCTCAAATCGGTTTAGTAGTTTGAATACAACAAGCACGCCGAAAACTGGCGAAATTTCCAGAAAAATATTCGCAAATTTAAAAAAAAAACTTTATCTTCACCTTTTCTACTAAAGAAATGTACTTCTACGAAGTCTGCAATAGATTTCCCTATTCTAAAAGTTTTAAATTAAAAAAAAATATTTTCGGTTGATCCAAGTGGGCCAAGTGATCCAAGTGAAATTTTAGATTTATGACATGACAAACTGTTGTAGTCAGACTCAGGCAGTCAATGCTTGGCAGTAAGAGGAACAAGTTCTCTGTAGCAGCATTTTATTTTGTTCTTCTTAATTTTTGTTTTTATTAAAACTTTTTTTTTATTTTAACCCATCGCAGTTATGGGTTTTTGTACTTTGGGTTTGCTTGATCTATCTGCAGCACGAGACATTTTTCTTATTTGTTGGGGAAATCCATCGCTTTAGCAATTTTTGAACCTCTTCATTGAACGCGTTCAAGGAATTATTGCAACTGCCAATAAACTGACCCTTTGGCCCTACAAACAGAGAGAGTGCTGTCTCGCTCGGTTTCACCTTATATAATTCCACCATGATATATCCAAGTTTGTAATAGAACCAATATCAAATTCATTTCCAAGTTATTTTTTTTTTATTTAGAATTTTCTTTTGTGTGAAAATGTAAATTTAACAAGATTGTTTGTTGGGTTCGCCTTCTTCAATTATATTTTCCATTTTTTTTTGTTGTCGAATACAATGTATATATATGTTATTCTATTTGTAAACTATATTTCTGCTGCTTCTGATTCCATCTCTCTTATGTATGTATTTAAAAATATATAACGCAATGTATGTATAGGTAAGATTTTCCGTTTAGTTTAAATGAGAAATGATATATTATACTGAAAATAACAGGCATTTCCTTTTTAAACGAGACAATGAAGACCTATCTAGACGATATCTTAAGCGGATACCAATTTGGATTCAGAGAAGGCTACTCCATTGTTGACAGCATCTTTACCTTCACCGCCGTTGCAAAACAGTACTTGGAAATAAAAAAAAATATGTTTGCGTTCTTTGTCGATTTCAAAGCTGCATTCGACACCATTGACAGACAAAGCCTCTACTTAAAACCCAGCAACATTGGAGTATCTACTAAGGTGATTCAAATGATCCAAAGCTTGTACATCTGCAACAAGACCACAGTTTGGGGACGGCCACAACCTATCCAGATGGCTTGAGACGAACCTTGGAGTGAAACAAGGTTGCCTACTGAGCTTGTTACTTTTCGCACTGTACGTCGACGACATATCCTCCATTCTGCCAGGGGGTGTTCAACTGGGATTGGAACGAATCAAAGTTCTAATGTATGCCGATGACATGGTGCTTCTGGCCGATGACGCCCGGGAGTTGCAGCAAATGATAGACGCATTGCACTCAAACTGCCAAACGTGGAGCCTTCAAATTAACTGCGAAAAATCTAAGATAATGGTAATGCGTGATACAAGGGGTCAAAAACCAAGGACAGATGCTTGGTCTGAACTAATTTTGGGAGTCACTCTTACACCAAACATGTCATTTCGCAAGCATTTAATCAAAAAACTAAGCGACTCGAAAATTGCGATCATTACCACGTGGAACAAATTGCTTAGAAAAAGAAACGTCAGTCACAGCACTAAGTACAAATTGTTCTTAGCCACAGCCAGAGCAATTATGTGCTATGCTGCACAAGTATGGGGCTTTGGTCAATACGAAGAAGTGGAACGACTCCTCCGTTTTTATATAAAGAGGGTGTTCCACTTGCCTCTATGCTCGCCTAACTATGCTATACACTTGGAAACGGGTCTCCCAACTATGTTTCTCTACACACTGCAACTTAACTTAGATTATATTAATAAGACTATGCAAATGCCATCCACGAGTCTTCTAAGAATTGTCACAGAACACCTATTAGAAGCAAAATCACAGTTTGTCGAAAGGTGGGAAACCATGGCGTTGGAACACAATATAAGGTGCAACATAGAAGACCATATCAGGGTCCTATACTGGGAAAAAGATACTCTGACCGACCAGGAAATGCGCACAAGCTCTTAAACGGAAGTAATTGGCGTTCGCTCACTTCCCACCTTAGAGAGTGCCTGCAGTATCGACGCGATTTCTTAATGGACTATGGAGACATGTAACCAGACATCGGAATCGGGGAGTCGGAGTTTAGGAAAATGTCACCTACATTTGGCTAACGTCAACATGCCACAGCCAAAATTTTTTATAATCATTGTAAGTCCTTTAATGTTTGAAACTTTTCGTCAATATAAGATTTTTGTACCTATATATATATACACGCATTAATGGAAATCAATGAAAATAAATTTCAACTACTACTACTAATACTGAAAATAACTTGCCATTCGGCGTGAATTTTTCCATATCATTACAAATTATTTTGCATACAATCCTTACAAACTGAATTTCAACTCAGTTGGATGTAAAATAGTCTTTTGCTTGCCGAATTTCCCGTAAATTTTTGCGGATTTTTTTTTTTTTAATTTCATACCTTTATATTTCGTTGACTCAGATCATGAATCATGGAGAGACGTCCATGTAGGAAGGTGTAAATTTTACATTCTTCTCTTTCGACCTGTTTTAGGGGTTTTTTTTTGTAATTTTTGAATGCCCATAATCGAAAGCATGTTAAATAAAAATTCAATATGCCTGGCCAGAACCATGTACGTGTACGAGGGTTAAGTCACTGTCAAGTCACTGTTTTAACCCATTAAAGTCTGCCCTTAGATCAACTCGAACGATTTTAATGAAATTTTGATATATGGGCCTGGAAGACCAAAGAAGATATTAAAAACAAAAATTTTTTTTTTTATTTAAATATCAAAAAATTTTAAAAATTAAGAAATTAAAAATATTTAAAAACTAAAAATTAACACGATGATGAGCTTAAAAAAAAGGTATAGCAAAAAAAATGGTATTTTAAGTACACATTATGGGCTGTCGTGTTTTTAATACCCATTGTCACTAAATCAGGTGTGTTGACACATCGCTAAAAAAATTTTCTCCATTGCATACAGGATATCTCAAGCTACGGGTGCGAGTTTTTCGTTTTCCCCATTTTCCTTTATTCGGCAGCACTTGTCAACATTTTTCATACAGAAACAAGAAAGAAAGTCGGTCAAGTCCGACTATAACATACTCTGCACCCTTACACTCGCATTTGCTCACGAGTCAAACGGGCAGTTAACACATCCCACACCCCAATTGAAAATAAACTTGATCTGCCTGCAAGTATAAGAAACGGGGAATCAAACCGGAACCAGAACCGGAACCGTATCCCGAAAAGAACCGATTAAAACTCAGAACCAGAATCGGAACTGGAACCGATATTTGAAATTGATTGTGTACCGTTATACGAGTACCGATATTTTTGGAACCTAAAAGACCGAAAAGAACCTAAACATTGTACCGGTACAGTTTCGGTTCTGAGTGCAACGACTAGACTTCAAAGCTGACATTTAGTTTTGGGGGACTTTTAAGCAATTTCCAACAAAAAGGAGTCAGATCTTTGAAAACTTTTGTATTGTAAAATAGAAAAACCCGAGACCAGTCTCTTGAAAAATATTGCATTCTTTATTCTTAGGCCCACATTATAATGTCATATAAACTGAAAAGTACTTGTGTTATCCATTTCTGTTCAACCTAAAGCTTATTGAGGAAAGCAGCACAATTACTTCAGAAGCAGGACAATACAGCAGGATAGTTCAAAACTGATTAATGGCATCAAACGTGATCTATTTTTCTGAGCTTAAAACGTTTTCCAAATTGAAGTCTTTGGAATTATTTGAAAATGACCGCCAAGATGTATAAATGTATCGATTGTTAAGTGTTAGGGTATTGGTAAAAAATCGAATGATGATCTCACTGTATAAAGAATGGACGATGACGAAACCGAGAGTAGGACGCAGTTGATAGTAGAAAATGGACGAAGACAGAAGCTGTAATTAAAATGACAAGCAGACAAACAGAGAGACAGAAAGAAAAATCCATATCGACAAACCGTGAAGAGAATAAACACGTATAGAGACATTCTAAATGGAAACCCTTGTTTAAATAGTGAAACCCGAAAACCCGAAAACCCGAAAAAACTCTCGTCTATAAAAATAAAGAAAACTACAAAGTTTCCACAATTGTGTGGCCACTGAGAAGGGCAAGTAAGCGTATAACTTTTATTAAGTGTTTGCTAAGAAATCGAATGAATGCATAACCAATGACCGCTCTTTCTTCATATTTTGCCGGTTCATACCGGTACGTTCCGGTATACCGAAATAAGAAAACGGGTACCGGTACGGAACCGAATACCGAAATATTATTAGAACCAAAACAGAACCTTTTACCGAAACTTAAGTTTCGGTACGTACCAGAACTGGAACCGGAACCGAAATACGATTCGGTTTGATTCCCTGATAAGAAATATATGTCCCATACATGTCAAACCTCTATCTCTTACCATCTCTGAGATCTCTTCGTTCATACGGACGGACAGACAGACAGACGGACAGACGGACATGGCTATATCGACTCGGCTGTTGATGCTGATCAAGAATATATATACTTTATAGGGTCGGAGATGATTCCTTCTGGCTGTTAAATACTTTTGCACAAACTTAATATACTCTGTGTACCTTTGGTACAGAGTATAAAAAGCCGACATTTTCAATTATAAAAATGTACAGGTAAACCACAGAGAACTAAACTGTTATATTTTTCCTCATAGTTTAATTCTTCCTCTTTACTATGCAAAATCTTTAGTCACGATATGTCTCACATGCACCGCGCTGGAATTTTTTAGGTGTCAACACTTTGGTATTGGTATTGGTATTGGTATTTGAATACCAAACCCACTGTTAACCCCTCTTCCCACCACCGACTCACCATCCCACTCCACACAACCCACCAGCCGCTACGGCAAATGGTAAAAGTGGTTGACTTTCCAAATACAAGATGCAAGTACAAGGCGTACCCAAAAAAAATTGTTCGTAAAGACAACATTTTTCTTGTTCTAGTCCCCAAGTCGAACATCCGTAAAAGAGCATCGCTCTTATAGTTCGCTATAACAATCCTGCTGGATTTTCCAAAATCAGGAAAATACGTGTCCAATTATTACGCGTACTATGCTAACAAAACGAGTTGGAAGTTAATCGGATGAAGAAATGATATGTTTCCCATATGATCATTTTTGGCGCTTTTCCACCCCTTGGGGTGGAATTTTCCGAAAACCCAATCTTATCGTAACCAAACTTTGCACGAAGCCTTTTGGTACAAATACGCTGCACATTTGTCGGAACCAGCCGGATCGGATGACTATAGCATATAGCTGCCATAGGAACCATCGGTCGAAAGTGTAGTTTTAGTAAGAAAAACTTTTTTGTCTTCAAAGCAAACGTCCCCAGTCCTCGATTTATAAGTTTTCTATGCTTTTTATAGTTCCAACAAGTTTTATGAAAATCGGACAACTATATAGTATAGCTGCCATACAAAAGATATGTCTGACAAAAAGTCTTAGTTGTAAAAACTTTTTTGTTTTCAATGCTATCGCTCCAAAACTTGTTTTTGGGCAATATTATATGCTGCCACACAATTCTGGAAATTTTGATCCAAATCGGATGACTATATCGTATAGCTGCCATAGGAACTATCGGTCGAAATAGTAGTTTTAGTGAGAAAAACTTTTTTGTTTTCAATGGTAGCGTCTTAATACCTTCCAGCTGTGAATATTATCAGTCTCCGAAGTTAGCTTTCCTTTATTATTTTTTATATTGTAAGCTATCGACGTATTACTAATACGTAAGGAGGCAATTCGCAGAGCTATCTACAGCACAACACATTCTTTTTATAGGAGTTGAATACAGAAAACACATACGGAAAGAAAATGTTGGTAGTCATCCAATTAAAGTGAACTTTAACTGACCGTTTTTTGCTCATAACTTGAGTATCGTTCATCCGATATTTATCATTCCTTCAGTAAATCGATAAATAAATAAAAATTTAAGTACTAGATATCTCTAGAAAGTACGAACCATCTATCATCAAACTGTAGGAGATATGACGTTTTTTCCAAATTGCGGGGGCGCGAGGGGGCGTGGCAAAAATTGAAAATAAACTTGATCTGCCTGCAAGTATAAGAAATATATGTCCCATACATGTCAAACCTCTATCTCTTACCATCTCTGAGATCTCTTCGTTCATACGGACGGACGGACAGACGGAAAAAATAAATAAAATATATCAATTATTCCATTTCATTTGGCAAGCAAATAATTTCTTTCTAAACCAAATTATTGCTTATTTTATACTCAAATTGATGTTAAATAGTTTCAGAATGATACTAAAAATGTAATTATGATACGTTAAAAATATCAATTTGATATTTTTAAAATGTCAATTTGATACATTTTAATCTGGCAGTAAAACTGATATGAAAAATATCATTATTTTTCTCTTGTATATGGGTTTTAGCGACCTGTTTTGACTTTAGTCAAAGTTTGTTCTAGCCAACTCGAAGTTTCTAAAGAATTAAGAAGAGAATAAAATTTTGTTAATTTTTATTATTATATTTTTTGTTTTCTTAAGCCCCTTCTGATGTCCATTTTTATTACAAAACTTAACAAACTCGGTGGCAATAAAGTGCATAACAACAAAAAAACCAATGCCTGAAATATAAAATCGCGCCCATTTTGTCATAACTTTCACAAAACTGTCGCAGCAAGATATACCAAAAAGAAAACAATAAAAATACTAAATAAAAAATGAAAACTGCCAAAAATTGCAACCAACTGCACAAAAAAAATTTGCATTTTTATTGAATTGCAAAAGTTTTTTTCGGTCACTGCTGTCAGCCGGAATGCTGACCAGATCTCCAAAAACCCGATGTGCCGCCGTTGCTACGCGGGCAAGTGGAAAATTGTAATAATATTGAATTTGGCTATTAAGTGGTTAAAGCTGTTGTTTGGGGATGAAAAACTATGAAACTTGGGCAGTGCTTTTGTATAGAAGCACTGACCATTGATTGCCTATTTACGGGCGCACGTGACATGGCCAAGCAACACGAAGACTACAGACAACCGAAAGCTAAGCGAGCGGAAAAATTAAGCAGGAAAATTTTTTATCGCAAACTTTTCAGCCATTTAACCGATTTGGCAACACTACAAAACAAGCTAAATTGATTCATAAAAAAAAAAGCACAACGTCTTTTGTGTCTTGAAAGAGAAACGAGGCAAATAAATAAGTGCGATTGTTGAATTCTAAGTGAATTTTAAAAGCCTTTTGCCAGTTTTTCGCTTCATTTGTTGTTTTTATGTCCACACCCCACCAGACGACGTAGACAATATTGACGACAAAGCGCCTAGTAAATGGTTTTATTTATTGACACATGTTTACTTATCTGGCTGGGTGGGGATTTGGGGGTTGTCATGCTTCATTAAATGCAATCGAACAACCCCACAATATTTAATTTATAATGCCAGTGCATTAAGGGAGTGTCGAAATATGGACTCATGATTAATTGCGGGATCATGGACCAGCAAATGGATTGCAGTCTTAAAAACATTCTGCTAATTTTGTGAAAATTGTGCAATATTTAAGCCAGTTTATGCCTGAGGCTTCTGCAAACTAACTGCCTTAGTTACATAATTACAGTTATGTAGTCCTAGCTGACTGCACAAATACACTGAAACAGACGCCATAAATGCATATTATGTCAGCATATTAATGAGGATATGCTATGCTTGAGTGTGTGTGTGTGTGTGTGTGTGTGAGTATCCTGCCATTTAATACATGTATGCTGTGGCCTAGAGTAAACGAAGGATATGTAGTTGCGAAATTAGACCCGAAATATGGGAGGAAGCCGTCGCTCGGGGATTGTATACAAAGTTGAAGGCAACTAACTGGCTGACAGTTATCTCTCAAAAGGCCAAAGAGGAGGTAAGAGGGTAAACAGTTTGAGTTGAATCTTATTAAGTTGACCTTACGCAACAGAGCAAACTCTTCTCATTTAGATAAGAGGATAATGGAGTGCCAAGCAATTGGCCTTGGCTTTAAATTAATCTGGTTTTTTGTTTAACAGAATTGCTGCCAAAAATTTTAGACATTTCCATCAATAAATGCAATTTTTGTTATGCTTTTAGTTGCTTTCATGTTTTTCGATTGGTATTAAGGGATAAACTGCGAGTTTGATTTGCCTTTTTTTCTGGCTTGTAAACGTGTCCTATTTTGTTGACGAAAAAAATTTGCAAATTTTTATATTTTGTCAATGCTTTTACATATTTCGCCTTCACTTTCGTAATCCTACACCGATTTGGAAACGTAAAATACGGAATAAATGTTAATAAACTGGCGTACAGCTAATAAGCTTAACATTTTTTGTTTGTATGTTTGTATGTTTGTTACTCAATCACAACACAAAAATATCGAATTTTGGAAAAATTCTTATTTAAGCCATAAAGATTTGATAGATGGCAATTATAGACGGGTAAAAAGAAGTGGAAGACCGAAGGTGTATTCGGTTCGCGTGCTACTGGTTCAGTTTCAGCGGCAGATCAGAAGATCGACCTCCTTTCAAAGATTTTTATACCAAGGACAGGGAAAGAGAAAGAAATGGAGAGCCAAATTCGAGAAAGATATAGAGAAAGAGAACGAGAGAAGGAGATTGATAGATAGCCAGAGAAAGTTGAAGGGAAAGTTCTGAGAGTGTCGAATAAGGCGAAGAAAACAAAAATTGGATGACATCTCCGAATGTGTTGGCTAGCGCAGTCAGGTGTTATGCGTCGCTAGCTATCCCAACCCAACCATGGTCGTCGAGTTGCATGTTGTGAAAAAGAACGACCCCTTTAATATCCAGAAACGATCATCAAATTGGTTTACTAGGGCGAGGCATGGCTTCCAAAAACAGACACTTTAAGGTTCTAATATTTATTCACAATTTTAACGATAGGTAACCTATTTTCTACTTTCATGATTATATGCTCCAAACGAAAACTAAATTTTTATCCAGCGAAATATTCAAAAATTACAATAAAAAGAATAGCTGAAAAATACACATTTAAAGTAATATGTAAAATGTAGATAATATAAGTAAATTAATGTAGATAGTGTATGTAAATAATTTAGCTCAGCATGTAGATAAACTGGCCTATGTTAATAATAAGGGTATAGAAATTCAATGGTATCATTTGTAGATATTAGTTAGGCAAGAATATGTAATAGTTTCAAATGCTTACGAATGTGATATGGAAGTAAGGCAAACAGAGTTTAAGTCGTTAATCATACTTCTTCTTTATACTAGTGTTTTCTTTTCAACAAGTACAAAAATTTAATAACGGACCAGCAATGCCAAATCAATAATAGCGATTTTGTCAACCACAAACACATTTATTTTCATTTTAATTATGGGCTTATATCCATGGCTAGATCAGCAGTCTATCGCTGCTTAGGCAATGCGTTTGCTTATCAGTGCACTGATACACTTTCTTTATATGCTTCGTTTTAATAATTTCTCTTTGGAGTATGCAAATACACTGATTTTAAGAAGCTTTAGCTATTTGTATAGCAACAAGAAAATTGCACAAAGACTTTTGTTCCACTATTCACTCTTTTTGTGTTCTGGAGCTGGTGGACGATGATGTGTTCGCACTGACTGTTCAAATAGAAGAGACGGAAGCGGAATTTGGCCAAAGCCACCTAACCTTAAGCCGGATATCTATGGCACATGAAATTGAAATCCAGCTATAACTTGTCACTAACTATCGAGTTATTTGCGTAACACCTCTGATGAGCACTAATACTTATCGATATAAACTTTAGTATTTTTAATTAATTTTATAATTTAAGCTTTATTTAATTAAAACAACTTTATCCATATGTTTCTTCATGCTATTTTCACTCTTTAAGTTACTGCAATGGTTTTGTTCTTGTTCTTGTTCTTGTCGAAATTACTAAAAGCAGACCAATTGTTTTGCGAGCTAAGTAGAATACCCATCAAGTTGTTGACTATGAATGGTCTCCCAACCTCTAGACTTTGCTCATCCCGTTCAGCAGCGAATCTAGGACAGACAAAAAAGACATGCTCAACGTCTTCAAGGATCCCTGCACCGTGTGTGAAAAAAGGATCCGTCTCATGCTTAAACCTAAACAAGTACAAGTAGGATTTAAAATATCCATGTCCCGTCAGTGCTTGCGTCATGTAAAAGTCAGTATGCCCGTGCGTCCTACTAACTCACGGCCTTAAGTCCGGTATTATCCGTCTTGGCCATTACCCGTTGGAAGCAGTTCTCCATCTCGACTCAAACAGCGCAAACGTCGCCTCCCGGCGGCCAAGTGGCGTGTTTCTGCTGCAGGATTCTTTAGCAAGTAGGTCCAACGGGGCCATGCCTGCTAGGACCAGCGCAGCGTCCTCAAAGACGGTGCGGAAATCGCACAACACTCTAAGTGCGCACCTGCGGTATGCAGATCTGCAGTCCCTGCCGTACGAAAGTACCTCCATTGCTGGTGCCCATATTGGTGATCCGTTACCACGTTTGTGATAAGCATCCTGCTTCGCTGACGGGGTCCACCAATATTCGACATCATTCCCGCTAACGCGGTTGAGGTACTGGCAGCTTTCTCACCGACATACTCCAGATGTTGCTTGAAGGTAAGCCCATCGTCCAATATTAGGCCCAGGTACCTAGTGGCAGGCTTCGACCTTATTAAGCAGCTTCCGACTTCAATGGAGGCATATTCCACTATCTTTATGCTACTGACTAGCACCGATTCCGTCTTGTGGGCTGCCAAACTCAGTCCGTTATCTCCGAGCCATGAGATAACCTCCCGGATGGCCACATTTGTGCTGACTTCGACTTCTTCCACGTGTTTAGCGACTGAGATGACTGCAATGTCGTCAGCGAGTCCCACTATTGTACAGCCTTGAGATAGCGGTAGGCTCAGTACTGCGTCGTATATGACATTCCAGAGAGTTGGGCCTAGCACCGATCCTTAAGGTACTCCTCCAGAAATCTCACGTTGCTTTTCTCCTGCTGCAGTATCAAATAGAAGTTCTCTATTCGTGAAGTAGTCGCGGATCATCCTGATGAGGTACTCGCAGCCGGTCTAGCGCTTCAAGTATGCTTTGCCAGCTGGCAGTGTTGAAGGCATTTTTGACATCCAGTGTAGTAATAAGGCAGTATTTCTTGCGTCCACCGCGCCACCTGGTTAGTTCGATAGCTTCTTGCGCTATACCTACTACCTTTGCGATTGCGTCTGTAGTGCTTAGCTTCTTTCTGAACCCGTATTGGTGCTCAGAACAGCCAGAGAAAGCTGTAGAGCTGGCAGTGCATCCTGAAAAATGCACTGTTAAGTGTGGCTTGTGGGCCAGCGGCATTATTGGAATCCCACTAGTCTAGTGTGGGGCTATGTAAGGTCTCTCGTGCAGAGGGACAAGCCAGCCAGACAACGCGTGCGGAAGCGTGAGCGAGAGGGAGATGACAATGGTGACCTGGCGCCAAACGAAATGCTGATGAAATACATGCAAGCAGAATGGCCGACGCGTTGAGCTGAGTGAAGTTGCTGTAATGATGCTCGATCCCCTCGCTTTGCGTCGGGGATACGTTCCAAAAAAATACGACGCAAATTGAAACGACGCAAAGTGAATTAGGATTTTCTATAGCAAACCATGTAAAGTTCGAAGATGGGTTCCAGGGTTACAAAAATACTACTTTTTAAAAAGAAAATTGAGCAAAGTGATCATTAAAAAAAAACCAAAATAACATTTCATTTTATTACATATTATACATATAAAAACAAAAAGAAACTAATTCATTTAAAACAAAATAAATTCTTCAATTACATACTCAATTATAAAAAATAAAATTAGAATTAATCACTCTCTGACGAGTCTTTAGTGTCTGTTGTCGTAAGCCGACTTTCTTTAAAAAAAAATTGGTCCAATGTTTGCTGAACATTTTTTTTTTAAGCGTGAAATACATTTCACTGTAGCAATTGATATTCGTAGCTACCGGCTGGGACACTTTAAGACTCCTTTCGCTGTCGGGATCGTTTTTTAATAAAATATCCATACCTTCGTCAATCAAACACATCGCTTTGGAAATTTATTGGGAGGTTAAATTTTGTTCTTTTGAGATTTCTATTGAACTGCCAGAGTCATCTTCTTCATTAGCAATTTGCAATTCCAGTTGCAAAAGTTCTTCATTGGAGAATTCTTGGTTGTGCGAGATTAGCAATTCATTTATGTCAGTCTCCTCCATACCTTCAAAATTAGACTGTCTAGCTAAATTAGAAATTTCATGACGAACAGCTGGTGTATCATCAACTTCTACAGTGCATTTTCGCTGAACACATTCAGGCCATATTTTGCGCCAAACACCATTCATGCAAGATGGTTTAACCTCCTCCCACGAATCGGATATAATTTTTATGGCTTTCATAATGTTAAGCTTTTTCCAAAACTCTAGCATGGTAGGCTTATCTTGTCCATCAGTCTCACTTATAAGAAGTTGAAAGGTTCGACGAAGGTAATAACTTTTAAATGTCGATATTACTCCCTGATCCATGGGCTGAATAACTGATGTCGTATTAGGCGGCAAAAATACAAATGTCACGTTTTCTGACAACTCATCAATGTAAACTGGGTGGCCAGGAGCATTGTCTACTAAAACCAAAGCATTGAAGCTTAATTTTTCCTTGTTGCAATAAGCTTTAATTTCTGGAATAGCACATGTTGAAACCCAGTTTTGAAATAAAGATGCTGTCATCCATGCTTTCTTGTTTGCACGCCAATGGACAGGAAGAAGATTCTTTGAGCAACCTTTCATAGCTCTTGGGTTTTCTGATTGATAAATAAGAAATGGTTTAAATTTAAAATCACCATTTGCATTACCACCAAGAAGAAGAGTCAGTCTATCCTTGCTAGCTTTAAATCCTGACGCCGATTTTTCTGTTTTAGATATAAAAGTTCTGTGAGGTAGACGTTTCCAAAATAATCCAGTCTCGTTAACATTAAAGACTTGTTTTGGATCATAGCCACCTTCATGAATTAATGCATTTAACTCTTTTGGGTAGAGTTCTGCAGCAGCTATATCAGCGCTAGCTGCTTCACCTTTAAAAGCAAAGCTGTGCAGATTTGCTCGAACCTTGAATCTCTCAAACCAGCCCTGACTAGCTTCAAATGTTTCATTCTTGGTTGTATTACTATGTATTGTTGTATTTATGTCATCAAATATGCTTTTGGCTTTCGTCTGAATTACTCTTGTACTCAATGGTATTCTCTGTGCGACTTGATTTTCAATCCAAATAGAAAGCAAGGACTCCATTTTGATCATCAAAGCACTCCTTGTACGAATCATCGTTTTAGCATCTAATAATGTTGCAGATTTTGCAGCCTCTTTTATTTTATCCCCATCTCGATCTCTAATAGTTCTGACAGTTGTTGGAGCCAGGCCAACAGCCTTTGCTATCTCCACAGCTCTTTCGCCTTTATTAAATCGCCTCAGAATATCTAACTTTGTCTCCAAGCTGATAGTTTTTTTTTTATTTTTGGAAATTCTACCAACAGTGTTCTTTTCACTCATTTGGCTAAAAAAAATAAGTTTATGTAAAAGATAATACAGCTTTATCAATAAATAAAATGGAAAAATATTTACCTTATTTTGTAGACTCAGGTTGATTTGAGTTTATTTCACAAGTAACTTTATTTCGAGCGCGTTTCTCCCAAGTGACGCTTACAATGACACTACATCAAGCAAGCAAATTGAATAAGTGAGCCGAAACAAAAAAGGGGAATTCCCGCATTTTAATTGCGTAGCGCAATTAAGGTGTTGCCACCCTTTAAAAACATATTAACGACTTCATCCCAAAACAACGCAACATCGAAAATCTAACGACGCACAATGAAAATTACGCAACTTCGAAAAAACGCAAAACGAAACGAGGCAAAGCGAGGGATAGGTGTATTTCAATCTTACTATTCTATAATTTTTCAACCACTTGAGACTAAAATTTTTCAAAATAAAAACCTAATTTTCAATTTATACCAAAACTACTGTCTAAGTATTATATTTACTTTCCAGCAACTACAGTTTAGGCTGTGCGTTAAGAAATCCGTACTGACTGTGTCATTAAATGTAATTATGTGACTTCAAGTCACAAATAGATAACAAACTTCTACCATATTATTATTACCCCTAATGTTTCATAATTTTTTCATTAAACAAGTTTTCAACTTGCCCCATATTCATCTAGCACACTAATGCAGCTTAAAGACTCGCACATATATGACACTGGGACCAAATGAAAAGCCGCCACGCGTCCAAGTCGTAAAACAATTCGTGCTCTTTGGAGGTGGAGCTGTTTGTTGGGTGACCAAAAGGAAGTTGGACCCCTTTGGGTTGGTCATTTGACAAGTGCCAAAGTTGCCACTCGTAAAGTTGGCGCAATAAAAACCCAACAACACACGCAACTAGCAAAAAAAGGGAAAGCAGCCCTACATAGTAGGCCCATGGCCATAAATATTATGTCCATTGTGGTCATAAAAGCCAAAAGGCATTGGCAGAGCGAAAGCAAAAAAAAAAAACGAGCATTCGACTACAAATTTAATTTATGCAAATTAAACTGGCAAATAATTGGCCCAGCGAAGAATGCGAACGGCAATTACTTAGGCGATAAGATGAGATACAAAGGCTACCAAAAAAAAAAAAAAGAAAATAAAACATAGGATGCTCCCTAGAATTTCCCTAAGAAATCGTTGCAATCAATCAACGTGCAATGGCAACAAGCAAAATCAATTGAAATTGAAAGATGATTTCCCTGCCCCTGTTCCCCAAGCCCAATTCTCGCTCCTTTCTCTTCGTTCCGTCCCACCTAACGAGCGCCCGCAAGAAAAATCACTTACATTAATGAGTTCAAGTTGTTTTTGCCTTGTGGCATTGGCGGCGGCTGCTTCTTGTTGGTAATTTATAATGTCAGCTGACTCTAAAAGAGAGAGAGAGGAGACTCCAGAGCAGAAGTTACATTTCCATGCACAATTTACACCAATCTACAAGCACACATGCCAAGCAGGAGGCAGCAAAAGCAAAGCAATGCTTGCGGCTGAGCTAATCAATCTCGTGGCATGTCAGCCAGTCAATTTGTGAGCATGTGTGGCTCCACATACATATGTGTGTGTGTGTGTGTCTATTGTTGCGTTTGTAAGAAGTTAGTCTAATTAAATAAATAAGTGCATGTGATTTATTTGTCAGACACACAAAAAAAAAAAAAAAAGAACCGAATAACAGATATGCGACGAGAGCTTATTGATGTTTACATTTTAGCCAGAGGCCTGCAGAGGCTGAAATGCTGCTGCTTCCTTTTGGTATTGTTGCCTCCTAATTGAATTATAGCCAAGATGAAAACGTCAAGGGAATTTTCGGTCAGTTGTGGGTGTAAGTTATTTTTATGAAGCAAACTTTGATTGAGGAAATTGGATTTTAAGCAAATTTAATTGGGTTTTGGATCGGGCACATTTTTAGTGCAATAACAAAGCATTAGCCAGAGTTGCAGTCAGTGTCAGATGATCAGAATAAAAACTTACAAGTTCTTGGGACTTGGGAAAAATATTTTTAGCCAAAAGAACTGGAAAGTTTCATTATACCTGAATCAAAAATTTAGAAAATCCTTTTAGTCAAAGTTACATCTAACTAGCTCAAGGTCTATGGTTGAGTATAAATCTTTATAGCCAACACAAATCAACAGATATTAATTAGAACAGCCGGAACCTAGGGTACCGATATTTTTTGAACCTTAATGCTATCAATCAAAGCAATTTCCAACAAAAAAGAGTTTAGTCTTTCAAAACTTTTATATTTGAATATAGAAAAATATCGTCAGACCATTCTCCGATTATTTTTACCCTTCTGGAGTGTCCTCAGATCAGAGAGTATCATCGGAGACTGCCATCACATAAGACAAACTGGCTCAAATAGAAAAAAATATATTAGCAGTCACATTGAACAGCTAAGAACTGAGCCCAATCATAAACAGCGAAGAAGACATTGAAAATTCAGTCCAAGCCCTGAGCTCAATCATTACTGCTGCAGCTCATCACTCGAACCCACTAACAACATCAACAACAACACCTAAGCAAGATCGCAGATTAACAAACAGCTTTATAGAACGACTGGTCGCTGAAAATCGGCGTTCAAGAAGAGAATGGCAGAGCAATCGGTCGCCTGCTGCAAGGACACGCCTGAGACATACAGAACGCGCACTTCACAAAGCACTTGAAGCTGAAGAGCAGCTAGCCCATAGCCGTTACATCGAAAAACTATAGCCTACAAGCACCAAATTCCCCCTATGGAGAGCACACGCAAGCATAAAGCCACCTGCAAAGGTAGACACGCCTTTGAGGGATCAGAGAGGAAAATGGGCCCGCAGCGACGAAGAAAAGGCAAATGTCTTTGCCCTTCACTTAAGAAATGTTTTCCAGCCAAATCCACCAACCAATGCATATGCACTGCCACTGATTCCCACTGCCGCACAGACTTACCCAATCAGAGTTCATTCGCTTGAAATAAAAAATGTTAGAACAGAACTCAATCCCAAAAAAGCATCTGGACATGATCAGAGTTTTTTTCTGTTCGTCAAAATGAGTACACAACAGAAGAGTTCACCATTGGAGCCGGAGTGCCACAGGGTAGCGTTCTCGGTCTTTTTCTGTATGTATTGTACACTGCCGACATCCCAACAGACCCCCGACGAACAATATCCACTTTTTGCGGATGATACGGCAATTCTAAGCACGATGTCCAATTATCGCATCCAGACATTTGGCAAGCCACCTATCTCACGTGGAGGAGTGGCTGGCCAACTGGCGCATAAAAATTAACGAGCAAAAGTGTAAGCACGTGACGTTCACACTCAACAGAAGCACCTGTCACCAGATATCCCTAAGCGCGACTATGATACCACAATCAAACGATGTTGTTTGCCTTGGTGTCCACCTCGACAGAAGGCTCACTTGGCGCAAAAACACATAGACTCGAAAAAACTTCAAATAAAGCTAAAGGCCAACAGCCTTCACTGGCTAATTAACTCCCATTCCCCTCTAAAACTGGAATATAAAGTCTGACGGTACAAAAGCATCATAAAGCCTGTTTGGACTTATGGCTCACAGCTATGGGGAAATGCCTGTGCGAGTAGTGTGGACATCCTTCAAAGATCACAATCAAGAATTCTTAGAACACTCACTGGAGCACCATGGTTCATTCGCAACGAGTGTATCTACAACGACCTGAGGATCCCATTGGTCGAAACTGAAATACAGCAACTAAAGCGCAAATATTCTGAAAAGCTTCTAGCTCACCCTAATGAACTTGCACAATCTCTCACCCTGCAAGCAACGCATTCTCGATTCCGAAGAAATGACCTTCCAACCCACCGACTGAATTAAAGGGCCGTAGAACATAAACTAGCTCCAATAGGGGATGGTTGTACAATAGTTTCTAGATTAAGATTTGAAAAATTATTGTTAGTCTCATTAAGAGAAGATTCAATAAATACTAAAAAAAAAAATATAGAAAAACACGAGACCAGGCTCTTTGAAAATCTAACATTCTATATTCTTAGATCCTCATTATAATGGCATGCCTCGGAACAGAAAGGTAATTGTGTTATCCATTTCTGTTCAAGTTAAACTTAACCCATTAAGAACTGCATTCATTTATCCCATTTTCTTTTATTTGGCAGCACTTTTCGTCATTTTCCATACGGAAATAATCCGAAATTTTCTCCTGTAAAAATCTACACGGTTTTTCATATTGTTTTATTCTTCCTCTTTACTATGCAATAAATTTTTCCACCATATCTCTCACATTCCCCGCGCTGGAATTTTTTAAGTGTCAACACTTTCTTGGGTATTTAAATACCCATTTGCTTGAAATGGGCTAATGGATGTATACTTTAGAACAGCGATGCCCAGCCGAATGCTCTTTGGGTACGTTTTGTGTTTGTAATTGCACCGAAGATAGGAAATCAATGATCGTGTACATGCAGGGCGCGAGGTATACAAAACGACACACATGCAAACGGTTTCGTGTGTATGCCTCGCGTAGAACAAAAACCGGGTTTGTTCTGTTCTTTGATTGGTGTTTGCGCGTGCAAGCACTCTGACCAACAACAATTTCATGTGATTTTGTTGTTGCCTTACCCAATTTAAATGTGTTTCCTTTTTGGTATTGGTGCTTTTATTTGTGAGTATTGGTGAGTGCTCTGCCGTATGCTGTTTTTGGGCATGCCTGCATTAGAAGCAGAACAATACAAATAGTTCAGTATTTTCTTAAAAACTGTTTAATGGCATCAAGCAGGATCAATTTGTCTGATCTTAAAAAGTTTGCAAAATTGTAGACTTTGGAGTTCTTTAAAAATTACCTCCAAGATGTATAAATGTATCGATATTTTGGTGTTTAGGTATTGGTAAGTCATTAAATGTTGGTATAGAGAACGGACGATGACGAAACCTAGAGTAGAACGCAGTAGATAGGAGAAGATGGACGAAGACAGACGCTGTGAATGAAATGGCAGACAAAGAGACAGAAAGAAAAATCCGTATTGATAAACTGTGTAAGGAAAAGCCAGTACAGGACCCTGTAAATAGTGAGTAAATAAAAATTGTGTGGCCCTTGAGAAGGGCAATTAAGCGTAGAAACAACAACATGGAATTGAAATACGAAATTTATTTACTTATTTATTTATTTATTTATTCAAGTTTGACAAAGTTGATATTTGGCAATGCGGTGACCAAACACACGACCCATATTTAAGTATTGGTCGAACTAGAGATAGGTATAAATGTTTAGTGAGATGGTCCTTGGACCATCTTTTGATAAACCCAAGAACACCCATAGCTTTATTAGAGATGACAGAGATATGTCCATTAAAGCTTAACTTGGGGACAAAGCGGACGCCCAAATCATCAACCTCGTAAATGCATTCAAGTGGATTGTCATCAATCGAAAAGTCGTATAAATACGGCTGTGTTCGATGAAAAGTCATACATTTACACTTTTCAGCGTTTAGTGGGACGGAATTAACCGAACACCATGTATGCAGAGAGTTTAAGACCAATTGAAGAAAGAGAGGTGACAACGGGTCCTTTTAGGACAAGCAGAGTTTTAGGTCATGCGAATGAAGCAGGACGTGAGGGATGTCGTTAATGAACAGATTTAAAAGTAATGGTTCAAGATGACTACCCTGAGGTACCCCAGAGAGTACGCTGATGGATTCAGAAAGCGACGAATTGAAACGGACACGTTGGGAACGGTCTATCACATAAGTCTTTATCCAGTTAAGAAGGCTTAGAGAAAACCCAAGCAGATACAATTTGTGAAGGAGGAGATCATGATTGACAAAGTCAAAAGCCTTGCTAAAATCAGTATAAATTACATCTGTCTGCAGTTTATTAATAAAACCCCTATTCACAATAGAAGTAAACTCAAGCAGGTTTGTACAAACAGAACGCGAAATAATTGAGCGACAAGAGTACTGTATTTGAGATGTTATGAGCATTTCAAAATGTTTAGGAATGTCAGATAGTTTTGAGATACACCTGTAATTTGATATACAAATAAAAGGAAAGATGTAGAAGGTAAAGATTTTAGTTAGCTGCGTTGTCACTTTCTCGTTCCTCAGCTTTCCCTTTTATTTGTTATGCCATGTTTGCATGTGTGTATGCATGTTTGTATGAAAACGTAAGTATTTACACATATTGTTGTTGTTTGCGCGATCGCCTTTTTCAAATTACTCTCTTCCTTTGAATGTGAAGGAAAAAGAAAGCCTTTAACATGCTTGTATGTACTATTTTATATATGTGAAAGAAAAGTGCTTTTGGACCATTCTCTTTTTGTTTCGTGTGCTCTTGTGATGGGATTACATTTGGTTTCAAAGTGTCATATTGAGTATACTTTAGTACTTTTACTGAATAAATAAGATTCCAAATGTCGAAGTGATATTCTACACCAATAACCTTAACCGAAACCGAAACCTCAAACAGAATAAGGTTAATAGCCTAACCAGAACCGTAACCCACATCACACAACCATAAAAACGATTCTCCAAAACTCTAACCGTAACCCTAACCGTTATTCGTTTCGGTCTTAATCTCAGATACAAAGCAATAATGGTGTTGTACACAAGGCCCAGCCAGTTTCTGCTTAAATTTTTTCACATTTCAGTAAATTCTCAGCTTGGTCAATTTTAATCAAGTTTAACAGTCATTTCCCAACGAACAGTAGTAAGAGCTATACTCCCCAGTATTATAATCACCATAAAAGAGTTTAAACTGCTATTGTCTTCATTCCAAAGTCCAAATTCTATATTTTACTTACACAACTTCAAGTTCTGAATGCAGCAGCAGTCCAATTTTTGTCGTTTTAAATATGCCAATGAAAAGGCTAAAGATAACCTTTATAAGTGGGCAGTAAGAACACAGAAAAACCAATTCGCACAGTAGGCAACAGGCGTAGTAGATGTACGAGCATATAGAGACACGAAGCAATTGGCCATCTAAAGAGCCACGGGCTAGCAAATATTAGTTAAGGCAGCGCATCAGGGTGCTAGCAACATGGCAAAATAATGCAATCAGTTCTTGTCAATGCGACGTTCCGTTCTTCAGTTGAAGTTGGTGCAGAATTTTTGCAAATATTAACTACCCATGACCATTGTACTGGATTTAAAGGAGATTAAAATTTGACCGCAAACAGAAGCTGGAATCAATTTTACAGTTAGTCAAGCCTAAAAGCATGCTATTCAAATTTGGTTGAGTGAAATGTAATGAACAACAAAATGCAATTAATCAAAAATGGCGAGAAAGCAACAAAGCCTCTGTTAACAGATCCAATGGTCTCCTAACTAAACCAGCTCTTACTTTTCCGCATTGACTTTCCTCTCAAGCAGTACATAAAAATTTTAATCGTAAAAATATCGTTCTTAGGATCAGAAGTTGTAAAAACAATGTAGACTTGGACATTACAATATGTTGGTTATAAACACTTTAGTGTGTTTGTAGGATGTTTGAATGTATGCCACAAACTTCAGAGTCTCATTGCTCTCGCTACACCACAACAATAAAATACGAGAGCGTAAGTTAAAGTCGGCTCTAACCGACTTCGATATACCCGTTACTCATGGAAACAAATGTTTAATAGCCTTACTGTATGCCTGAGGTGGGTCAGCCGAAAAGTATGCAACATTTTTTAACTCGTCTCTCTCTCTCTCTCTCTCTCACTAAGATTGCTGCTGAACGCAATGCTTAGGTTATGAGTGGGGTGGGTGGTGGGTGTTAACTGATCGTTTTTTGCTCATTACTTGAGTATCGTTCATCCGATCTTTATCATTCCTTCAGCAAATCGATAAATAATTTTAAGTACTAGATATCTCTAGAAAGTACGAACCATCTATCATCAAAACTGTAGGAGATATGACGTTTTTTCCAAATTGCGGGGGCGTGAGGGGGCGTGGCAAAAATTGAAAATAAACTTGATCTGCGTGCAGACAATAGGAGTCTACATTTCAAATTTGGTTGCTCTAGCTCTTCTAGTCTCTGAGATCTAGGTGTTCATACAGACAGACCGACAGACGGACAGACAGACAGACAGACGGACATGGCTATATCGACTCGGCTGTTGATGCTGATCAAGAATATATATACTTTATATGGTCGGAAATGATTCCTTCTGCCTGTTACATACATTTGCACGACTTTAGTAGACCCTTTTACTCTACGAGTAACGGGTATAATAACTCACACGATTCGCCATGCATTTATAAAAAGCAAAAATGTACCAAAATAAAAAGTGTTCAAGTGCTTGTCTCACCCAGCCCCATTAGAGAAATTCTACCGGACAGACTCCAAGTGTAAGTTTACACATTTTCTGGACTTGTCCATGGCCCAGTCGAAACAGGTGGCTTTCTTTACCCCTGTGTACTCCTGGCTGAATCAGCACCTAGTGAAGAAACTTGAAGTGCAGCCGTACGATTTCTACTACTTGGCCATCCTCCCCATCTCAATTGGAATCGAGCAAAACTCTCCCTGCATGATGCTGCTGGAGTACTCCACCCAAAGTCTCGAGAGCTGGCATTAATAGCTCATTGTTTCTCTCTTATGATCTGCTAAGTGAATTTGTTTGGGAACCATGGAACGTTTAAAAAAGAGAATGGAAACTTAGAGTCGACTGTCCTTACACTGAAAAAAATCCGGGATTACCGGGACTAATTCTCTTAAACTCATTCTCCTTTTCGAACATAACTTAGTCCCATAAGAGATAATATTCTAGTTCGGTAGAGTAAGATTTGTGTCCCATATCCGAACTCAACTTTGTTCCATACGAGATAATATTCTAGTTCGGTAGAGAGTCCGGCATGCGGACCGGCAAACACACAAAAACATTCTTGATCTGGCCGACATTTTGATACACAAATATAAATCTACTCACTTCAGTGTGATTCCACCAGAACAGCTTCCGTCTAAGATCCATACGAGGGTGTAAATCAGGGATCGCTTCATTTCTTCAGCTGTCATAAGCTTTAAGTGCTCGAACTTCATACCCGCATCTGTAAATAATGGAAATATTGTGATGAATGTAACGAAAAATAAACAAAATACTTAATAAACTTGCATGTACACACAGTCACAAACAACGTTCGCGCATTCTTGCACACATGCATACACACACATACATACATATGTGAATTTAAGACCGGTAAAGCATGGCTTCGACACCGGGTTTTACATATGTATGTATATAATAAATATGTATTAAAGCACGCATTAAACACCAAACTAACGTTTAACATTACACACAAAAATACTTAAATGCACACACAGTCGCAAACAAGAAAAAGTTTTAGTAATGCTCATTCTTGCCCGCTTACATACACACACATACACCGCCGCAGCGAAGGTTCGCTTCAAGCGAAAGTTTCGCGAAGAACATTATTCATATTTTGTTTGGTTTTAGCGAAACTCTTTGTGAGTTCCATTTAATCTTGCTTCTCTCTGCAGCAAGTAGAAAATGATGCAGCGTCGCTGTCGTTTGGCTGGACTTTGACTTTGCATTTTTAGTATGTATTTGCTCTAATAAATACTTAGACCGGCGTCATTCTAATTTGGCTCAGAAAACTGCCGAGCGTCAATCAATTATTCGGTAAACATTGTATTGTTTTATGTATTTAAAGGTTCATGATTAAATTATCTTAATTGTTTTATTGTGTATTTGTTAATTGATTTAGTGTTGAAATTATGCCAAACATAAGGAAGCAACTGCTTTTTATATGCAAATCAAAGCATTTTGCATTTAGAAAATAAAATAAGTGGAAGCAGCTGCAATGGAAGACAACACGATGAATTTAAAAAAATATTATTTTAAAAAATTTACAATTATTTCTAGTTTTATTAAAAACTTATTTTTAGGAACTATGAGAAAATGAAACTCGTAAAACTTTAGCGTTAACATTCGCCTACGAATGTTTGCCTGCCACAAACTGAGCGACACAAGTAGCATAAACGAATGTCCGGCGAATTCGTTAACGAAGGTTGTGTTCGTTTTTCATTCGCTTTGAGTTTTGCTCGCGAGTTTTGGTCGGGTGGGTTTCAACACTTTACACAATACACTTTGTTGTTTTCGCACCATTGCTTTAACTTTTTATCGGCCATTTCACTTTTTTGTCAGTTTTTATACCCTTGCAAAGGGTATTATAATTTTGCCTAGAAGTTTGCAACGCATAGAAATATTCATTTCCGACCCCATAAACTATATATATTCTTGATCAGGGCGACGAGCTGAGTCGATTGAGCTTTGTCCGTCCGTCTGTCTGTCCGTCTGTTTCTACGCAAACTAGTCTCTCAGTTTTAAACCTATCGAGCTGAAATTTTCCACAGAATATTCTATTTACTGCACGCTGCTAATATGTCGGATCCGACCGGATCGGATGACTATATCTTATAGCTGCCATAGGAACCATCGGTCGAAAAATGGGTCTTAGTGAGAAAAACTTTTTTGTTTTCAATGTTAGCGTTCTTAAATTCGGTCATTATTAATATTCTTAGCTTTCTAACAAATTTGCAAATTTTGGTCAAGATCGAATGATTATATCTTATAGCTGCCATAGGACCGATCGGTCGGAAAATGGGATATGAAAAAAAACTTTTTTGTTTTCAATTTTATCGATCTTAAACTCGGTGTTTGTTAATTTGATATGTTTTCAAAAAGATTCGCGAAATTTGGTCAAAATCAGATGTTTATCTGTCGGAAAATGGGTTTTAGTTAGAAAAATGTTTGAGTTTTATGTAAGCGTTCTTAAACTGTGACATTTCAAAAACAGCATTTGCAAGGGTATGAAAACTTCAGCACAGACGAAGTTAGCCTGGCCTTCTAGTTTTTAGTTTTTTTCGCTTTTCACTTGGCACTGCTTCTATCAACCGTCACACAAAGAGTGCTGGCAAGCCGAAAAGCGATCAATGCTGCGTGCAAAAAGGAGATCGAACTACGACGAGAGAACCAAAGAGAGGAAATTTGCTTTAGCTTTGGTTGTTCGATCTCTCAGTCTCTCAATTGGTTGTTACGTACGATTCGTACATAAAACAATCCTTTTCGAAATGATATTTTACTGTCGGGATCAAATCACACTTTTTAGGCTCCAAATATTCCCAGCATTTTTTATTCTGTGTAGGAATCAACGGTCATAGTTTGACCTTGGCATAAAGGTGGTCATGGTAGGGTGGGCATCAGCTATTGCAACAACATCTGCACAGCACAACTGACAGCGACTCGGGCTCTGATAGCAGTTCAGGCCATGGGATTTATATTTGATGTAGTAAGTTTTCTTCATTTTCAAAACTTTTTTTCTATTCTCACCCTCTGATCAATCCATTCGAATGAGAATCCGCACGCGAATTTCTATAGAATTGAGCATATATAGGCAAGCAAGTGGCTGCTTGGAACCCACTATATCTGCTACTCCTCCAACCGATCGAGAGCCTGATACATTTTGTTGCACGTTGCATGCTAAAGGCAGAAGATTTTAGAAACATTTTCCCTTGGATTTAATTTCTGTATAAATTTTGGTAATCTTAATAAAATCGGGCAAAGAACGCAAAAGCTATAAAAATTTTAAATAAGAATAAAAATATATAAAAAGTTAGCAATATTCTGTATCTAAAAACCAGAAATAAAATTTACAAAAAAAAAACAAAACGTGCCTCCCTTTTACTTTTTTAATTAAACATCCTTCGCCTACAAATAAAAACTTTTGCCCGTCCCCACCAATTTGAACTTTCAAATTAAAGACACATTTGGCTCGCAAATCACAGACGGCACTACAAACCAGGAAAATAATCGTTCTGCGCCATTAAATCTAATGTCTAATGCTGGTAGCTGTTTTTTTTTTTTTGCGACCCTCCCACCAAAAAAAACTTGCCTTGAAAGACGGACCATCGATTTTATTTGACCTTCGATGGGCCGCCAAGCGAAATAATGACAATGAGAGTGGACAGCTAGCACTGAAGACAAACAGTCGAGTGGAGAATAAAAAATTGGTTGGGAAAAACTCGAGTGCGGGTCCTGGACACATGTCAATTAATGTTAACGCACGGCTCGCTTCTTTACCCCACGGTCAGTGTTGTTGTTGCTGTTGCCTCACTGACACTAAGAGCACTTTTTAAATGGCGCATAATTATATTGGCTGTGTTGTCATTGATGTTACATTCTGGACTGAACTATTTAGTGGTAGCCTCGGGGTGCCTGCCACACACACACACACACACACACACACAAACGCAACTGCATTTAGTCTAATAAAACTGATGAAGCCAACAAATGACACGATATACAACAATGGCGACGGTTGGGTGGTAGTGGGAGGTGTTGGGGAGTAAAAGAAATGAGAGCAAACGAAGTTTTTCGCCGCAGGACATGTAAATGCAATTAAAATGCTGCCTTTGTGCAAAAGTTGTTGACTGATGCAGTCGACGTTGCAATCGCAATCGCATTGATTGCGGCCAATGTTGTAATTAAGTTAATGGCCCTGCTCTTTCGCTCTAAACAATTTTACATGCTTTGTTTTCCTTTCATTTTTCTAATAGTTCTGAAGTACACAATTGATTTTTATGGCCATTTTTGTTGGCTAATTGAGTTTTCCGTGGGCACTTTGGGCAACGTGGCAACGCTAATAAAGTCAAACACTAAAAGCCTCGTTCAATATTCAATTAGACGCCTTATGCACACACACACACACACAAACACACGCATACGCTTACACACATTTTTGAGCTGCCATTGACATTTCCGTTTCCGTCGCGCGCTTTGATTCAATTAGCACAAAACAGGGTGAAGGGGGGGAGGAGGAGAGAGGCCATTGTCTAAAATGTTGCATGTGAGCGCGCTTATAGGCGTAATGGTGGTTCTGATAGTGGGCGTGGCAAACGCTAGACACTTTCAAGTGCCATTGTTATGTGTGTTGGGAAGGGGGGGAGGGTAGAGCAGCATAAGTGTTTCCAGGTAAGATGAGTAGCGGCAGCTTGTCTTCTATTACCAGTCGATGGATTTTAGGCACTGAAATTGAACCATTCAAGAGTTTGCCAGATCAAATCATCTGCTTCGTAAAGTTTGGTATTATTTTTTTGCATCGGCTTACTTAGAACATTCATTTGAACTTGAATATCTGCAATTGAAACGTGAAACTTGATTAATGTGAACTTAATTTTATCAGAGAAAATTAAACAAGCATAAATTTTAGATCCAAATATTGCATAGCTTGATCTAGGAACGAAATGTTTTCACAACCAATTATTAGAATTCGTGAAACAGGAGCTTGACGTGCTTAAAATGGTCTCATTCTTCTTCCAACTTTGAATCTTTGAATCGAGTTTCATTTCTGGATCTATGAACGAAAAGTTCGCAGTACTAGTATAAGAATTCTTGAATCATTAGCTTAAAGTTTTTAAAACCAAAAGCGACTATTCTTTAATTAAGAGCTTAACAAGCTCAAAACTGGGATTTCTCATTTCTGAATCAGGAGCTCCACAGACTAAATTGTTATAAGTGAAGTCAAAGATCCTCCCTTTTAGAGTTAGACTCCGATTTGATCCACACCCTCCGAGTACTGCTTAATTAAGAAAAAAGTAGAACGAAAAATCAAAATACATTCGCTGTGGAAAAAAATCTTATCGTTCTTGAAATCAAGCTTAATTCGTTCTTAATTTGAGTTTTATAGAAGAGGGGTGAGCCAGCGGAGAAAGCCAGCAATATTGGAAACTATACGCTCAAATCTTTTGTATTAAAAATTTCGGTATAAACATTGCATTCTTGTAGTAGGATAGCTACAACATATTCAAATACTCATGGTCAGCCTAATGTCTATTCCCTGTAACATTAACATAACTATAACACTCATGTATTTAGTCACCTCGTTCATACATACACCTATACATAAGACTACTCTGTAAAAGAAATGTAAGGCGAACTCTAAAAGAGACGCGTCCAGATTGAGTGGAAGTGTAAAATAACGAAAGACAACCATTAAACGGCATATTTTTCGACACCCTTTCTATACCCTTGTAGAGGGTATATTCAAATTGTCCAGATGTTTGTAACGCATAGAAAAACTCATCTCCGACCACATAAAGTATATATATTCTTGATCAGCATGACGAGCTGAGTTGAAGTAGGCATGTCCGTCTGTCCGCCCGTTCGTCTGTTTCTATGCTATCTCCTCCGTCAGTTTTAAAGCTATCTTAACCAAACCTTGCACGAAGTTTTTTGGTACAAATACGCTGCACATTTGTAGAAACCGGCCGGATTGGTTGACTATAGCATATAGCTGCCATAGAAACGATCGGTCGAAAAACTAGCTCTAGTGAAAAAAAACCTCATATTTATCAGATTTCTAGGCTTTCACATAGTTCCACCAAGTTTGATGAAAATCAGACAGCTATATATGTGTTATAGCTGCCATACAAAAGTTAGGTCTGAAAAAAAGTCTTAGTAGGAAAAACTTTTTTGTTTTCAATGCTATCGCTGCCAAACTTGTTATTGGTCAATATTACAAGCTACAAGCTAAAATTTTGTTACACATAAAACCCTTTAGCTAAAGTGGTGACCCGCGACAATTGAGCACAAACAATAAACAAAACAGATTCATAGCAGTGTGTTAAACAAATGAATTTCAATCTCTGACGAAATTCACACGCACACACCCATACAGTGACATGCGGCTTTCGCTCAACAAATTCAAACAGCAATACGCAAGACGACCGCCATTTCGACGGCAGCCATCCAGATCCTCAACATCAACAACTGAGCCATCTCGATGTTTTTTTGGGCGTTTTGTCACACTCGACGGACGCCGCGACAGGACGGCACACACATACACACATGCTGACGGCGTCTGCAGCATACAATCAAACGAAGTTTGGCGCATTCTTACAAACACACACATGCGATCAATCTCTGCCAGCGGCCTCAGACTCACACACACACGACCAGCAGGCACTACGTTTTTTTCACGAAAATAAATGTGTCGATTTTCGAATTGCGAATCAATTAAAAGGATTCAAGCCTCGACAACAGGATACCTGACGACTCCGCTGGCGTCCCGAAAATGAAACGGATCGTGCACGGTAAGGAGAGATCCTGGTTTGAAAATGACGCCGGCAACGCATTCACTCACAGACAGCATCTACCAGCGCACACACACAATGCAAACAGCAATTTTTTGTGCAAATTACACCGACCGCTGTCCACGCATGTTGTTCACCGACCTCGTGTCGCCCGGTCCTGCTGCAGCCAATGCATTCCACGTCAGGCTGTCCACCAACCGCTGCCCACGAAAACGTTCATCGCCAGCCTGCCCTACACCGCTTCTCACGCATGCTATTTGTGTGCGCCCAACCGACTCATCAACTACATGTAACCGATCTCACGTTGGTCAAGCATCCGACCAATTTTTTAGATCTTACATTGTACGCAGCCTGCCAGACGATCGATCATACTTATGGAAGTACGTCGCGCAGCTGAACTTGGATCTTCATCGCATCTGTCATCATCGACCACTAGCAACAGGCTACGACTCGAGACGCTCTTTGTTTGGCAATCAATGCCAGCCTGAGTCTATCTTCAAGTTCTCGATTCCACCACGAAAGTCCACAACGTGTGGCAATAGAAAGTCTCTACTCGGGGTACAATACCCAGTACTATTGACTCTTCAACTTCAACCCTGATCGAACGAACTTGCTTATCGACCCCCAATCAAAGCAACGACCTCAACGCGAGGCAACCTCAACCCTGCTTGGGTGAACTTGCTTATCGACCCCCACTCGAAGCAACGGCCTCAACGAGAGGTTACCATCGACTCAACTACGACACAAACATCACAGCGAGAAGTATACGCAAGCATTCCTCCACATTGGGACTTGTGCAGATCCTGTATATGCTCACCCCGGACATACATTCATCCCAGCTATTCTTAATTTCGAAGATCATTCGTTCCCATATGGTGTCTGGAGGGGGAGTACTGTGGCAGCCCTGGCCACCTCTGGTCACACAGTTTACCGAGCACCATCCCTAACGCGATAGCAGAACGACAACACGCGCCATCCCTGGCGCTCAGTTTCTGGCTGGCGTCCGCCACGCGCGGCGGCGCGTCGCATCATCGTCAACTCAATCGACTTTCATTCATTCATTTTAGCTTGTAATACTATTATTCAATTAAGTTAGTTACTTATCAAACCTAGTAGCTAAATAGTCTGGGAAATAACTCAGCTAAGAATGTTCGTGGAAAATTATTTAAAACCTTAATTAAAATAAGTTATACAAGCTGCAAGGGTATATAAACTTCGGACGAACCGAAGTTAGCTTTCCTTCAATACTTTTAATATGGAGTTGACACCCGTCGGAATCGATTTAGTTTGTCTAAGTACTAAGCTTTACCCTAAAAATATTGGAACATTTTTTTCTTAACCATTGAAGAAAGTTGTGTTTAATTGCCTATTTCCACCAAAGAAATGAAACTTCATTTCTTGAAATGACAAGAAATGAAGAAAATGATATCATTTCTTCTATTCGATTTGACACTTCATTTTGCGTTTCATTTCTATAATTTTCTAAAAATGATAACAAAATGATGAAGAAAAAAAGCTTAAAATATAAATGAGTCAATATAAGTTGTGTATTTAGCTTTTTGCTGATAGTTCAGGACGATGGCAATGCGTTCGCCCCGAGAAAATGCTTTCATGAAGGGTATGTCTTTTTTTTTGCTAATTATTGATAATTGAGTTTGAAAGTGCCGGCTTGTATGTAAAACCAACAAAGCTGTTGACGATTTGTCAATGGAAACGGTAAAATTTTAAGAAATGAAAATAGAAAATGAAATAAGAAATGATGCCAGTGGAAAGGGGATTACTCTGCACCAGAAGCAATGGCTACCTTCTCCAAAATATATTTTCATAAAATATTTCATTCTAAATATTTTCATATTTGGTTCAAATTGCAACAGAATATTTAGGGTTTACCCTGTTTATAAGACGTTAAAATAATAATTTTTGTATACGAGGGTTTTTTCGGGTGTTCAGGTTTTTGTTTACAAACGGTGTTCTATTTACAATGTCTCTATACGGGTTTGTCTCATCGCGGTTCGCACGGATTTTGATGTCAGTCTGTTTGTCTTGTCAATTTTATTTAAAGCGTCTGTCTTCGTCCATCTTTCACTACGTGACAGCTTATTTTGTAACAATTTGTGCAGATGGACTATAACTTTTACAGCCCTCTCTTATAGGATATGCCGCAGAGTACTTCCATATTTGCCAGAGTCATACTTTGGGGTGGATACCGTAATACTTTCCGAACACATTTCTACAGGTCCTTTCTTTAATGACCGATATACATGACAGTTTCGAGATAATTGAAAAATCCTGCGTAGTAAAACTTTTTAACCAAAAAAGTGCACACGGCCTATGCCCACAGCACCAAGAAATAACTGATTTTTGTACATTTCTTTTGTGTTTCTTTTGTTATTTGACGCATGATTTCAGCCCTGCCAATGGCAATGCTAAACAAGCCAATCCAATCCATATTTGTTTCTATTTAAAAGACAATTAATAGCATCAGCTGCCCTGTCTTTAAAATTCTTAAATAATTCAGCGGAATTTACTGACATTCTTTATTTATTAGATATAATTTAATTATTCTGGCTTTTGTTATTATCGCCTGACCATTTACTAACAAGTTAAAAATGGAATTCATTTAGCTTGCCAAGCATATGCTGGCCAAATAAAATAGTTTTATTACTTTGCCCAGGACTTGGGCGCTGACTTGCATTGCATTTTCCCCAACATGGCCACGCCCCTCCAACCAAAGGCCAAGCCGCAGCAGCAGACCCAAGCGGACCAGAGCAGACCAACCCACATGCAGCACAAAGCGTTTAATGAATTTTGTAAATTTATTAAAGCCACACGCATTGCAAACAGGAGCAAAAACCCGCCAGAGCCAGCGACAGACAACAACGGGGTAAAAATTTAATTAATTGCAGTTGCTGCCGTGGCTGAGGCAGAGCCAACAAATTGCTGCAACAGCTTCACTTCCCAGCATTCCACTCTACAGTTTCAGCTTGAGCAATCAGCGGGCCAAATCGGCGTGGCCTAATGATTTTCCTGTTATAGCCGAGCACGAAAGAAAACATAATGAAGCCAGCCAGGAGCTGGATAACGACAAGGACTTCATTATCAAATTGAGCGGCGGGCGGCAGCAGCCATCTTTGTCATCGTTGTCGTTGTTGTTGTCGTTGCAGACTTTGCTTCCGTTTCCGCCTGCACTGACCAGAAGCCAAATCGAAGAAGCTGCACAAATACAAGCAGAAGCCGCTCCCTCCCACTGATATATAAAGATATAGAAACGTGGCAAAGCAATCAAGCAGCGATGGCGACGATTTCCTTTTGGATTTGCAGTGTCCTTCTCCACCCAACCTTTAAGCTGTCATGCCACCCGCGCGTTACGCCTTGGGCCAGAACTTCTTTGCCTGGAAAATCCATCAAATCTTTTTGCCGACTTTTGAGGCCATAAACTTTGTGATTGATACTGAATTTAATCAACTCGAGCGCATTTGGCATGCTTCTTCGTCATCTTCTGCTGCTTTAAATATTTTTTAATTTACGCCTCGCAGCAGGATTCTGCATGGCTTATCACAGAGATTGGCAAACGATTCTGCTTCACTGCACTTCAATTAGTTTGTCCGAGGGCCCGAGCATTCCGGGCATAACAATATAAATATGAGTTACATATTTATTTAGATGATTTTGGTTTCAATAAGCAAAAAGGCAACAAAAAAAATCAAAGACTAAGTCATGTAGCTGCAGTCGACTATGAAGTATCCTGTAGTTTTAATTTTTTATATACGAAAATATACTTTAGTTGGTCATTTCGTGCCGATCTCATTAAGAACTGAAAATTATATGGATACAAACCCAAAAAAAAAGGGGAAATGTTTGCAATTTTGAAATAATCTTAATCAGAAAAAATCAAGAATTTTAGACTTGAACCCAGGGTTCGTAAAATGCTCAAAAGATTTTTTTCTGCCATGATAATTAACATCAATGAAAAAAATTTTTATTTTCACACGTGTTATTAACAATTTTTTTTATGAGAAAAAAAATTTTTTTTCGTGTTATTAACACGAAAATTTTTGTCACTCGTGTTACTAACACGCGTGTAAATAATTTTTGCTAAATTCTGTAAAAAAAAAAAATGCCACAAAATTTTTTACACTCGTGTAAGAGATTTTCAGTTTTTTTTTTCATTTCATTTGTATTGGTGTATACGTGAGACTCGCGGCGGCCACAGGCCACAGGCCGAGTATGTCACAAACGGGGGTGGATATGCACACACTCTTTGCTAGGGCCAAAGAAATGTGCGATCGGCGATATTCGCAATGACCTGCTTCCAATCAATTAGCTGCGTGGAGCTGCAATAAGCAGCTGTCACCGCAAATATCAGCAATGGTGTCGACAAGGAATATCCCTTTGTATGAAGGCAATAAAAAATTTGCAGTCCGTTGTTTTTGCAACGACCTGCTAATCATCAATGGGCTGTTAGTCCAAATAGGTAAAAGTTAACCCTTTTTAAAAAGGGACAAATCCATATTCTACAGGTACTTATGCGTATTTCGGGACGCGTGTTTTATATTGACCTGATGTATTTTCTAGTGACGCCGAGCAAATTGTTATTTAATTTTTTTCCATCAACTTACCCAAACCTGGTATCTTCTTGAGATTATATTTTATACATGTTTCAAATAACTATTTATAAATTTTATTCGTAATTAATAGAGTTTAATACTTTTCATTAAGCTTAACAATTAAAATATTTTCCAGCGTATCTGGATTCAGTCTAGTTCGTAGCCTTGTAAATACATATGACAATGCACTAAATGCTCTCTCCACAGACACTTGGGTTGCTGGCACAGCCAGTGCGATTTCCGCTATTTTCCCTAACATTCCAATAGAATACACTTCTATTTTAAAATCTTGCATAAATTGTATGTTTAATTCCAGTATGCTGCGGTCATTATGTGATGCAATATCCATCTTGAGGCATACCATACGACCTTTAACTTTGGCAGCAATGCCGTTGCACACTTTCAACGCTGTTTCCTCGAGATGCGTTACAACATTTCTGGAATTAAACTTACACGAATATACATTTGTCCACGGTTGCAAGATTTCCTGAAAGCGATCATTATCAAAAATTCTGAAGGGTAAAGAGATCACGGACACCAAATAGGCTATTGGCTTCAAATAATCGTTTTGAGACATATTTAGGCAGACCGAAGTTTTAGCTTTTTTTGAGGCAGGTTGCATCTGGATATCATCCATTTGTTCGGACTCCTTATCGTGTACCAACTTATAATGGCGCCTTATATTCCCTGATAACTTGCAGAGACGTTTTTTGCAAACTAGGCAAGTCAAGTTTCCGTTGGTTCCACCATAGCTTCAATATTAAACTTTTTTGTCCTTCCCATTATTGCTTTTTACTTTTTAAACTCTGAACTCAAAACTGTAATACACACGAATACTTTGCAAGCTGTTTTAAAACTAATTTCTGAGCGCAATGTGATGTCATGATTACACCTTCGGAAGTGCACCAGGTATCGCGTTCTTGACTTGGAAAATATTTAATGGCTTAAGTTAGGTCACTAGAAAATACATCAGGTCAATATAAAATACGCCTCCCGAAATACGCAAAGTACCTGTAGAATATGGATTTGTCCCTTTTTAAAAAGGGTTAACTTTTACCTATTTGGACTAACAGCCCATTGATGATTAGCAGGTCGTTGCAAAAACAACGGACTGCAAATTTTTTATTGCCTTCATACAAAGGGATATTCCTTGTCGACACCATTGCTGATATTTGCGGTGACAGCTGCTTATTGCAGCTCCACGCAGCTAATTGATTGGAAGCAGGTCATTGCGAATATCGCCGATCGCACATTTCTTTGGCCCTAGCAAAGAGTGTGTGCATATCCACCCCCGTTTGTGACATACTCGGCCTGTGACATACTGCCCTTTTTACACGAGTGTAAAAAATTTTGTGTAAAAAATATTGTGGCATTTTTATACTCTGTACCGAAGGTACATAGAGTATATTAAGTTTGTGCAAAAGTATGTAACAGGGAGAAGGAATCGTTTCCGACCCTATAAAGTATATATATTCTTGATCAGCATCAACAGCCGATTCGATATAGCCATGTCCGTCTGTCCGTCCGTCCGTCCGTCCGTCCGTCCGTCTGTCCGTCTGTCCGTCTGTCCGTCCGTATGAACGAAGAGATCTCAGAGATGGTAAGAGATAGAGGTTTGACATGTATGGGACATATATTTGTTATACTTGCAGGCAGATCAAGTTTATTTTCAATTTTTGCCACGCCCCCTCCCGCCCCCGCAATTTGGAAAAAACGTCATATCTCCTACAGTTTTGAAGATAGATCGTTCGTACCTTCTAGAGATACCTTGAAAACAAAATTATTTATCGATTTGCTGAAGGAATGATAAAGATCGGATGAACGATACTCAAGTTATGAGCAAAAAACGGCCAGTAAACACCCCCCACCCATCACCACAGCATTCTATTGAACGGCAATCTTAATGAGAGAGAGAGAGAGAGAGAGAGAGAGTGAAACTTAGAGATGAGCGCGTATAACTCGTGAGCAAATGCGAGCTGCGACGTTAAGGGTACAGAGTATGTTATAGTCGGGCTTGACCGACTTTCTTTCTTGTTTTTTACAGAAGTTAGCAAAAATTATTTACACGCGTGTTAGTAACACGAGCGAAAAAAATTTTCGTGTTTATAACACGAAAAAAATTTTTTTCTCATGAAAAAAATTGTTTATAACACGTGTGAAAATAAAAATTTTTTACACACTGAATTTTTTCTTTGTGTTAATATTTGGCGTGTAAAAAATAAATGTGTGTTATTTTACTAACCCTGCTTGAACCAAGCACGGAAGCTCAAAAAGTACTTCTGAATCACTATACAAAATGCCATATTTAAAAACGATTTGTTCAACTCCAAATTTCTTGACATTAGATCTTTTCAGGATGTATAAGGTACATTTCGAACTATTTTAAGATCTGTTAAAGTCGGTTTGAAGAAGTTTCAGTTCGATCTGCTCACGTCACTGACCGAAAAAACAAACAAAAACGGTCTAAGTCTTCCCTCAACCGAATGTGTGCTGCAATCGTGCTCGCTGTTTAGTGGCTGTGGCTGAACACACAGCACTGATCGGTGTGACAGCAAAACCATAACAGGCCAAAGTCAGTCAACCGGTCATAAAATGTGTGCTTTTCGAGGACCAAAATCTAATAATGTTAGTTAAAAAGGTTGAGAGAGAGTCAATGCGAGAGAGCGCATATAGTTTGTAAGGCTGACCCGGCAAACGTTGTTCTGCCATATAAATTGTTTCTAGTAAATGAATGAATTACCTGTGTCGGGATCACGTTGTTTAATGTTTATGCAATATCCGTCTTGTCCCTTCCAGAAAATTAGCGGATATTTGAGAGCGTGGTATGAAGGGTGTGTGTCGGCGGTTTCTTCTTCGATGCACAATTTTTCTCGTCGCTGTGCGGTCTCCAACCATTATTCCAGCAACGTCGTAAACAGCAGGCGCATTAAATCTACGCACGAGCTCTCCAGCTGGTGTTTTATTAGGATTGATAACAATAGCGTGATTGTCACTTTGCAATTCGTGCATGTGTGATTTAAAGAATTTCAATAATTCATTGTGCTTATTCAAATGGGAGTCCAGCTCGCCGGCAATGCGCCTGTCGTTAGGCGAATTGAGGTTATTGTAGCCGCAACGCGCATCCACACGATTGACGTACTCATTGCCCATAAAGTAGATTTCTAAAAATGTATGTGGTTCGTTTGGCTTTGGCAGCAATGAGTTTACTTGACCTTTGAGTTTGAAGATAGAATTAAATTGCTGACCATTTACCGCTGTATTTTGCATTATTTCTGTTGCTCCAAACGAAGTCATTTGAAAGCATGAATTAAATCAACGAATGAACTTCAGAAACAGGTTTGAATCTGGATCCGTACCGATGAGCAAGCCGTTCAATGGTTCTGGTGGCTTCTCAATTTCCGGTAGTTGCACTTTTCTGAGCGCATTTGAGCGGGGGACATTTGGGACATTGTTTGTCCATAGCACCAATCAGGACTTTCGGATGAGCGGAATATTCGATATCTGGCTCATATTCGAATGCGAGACGAAGGAACGAAGCAGATGTAAATGCTCGATGTACTTGTTGAAGTCGACGGTCAATTGTTGTGGTTGTTCTCACATCTGTTCAATTGTTGTTGTTGACTTTGGAAAGCACGTGCCTCTTGTGATTGAGAAGAACGCAATTGGCGCCAGTCAGTCTCATAATAAACTGCATAGCAAATTAACTCGCTTCAAATTGTAAACAACAACAAAGTCAATGCGAATCGAAGAACGCCGCCAACAAGACGCACACACAGACGGCGCAACAGCTGCATTTTGGGCGATTGAGACTCTCTGATAACGGTTGTTCTTTCTGATGTTGTTGTCTGGCTGCTCTCAAACTCAAATTTCATGCTCAACGCTGTTCTATTTAATGCGGTCGGGCACATTTTAGCGACCTCTGGTCAGAGCTGAACATACTCAAAACCAAGACAAAGAGGCGGCTTTGTTGAAGTTTATTTGCAGATGCAGAGCACAAAGTAGCTTCTCGCATAGCCAACGGTGGTTGCAGTCACTCGTATTTTTCACACAGATGCGAGGCGAACTTATGTATGTGTGAGTCGTTGAGATCAGAAAGTAAGTAAATCGACTGAAATCTTTTGTAATCACTAACACAAGCACATTTTTTTATCCACTCTCCATTCGGACAGCCCTGCCCTAAAACAAAAGTCCCCAAGAAGAGAGGACTTAAGATGTGATGGTCTTTCTCTGACACTCAGTGAAGCATGACTGCGGCAAGCATTCATTGTAAATTGCTGAAACGAAACTGCCAGAGCCTATTTAACGCTATTCTTTCAAAGTTTTCTTGCTCTTTCCGCTCAGTTACTTATACTCACTCCGCTTGCCGATAACAAATTGAGAAAAACCTTAGCGAACTTTCTTGAAAATTTAAGAACGAGTAGATTTTTTAAGAGCGTTCGTATTCAAATTATTAGATATACATTTTTCTTAGTGAAGCTTCCAAGCAAAACATAACATAAATCGAAATAAATCAGACTAATTGTCTTTTTAGATAAAAATCAATCTGTTGTTTTGGTTTGGAAAGAGCCTGTTTTGCTAATCAAAAATATATATATTTATGTCATGAATCCTTTTTTCAGCCTGCTCTACTTTATGATACCCTTTCTATATGTTGACTACAAAAAAAAAAAAAATATATGTGTTGTCGTTCGGATGTTCATCAGGCAAATGAGAAAAAAATTAGAAGGTCGTCGTCGTCGTTGTTGGGCTTACAATTTTAATTTTCCTAAAACTGGTTTGACACACATTGCTGCTGCCCAAAATATTCATGCAAATGCACTTAAAACATTTTAAAAGCGTTTCTGCGGTTCAATTTGCATAATTCCAGCACACTGTAAAAATGCACAACATTTTACCACTAATGGCACATACACACTAACACACACACACACACACACGCACATGCATCCATTTAATTATCGAAATGGCCACCACTTCCCCTTTTTGCTTCCTCTTTGACCCACCACCCCCCCCCACCCCTTTGAACTACATTTCTGTGAAATTGACCAGACACAGACTTTAAATTGCACGTGACCATCGAGAGCGAATGAGAGGTCCAGGCGCCGTCGGAAGTCGCTTGGTTTGTAGGTCCTGACCCACAACAAAGCATGGGACACTGGACACTATATAGTTGACGAATGGTCTCATTGCAACCCATTTTATGCGAAATTCAATTAGTCATTAGTCAAACGAAAATCAAACTCAAATTCAATTTCTATTAATTAACCAGCAAATGTGTAAACTAATGAAATATGCATGCTATCATCCGTTTAATTTGAGTTCCACTAAACACAATCCACAAATTATGCAACCACTGCGCGCTATTGGGCTGAGAGTGCAGATTTACTAAGCCGGTGCAGATTTATTCAATTTAAATCTCAATTTACACAAAACGATATTTGAGTCCACAAAATATAGATAAATCCTTTTGAAATCCCCGAAACAATAAAATGACATCAATACAATTACATTTAAAAGAACTATTGGTAGTGACCATTCTAATCCATCTGTAGGATAGCATATGCTGAATTTAGACAGAGCTTGAGTTAACTTGTTCACCTGCCAAATTTCAAAAAGCCTTCAAATATTATGTGGATAGTTAAGCTTTCAGAAGTTTTTTAGATGAGTTAAGCATTAAGCCGATTGGAAAAACGACCCCCAACCATTTAGACGAGAAGATACAAATGAACTAAACTAACAAATTTAGTTCTAATATATTGCCACAAGAAATCTCATTTTGGAATAAACCATATCGTCCAACAAAAACATCGATAGGTCGATTTATCGATTCGATATTGACAACTCTAACTGGGAGTGAACTAAGTCATAATACTATTGCAAATTTTAATTTTAAATCAAGGTGAATAATTTTATTTTAATTTTTGTGAAATTTTCCTCATCTCCTTCATATACAGCCGAGGGAGTGTTTAGACAAGCGAACTCAATTTGAAAAATTCCTGGTCAGAATTTAGCATCTATATACACACCTGATCATATTAATAGGTACACACATCATCTCTGACTTTAAGGTAACAGAAAACAGTTTTATTCATTGTTTCAAACTTAAAATTTGTTCTCATTGGTTCTTAAACTATTTGTTTTTAATAAAATAAACTTAATTGTAACATAGAATAATAATATAACATAAAAGAGATCGTTTTGTGTTTCAGATACGTTTTCAGTGTGATCATAATAATAGGTACACTTCATGTGTTGGTAAGAAAAAAAATGTTAATTTCCATTTTGTGTTCTTTTTTTAGGTAAATTAGTATTTCCTAACTTAGTATCCAGTGTATCCACCTCTATTTTTGGGCCACTACTGCTATTCTTTTTGGTATACTTTTAATAAGAGCCTGGCAGGTCTCTACTGGTGTCTCATACCACAGTTTTTGGACACCTTCCCATAATTTTTGTTTATTTGAAAATGAATGCTTTGCCAATTTCTTTTTTCAGTCTCCCCACAAGTTTTCAATGGGGCTAAGGTCGGGGGATTGGCTTGGCCACTTCAGAACGTCAACTTTTGGGTCCTCGAAAAATTTAGATAACAGCCTTGATGTGTGTTTAGGATCATTTTCTTGCTGAAATACCCAACGTAATGGCATATTTTCCTCAGCATACGGTACCATAACTGTTTCCAATATGGATTCGTACTCTTCAGCATTCATTTTGTTCGTAGTCTGATAAATTGGACCTACGCCGTACCAGGAGAAGCAATCCCATAAACATTCCTTTCACAGTCATTCCCAAACAAATTAATCTTGGTTTCATCGCTCCATAATATGTATGTTTCTCCATTTTTTTTCCCCGGCGCATTCTACCCAGTCTTTGTGGTCCCTTGCAAAAGTTTGCCTCATGATGATGGTTTTTTTGCGCATAAGTGGGACTTTTCTGGCAATTCTTCCTGGTAGGTTGGCATCTTGTAGTCGTCTTCGGATAGTTGGAGCATTAAATGAATTCCCAATTTCGGCTGCAATAGCCTTCGATGACTTAAATGGGTCCTTTTTGCTCAAAGTTACTATATATTGGTCAAGGGTTTCTGTTGTTTTTTGTGGCCTTCCACGGGTTTCCTGTCTTGGTTTTCTTTCTAATGCATTTTTAACAAAATTATGAGACCTGTTCATTCATTTGGCGATGGCTCGTAAAGATTTGCCTTCTTTTCTCAGACTAAGAACCAATCGAGCTTCTTCTTTAGTACAATGAGAATTTCGACCCATTTTTTCTAAAAAAAAATATTATTTAATTCTCTGTATTGACAGGAGCTATACTTAATTTTTCTTTAGTTACCAAAAGATCACTGATTACAAAATTATTCACTTGATACTTGTTAGAAACGGAGACTGTACCTATTATTATGATCAGGCGAAATGTGTGGTGGACTCGCAATTTATAGAAAAGCTTTGATATACGGGACAGCCCCTCTTTCAACTCTTTGTCACAGTGTGGCCAGACATCGACAACAACAAAAAACCAGGTTAGGTTAGGTTAGGTTAGTTTGGGTTAGGTTAGGTTAGGCTGGGATGATACATTCAATTTCTAGACACAACTTATTGTTGAGCAAAACAGACGAATTCGCCGCATACTTTAAAAAGTTATCAATGAAAATCCCTAAAACGCGAAAAAATTTTATAAATCTAGTATTTTAGGTAATTTTTTTGGTATTTTGAAATGCCATGGTCACACTCAATGCACATAACAGCTAGTTTTAATTGCCTCTTTGACACTGTCAGAAACGTTTGCTTCTTCTGGGACTCATCATTAGTTGATTATAAGAATAATCAACAAATATATCTTTTGTGGACATCCGCTACAGACAACATCAATTCTGAATATGTGGGTTCTGCATTCTTCATTGGCCGAATTTTGAATTGTTTACCTTGTGAACATAATATTTATTTTTTTTAAACAACTTTCTTTTGTTGTACCATAAACTGCGCCAATACAACTTGCGAATCCCCTCAAACTGAAAAAATCGCTAGCTATGCTCTCCCAGTCTTGGGCATTATATAGTGCTAGAGATCTTTGACTGTTGGACCCTAACATGCAAGTGTAAACTATATTGAGATTCACCTAATATAAGTGAGACTATCATCCATACCTGTGGATAGGTAGCGTAGGCGTGATCCGAACTCATTCTTTAAGATGTTTGTGGCTGAATTCTTCCGGATAATTTTTCTATCACCAAAATGCAATATGCCTTGTATATTTAATTCAAATTTACCGTCTGCTTCTCTTTGAAGAAACATTATTTTTTCTTCTTTCGCGATTTCGTTTTGAGTAATGAAATAATTATAATATTTAATAGTCCATTAAATGTCAACCGAGTTGTTACAAATATTGAATCTAGTAGAATCAATTCTGCCTACTGCGCTGCCGGCAGCAGCAATGCCTCTGTCACTCATCAACAATATTGTGAGGCGAATTCAATAACACTTTGTCTCGCTCACAGCAACGACGTTTCCCTATTAACAAAAAATTGTGACAATAATTGTTCGTAAAAATTGAATGTGTCGCCCCAGCGTTAGGTTAGGTTAGGTTAGGTTAGGTTTGTGCAAAATGACACGTCAAATTATTCATTAGTGTTTGAGATACGCGTCCTTAGGTAAACAGCCGAGTCACGGCCAGGACGGCCCTCAAAATTTATTGATTAGCTACACTTCAACAAAATTAAAGAATTTTTGCTTCAAAATCGTGGATTGCAAGTCCGAGACTTTACTTAGATCCCGACGTTGGACATCATGACGAGTATGACAATCCCGCGGCCCCAGCCGGTATTCCATGCACCAAGCCTATTGGGGTTAAAATAAGGAAAAGCCCACCGAGCTTTAATCGATAACACTGGATGAGCTGTAGCCTTTGGCTGCTCACATTACGGTTGGACCCCTAGTGGGAGATTGTGGTGGCTGTCTGTTAATACCCACATGGCGGGAAGAGTCTCAAAATGAGTCTCTTCGTGAAGTTGCTTATCAACCGGGTGCTGTGACCCAAAGATCAGCAGAGATCGCTCCTCACCAAGGGGGAAATGTTACACCCGACCAGTGTACTTTTCAAATTGATACCTGGGCGACTTCGGTCTTCTGGGGGCGCCAGTCTGGAGTCACCACCCAGACTTACTGTATCGTATGCACAATATGAATTTACAAGAATAAAGAAAGATTTCTTGACTTACAAACAAATTCGCGATATTTTTTGCCCACAGTAGTATAAGGAGTTGATGTCCCCTACGTACATGTCGAACCTCTATCTCTCACCATCTCTGAGCTCAGTTTGTTTATATGGTAAAATTTTTTGCAATGTATTTCCTTTGTCTATAAGTTTATAATTTTAAAAAATATTTTGAGCTGATCCAAGTGGGCTGTAAAATTTTAAATTTTTTTACTTGACAAACTGATGGTGTCAGCTTACGGCATTCAGTGCTTGGCAGTCAATGGGACAAGTTCTCTGGTGGCAGCATTTTATTTTGTTTGTGCACTTTGTGCCAATTTACTTTCTTTTGATTTTTATTTTTATTGAAATTGTTACTCCCTCTTATTGATTCTTTTGCAGTTGTGTTTGATAAGTGAGAACTTAACCAAAAGAAGAAGATTTTGAAATTTACTTGTATAAGATTCTTATTTAACATTTCTAAGATATAAATTTATAACTTGCTTATTTTTCTTCATTGTAAACATTTGCACTTTCGGCGTTTTGGCTTTCTCTTTGGCCTTTGACCCGTGCACAATGTATTGTCCTGTTGCAGGGCCATCTAAGTTAAACTTTGTTTCGTCACTAAAGATGACACACGGACACAGAAACCGACTCGGAATTTGGAACAAGACCGACTATGCCACTCTTCGCCCCAAAATCGGTAATTGTTAGCTAACTGCATGTGATCCTTCATGTGCCGTTTTGAAAGTTTTGGTTTAGGCACCATCGAGGTATGCTTAAGGAGCCGGTTTTCATGTATTATATGTACTATTGGACTTATTGGTAATTGAAGGCCCATATAATTTGTCCGCTACTCGTTGAATTTGCTCGCGTTTATCGTTTGCTGCGGGTATATATGTTAGTCTTTAGACCGCTTCGTCGAGCTGTTCCATATTACTTGGATTTTTTAAATAATTTGAAATACAGTTCCTATGTTGGTTAAGCTTTTTTGCAATATCTGCGATTTTCGACCCGGTATCATATTATATCATTTCTTTTATAATTCCTAGTTCATGATCAGACAAACTAATTCCACAAGTCATTAGATTCTTCTTATCTACTTATCTACGCGGACAAGGCTACCACGGAGGGTCCAACTCTTCTGGCAACCAAAATGGAGTCCAAGCATTGATAACACTAGTTTACAACCAAAAAGACCCATTTCTACTGAAACTGTTTTTAAGTGTAGTTATGATTGGTGATCTCAAAAATCGATTTCAAAAGTTTTTTCAGGGTAAAGTTTTTTAAATATGAATTTTTTTCAATTTTTTCGGTAGGTGCACTTGCATTTTAAGCCATATCTCACTTCATTATCGTCAGATGAAGTCAAGCAACATATGAATCGAAAGGTAATTGAATTGTCAAACACTATTTTCAAATCGGTTAAGTAGTTTGAATACAATAATAAAAAATATATTTAAAAAAAAACCATTTTTTGCTCGAAAACGCAATCAATTTCGTTTCCAAACGCCTAGGAATAATATTTAAAAATTCAAAAAAACTATTTTTATTTTTTCCACTTAAGAACCGCACTTACGATACGATATCGATGAACAAAATCTATAAATAAATACAGAATCTGTGAGCAATTAAGTGCTGAATAAAGTGGTATTTTTGAGATTTCAAAAAATTAAATTTTCACTTCCTTCGAATTTTGTTCTGTAATTTTTTTTCTGATCTGGCTATTCGCCCAATTCTAATCTTTACCAAAAGCGAAGAAAAATAAAAAAAAAACTTTCTAAACACTTAACCCAGCAAGCATTTTAGGAAATTTCTGATCGCACTCGAGTCTTTTTCGAGTCCTCAGTCTGATTAAAATAGTCATAAATGCGCTCGTTTTCTGATCTTAAATGATACTTTTGTCGGGAGAAAATTTTTAACCCATTTTTCTGATCAGTTTCGAATCATTTTCGAGTCATTTGCGAGTCTTTTCCTAATCGTTTTTTAAAGAATCACATTTCGAGCAAATACATGAGTAATTTTCGAGTCTTCCTTAAATCGCACATGAAACTAATCTCTTTATAATCATCAAATGGGCTCGAAAAAGAATCACCAAGGTGAGGAATCAAATAATGATCTTCCAATTGCTAGGTGGGTAATGTAGTCACATTGGACTGTTAGTTCCTTCTCTTAAATTGATCCACCTACAATATTTATTCATAGATTTTCTTCCTCAATACCTTATTATCTTTGTAGAAGTGCAATTCTTAAGTCGAAAGAATAAAAATAATTTTTTGGATTTTTTTATATTTTTCCTAGGCGATTAAAAATGAAATTTCTTGCATTTTCGAGGAAAAAATCGATTTTTTTGAAATATTTTTGAAATCGATTTTTGAGATCACCAATTAAAACTACACTTAAAAATAGTTTCAGTAGAAATGGGTCATTTAATTTTTCTTTTTTTGAAAACTAGTGTAATCAGTCATTGGTCAAATTTATGTGTTTCAAAAGCCTGCGAAGTTCAGGATATCCGAAACATGCTAGGATTAGTTTCTTCAGTGACAAATTTTGTCACAATTTTGCAAGATAAAATTCTATCTGAAGCTCCGAAATCAAAAAAAAATGGACTAAAAATTCTTTGCCCTACTCGTTGGGTCGAAAAACATGAATATGTGTACACATTCGCAAAGTTGCTGCTTTACATTATTGGAGCATTAAAAAAGCTTAAGAATGATGGAGACAGCGAGACATCATCAAAGGCGGCACAACTCATGAGTGCGGTTGAAAAAACTGAGCTTATTATCTCTCTTCAAGTTTTTACTGCCGTCAATGCTACAATCCTCACACTCAGTAGGCCTTTTCAGACTCCAGAACTTCAGATATCATCAGCCTATGCTCAGGTCGCCAATGTGATTGAATTGTTACTTGAAACCAGAAAAAATGAAACATCGTTCGATGTAATTTTTGAAAAAACCAATAAACTTACTCACGAAATGGGATTTGAGTTAAAAGTTCCTCGTTTAAATGGTTGCCAAAAATAACAGCAACAACAAAAGCACAGAGGATTTGACGCTTTTGGGATACTTTCGGTAATTTTTATCACATTCTACACTTTCAATGTATGATGGTGCAGGCTCTTTATTACATATTGAACTCATTTACAGCACCACCATTTACTACCCTTTGATGGATTTTATGATTTCTTTTTTAGGTTTGAGATTCAAGGGAAAATTTTGTTGACATTCTGGCTCTAGAGGGTTTGATTCCAGCACATCATTACCAAGCACACAGTTCCAAAAATTGTAGAAGCTGCAAAAACTGCAGCGAAAGCGAGCTGACATAAAAAATTATTTTGTGGCAAAAGAGTTGTGAGAACTCAGAGTTGAATAAGACCAGAGTGCACTCAAGGCACTACAGCTCAAGAAATCGAAGAAATTCAGAAATTTTTCACGAACTTCGTTTTGCATAAGTTGTTTACAGTTGTGAACAAACGCAACTTTTTCGGACCTAGAGCCAGCTAAACTCACTAATTAAACATTAGAAAGGTCGCTAAATAAATTACGAACTTTGCTATATTGTTGCAATTGTTCTCAACGATCCCTGTCAGCTTGTCAACAGCTTAACGGACTTTTTCTCTGCTGAAAAGATTGGAAACCTACCATTGTGTCAATATGTCTGAGGACATACTCAACGTGTTAGCGCTGGGAAACGTTCACAAAGATATAATAATTTCAAATTTCATTCAAACCTCATCGTCTTGAAACATTGAATTGTTGAAATCAAGTACAATACAATACATGTATAAGATTAGACTACAATGCGATAACAGAATTTTTTTTCTATTAATAATCTCATAAGAAATGTAAATGAAGTTTTAAATTACACAAATAAATTAACATTTTTCGTTCTAAAATAATTTCATGAGTGCCTTTTTTTTAAACTTGTGTTATTTGTATGACGTATGTTACCTACACAACTAGAAATGTTATCAAAAGGAACAGATGTGTTAATTTACTTTTATACAAATCTTATTTAACATTTCAGGGAATGACAATTTCTGTTATGCTGATGCCCAATTTACAGCTGCTATTAATTAAGTGGTAGTTTATAGCACACTTAACATAACCACCCCTATAGCCGACTAACAGACGCTGTTAATGTGCATCCCCTGAATTCATAGCATCCAAATTTTATAGCAAACTTAACATAGCCACTTTACAGGCCCTGTTAAAGTCCACCCCCTGAATTCATACAGCAATGCTAACAGGAGCATAACTCTGTTAATTACAGCAACAGCCCCTCTGTGGAAGACAAGTTGAGGAACGCATGCGTTAGACCAAAAACTGTTCCCACTTATCAGGGGTAGTTTAACATGCTAATTTACTCTGTAAATTTCCAAAAAGAAGGATTTCCCATTTTATACCCATGTAGAGGGTATATTAAAATTGTTGATGTTTGTAAAGCATTGAAGGAGACATCTGCGACCACATAAAGTATATATAGTTTTGATCAGCATGACGAGCTGAGTTGATATAGCCATGTCCGTCTGTCCGTCTGTTTCTATGCTATCTCCTCCATCATATTTAAAGCTATCTTAACCAAACTTTACACGAAGTCTTTTGGTACAAATACGCTGCACATTTGTAGAAACCGGCCGGATTGGTTGACTATAGCATATAACTGCCATAGGAACAATCGGTCGAAAAAGTAGTGCTAGTGAGAAAAATTTTTTGTTTTCAATGCAAACGCCCCCACACCTCGTATTGATAAGTTTTCTATGCTTTCACCAAGTATGATCCAAATCGAACAACTAAATAGGATAGCTGCCATATAAAAGTTAGGTCTGAAAAAAAGTCTTAGTCAGAAAAACTTTTTTGTTTTTAATGCTATCGCTCCTGAACTTGTTTTTGGTCAATGTTATATGCTACCACACAGTTTTGAAAATTTTGATCCAAATCGGATGACTATAAAATATAGCTGCGATACAAAAGTTAGGTCTAAAAAAAGTCTTAGTAGGAAAAACTTTTTGGTTTTGAATGCTATCGCTCCAGAGCTTGTTTTCGGTCAATATTATATGCTACCACACAATTTTGCCAATTTTGATCCAAATCGGACAACTATATAGTATAGCTGCCATACAAAAGTTAGGTCTGAAAAAAGTCTTAGTAGAAAAAACTTTTTTGTTTTCAATGCTATCGCTCCCAAACTTGTTTCCGGGTAATATCATATGCTATCACATAATTTTGCCAGTTTTGATCCAAATCGAACAACTATATAGTATAGCTGCCATACAAAAGTTAGGTCTAAAAAAAGTCTTAGTAGGAAAAACTTTTTTGTTTTCAATGCTTTCGCTCCCGAACTTGTTTTCGGTCAATATTATATGCTACCACACAATTTTGCCAATTTCGATCCAAATCGAACAACTATATAGTATAGCTGCCATACAAAAGTTGGGTCTGAAAAAAAGTCTTAGTAGGAAAAACTGTTTTGTTTTCAATGCTATCGCTTCCAAACTTGTTATTGGTCAATATTATATGCTACCACACAATTTTGCCAATTTCGATCCAAATCGGACAACTGGACAGTATAGCTGCCATACAAAAGTTAGGTCTGAAAAAAGTCTTAGTAGGAAAAACT
>JBAMBO010002249.1:0-104831 GCA_037044535.1 Lordiphosa magnipectinata | reverse complement strand
TTTAAATGATTCGCAAAATTATTTTATTGCTGCTTGTTATTTACATTACCCATACGCCCTGTCTGCTGACAGCCAAAGAGCTTATTCTCAACAAGTTCTTGCTTACCGATGGCAATTTAGCAGAAAGCTTAAAGTCAAAGGGCAAACCATATAAAATTCATACAAACAAAGTAAATCCACCAAAAAATAGCTTATTACATTTGAAGCATTTCTTTTGCTTCTTGCTCCTTGTCCTTCTCCTCTAGTTCTCTTTGGTTTCTTTGCCTCTTGTGTTGATAATTTTATTTCAGCAAAGTTTTTAAAGTTGTCCAAGCAATAGACTGTGAATCTATGGCTACTTCTATATCTTTTAACTGCTATGACTGGTTTTTCTTTTACTTCATCTAAGCGTGTGTGTGTGTGTGCCAAGCTGTGGAATTGTTGACACCCGCACACACACACAGTAAAAGTTTCGACTCGACTTCGCTTCATTTGTCCAACTGCTGGCAGCTTGTTTCTCTCTCTCTCACTCTGTCTTCCAGCCAGCCTCTGGGCCTCTGGCCCGCACATTGAGTTCATTACCCCGTTGTGGTTAGTGAGTGAGGGTCGACAGGGCGAGGCTGTAGGCTGCTGTCGGCTTGGTTTTAATATATATTTGAGTTTTATGCGACAAAAAACATAACAGAATAACAGCTAGTCTAAAATGAAAGTCTTCAAACCCCAAAACCAATTCATTGCCAAAGTTTGAACTCGACGCTCCTCCACTTTTTCATTGATTTTCTCCAACTTTCGACTGCAGTTTCTTTTGTGTTTTTCTCTTTTTTTAGGTGCTTTAAACAATTTTTGAGCTAATGTTTCATTCAACATTTTTGAAGAGATGAAAAATTTGCAACTGCACAGAGTTTTCTTGTTGCTTTTTTTATGTTGGTACTCACAGTTTAGCAATTGTTGGTGTTGACGGTGAATGCTGCTTTTGGCATACACAAAAATGTAAATTTTAAAACTTGGGTAATTAATTAGCGAAGCATTGAAGCATACCAACAATTTAGGATTACACAGGCAAGGATTACCTTAGCAAGCCAAAAACATACCTTGTTTATTATCGTCCAAAAGTGCACATTTTATGTTTACAAATTTGGACCTTTAAATCTGAGCTCAGGAATGTTGACAAGTGTCTGATATATTGTTAATCAAAGCCTGACCAAAATACTGCAATGACTAACTAAATTAATTAATTTAAAAAATTACTTCATTCAACATTGTAGGAATCCAAATTTCTTCATTACCAACTCTTTGCATATATATTTAAATTTTGCGTTTATATAACGTTCTTTTCACTCAACTCTCAAGTCTTTTTTCGTTTCTCGACTTTGTCAACTGACCTTTATCCAAATGTCACTCTACAATTATGCTACCAAGTTAATTAAACCTATTTTTCATTTGAAAAGTTCAAACAATTTTGATTGGCCTTGGGAAGTCCATCAACTGATGCTCAATTCATTAATTTGCAAAATGCAATTTAAATAATTTCCAGAAATTAACTGAGCTCGGGAGAGAGAGCAAGTTTTGTGGTTTCTGCTCAAATTTTGCCCCATTGTGGTAAATGTGGTTTGCTATTGAGCTTTGGTCAGGCTGTGACGCTCTTGAATCAAACCGAAGGGAGCAAAGACGAAAAAGTTTATTGGTCTCACAGTTGCCCATGAGTTTGATTTGATAGGCAAATTTTTTTTGTGAAAACTTCAGGCCAGCCTGAAGTTGATTGAGCCATTTCGTTTGGCTGTGAGGGAAGTAAATAAAGTCCTAAAACTGAGCAATGTTTGGGTAATAAAATTTCAACAATTGTGGGTTACTTGAAAAAGGTTTAAAATTGGGGATCGAGAATGAGTGGCGAGTTAGCCAATATCTGTTGTGAACATTAATCTAATCCTAAACCTTAAAGCTACGTTCCAGTACTTCCAGCGAAAGTACTTTCAGCGTGGGAATTGGATAGTTTTAAGTGTGTTATGCTTTTATGGCTTTTTTCAGCTATTGGTTTTGGTTCCCTATTTGCCTAGCTTTGCCTGTCCCAACCAATGATAAGCAATCGCATTGCTTAAGCGGCGATAGACTGCTGATCTAGCCATGGATATAAGCACATAACTAAAATGAAAAGAAATGTGTTTGTGGTTCTCGAAATCGCTATTATTGATTTGGCATTGCTGTTCCGTTATCAAATTTTTTACTTTTTGCTTCCAAATATCGTTGAAAAGAAAACACTAGTATAAAGAAGAAATATGATGAACTACTTGAGCTCATTTCGCCTTACACTGAGAGAAACTTTCATATCACATTCTTAAGGATTTGACTATTACATATTTATAATTAAAATTTGTTTGCCTAAATTTTATCTACAGGTAATAGAATTGAAGTTCTATACCCTTATTATTTATATAGGCCAGTTTTATCTACATGCTGAGCTATTTACACTAAACTATTTACATACACTATCTACACTTTTATACTTATATTATCTACATTTTACATAGCAATTTTTAATGTTAATCTTTCAGCTATTCTTTTTATACATTTGACAAGTGTATTATAATTTTGCACAGGAGTTGCAACATAGAAGGAATCACTTCCGACCACATAAAGTATATATATTCTTGATCTGCATAACGAGCTGAGTCGATTGAGCTTTGTCCGTTCGTCTGTCTGTTTCTACGCAAACTAGTCCCTCAGTTTTGAAGATATCGAGCTGAAATTTGGCACAGTCTTCTTTTAGCTGTTCGCTGCTAATATGTCGGATGACTACTTTTTGTAACTGCCAAAGAAATGCTATTTCGGAGAATGGGGTTTATTGAGAATAACTTTTTTGTTTTCAATATTACCGCTCTTGAACTCTGTAGTTGTTAATATTATATTTTTTTAAGCTGATCTGCAAAGTTTGGTCGAAATCGCTAACCGTTGAAGCGAACTTTTTCAAGTGTATTAAAACTTCGGCACGACAAAGTTAGCTATGCTTTCTCGTTATTATAATTTTTGAATAATTCGCTGGATAAAAATTTCGTTTTCAGTTTGAGCATATAATCATGAAAGTATAAAATAGTTTAAATATCGTTAAAATTGTGAATAAATATTAGAACCTGGAAGATGAACTAAAGTGTCTATTTTGGGAAGCCATACCTCGCCCTAGTAAACCAATTTGGTGATCATTTCTGGATAACAAAGGGGTCGTTCTTTTTCACATCATGCAACTTGACGACCATGGTTGGGTGGGAATAGCTAGCGCTGCATAGCACCTGAACGCGCTAGCCAACACATCCGGAGATGTCAGCCAGTTTTTTTCTTCGCCTTATTCGAGACTCTCAGAACTTTACTACTCTCTTTCTATATCTTCCTCGAATTTGGCTCTCCCTTTCTCTCTTTTTCCCTGTCCTTTGTGTAAAAATCGTTGAAACGACGCCGATCTTCTGATCTGCCGCTGAAACTGAACCATTAGCACGCAAATCAAAATTTAAATTCAGCCTAAACGAGAGCTCGTAGAGAGCTTCACGTTGCCGACCATAACATGCCGGAAGCTAGAGTGTGCTCCGTAATCGCAGCTACACCCACATCTGCTCTACACCATTGCCGCGTATACCCGTCAGAGAACTGTAAAAATCACTTTTTTCTTGATTGGCTTATACACAAAAATTCTTACTCACATTTAATCAATCAACAAAACTGAGAGCTGAATATATTCAACTCACAACGCAATCGCATCGAGGGGCTGAGCTAGAGTTATGTGATCCAACGTGCATGTTTATATTTATTCATCGAACAAAACTCAGTATTGAATATAATCAGATGCATACCGGCAAACGCATTGCCGGTACAAAACTCAGAATTGACTGGCCAGCGCATCGTAAGCAATGCCAGAGCATTGCTCTCTCTTTCTCTCACTCTCTTTTCATATCTGCCAGCAGCGCCTATGCGTCTTTGCAAGAGTTTATTCATACGAGGTGATTTTCGCTCACCCTAAACAATCGTCGATGAGCCAAACGAACAATCTGCCGAACTGATTAGAATGAAGTCGAACATGATTATAATCAGAGTGCCAACCATTTGTTCGAAAAGAACTCTGCTGCGAACATGTTGAGTATGCAAGTTTGATGAATAGAGCGCGAAGCCTGTTTATTCGGGTGTTGAGTAATGTGTGAGCGTTTTGCAATCGAACGAAGCCGTTCTCTGATACCCGTGTACGTTGCATGGTACAATATTTAAAAAATTATAAAGGTAATTGTGAATTTGACAAAGCACGCTCATAAAACATCTTGAATATTTCTAATCTTCTAGATAGCTACGATGTATCAGATAAACTCACAACTCTGTTATTTGTTAGTTTATGTGACAGATGACTCTATGTAGGAGATGTGAAATCGGCCTTAAGTTCTAAAATTTACAAATCATATTGCCAATTTTGTATTATATTTATATTATTATTTCCATATCTTAGGTTATTAAATTTAAGCACAATAAAGAACAATCTATTCAAAACTTGGAAAACAAAACATTGTAGATTTCTTCGCTTCTGGAATTTTCCTGAGTGTGCACTTATTTTATAGCCTTTAAGCGAATGCAGAAAAATGTGGGTTACAGATCTGATTTTATCTGTATTTTCGTAAAGAACTCACGATTTTTACAAGATTTTATTTTAATTCCCATAAGAAAAGCCTTCCCACTGGTCGCTAAAATAAATTTGGTTGCCAATTGTCAAAGTTATTGGCATGTTTCTGAGCACACATAGTTTTTTTAGCATTTTATTGTGTGCGGGCTTAAAACGTTTATCAATTAATGTGTACCTAGCTAACATTTTTATTCAATTACAATATAAACACTTCAATTTCCACTCTTTTACTTTACGGTTTCTGTACTAACATTATTATAGAATGCTCGACCAATCCTACAATGATAATAAACTGCACCCAATGGAAATTTAATAGAATTAGCTAATATGTGAATTGTGTCTCTTTAAGATCCCGTTTTGAGGTACCAGATTCTCATTGATAAAAATGCATTAAATAATTTTAGTGAGCCAATTAAATTTATAAAAATGCGACCAAAAAATTCGTTCGCTTTATCAGTATAAAATTTATATATTTAATAATTACATTTTGGAATATTTTAGCTGCGCCTTCAACTTCATTCTGCTCTCGTTCAACAAACACACACAACATTTTATTTTTATGTTATTTATTTATTTTTTTGTTTTACATAATAGACATGAACCGGTTAAAGTTAAGGGAAATAGTTTAGAAATTTTTTTTCAGTAATTCACAATTTTTTGTTATTTTTCTCCAAATTATCAAATTAGCTTGACATCGTTATGCCAAGAACCAAAGAAAAATGAAAAAATCGTAGACCAACAACGGATACGGATACGGATACTGCGACGTCGAAAACGACGACTTTGACGGCGGTAGAAAACGACGCGTAGTTGTTAATCAACGGGAAATGTTTACAAAGCGGCTTCAGCCACACAACTGAAGCGACAGGATGCCACAGAAGGCTACCCAAAGCACTGGCGGAATGAAATGGAAGTGAAGCAACCGCACACACGAAGCTCGCCCACGAATCCTGAACATCTGTTCGAGAAAGAGAAGGCAACACAAACACAGAGCGCCACTTTAAATAGGGGAGGATAAGAGAAATTGTTGTTGCAGCTTCTTTGGTGGGGTTTACTAACCTACCGCAAAATAGGACAAATTAAATACATAATTATAATAAAAGACCAAAGATTATTTGGCAAACTTAGCTAAGCTTATTTTTTATATTTGCTGTACGAATTTCATAGAATTTCTAGCGCCTGCGCAGCTTACGAATTCAGAAATTGCCTTAGCCGGAACTCAGAAAATAGGCCTAAGCGAATCAACATTAAGCAAAAGTGCAGCTCACGAGTTTTTCGTTGAACTTTTGCCAAAAACACGAAAGGACCAAAGAAGCCGGCAGCTAAAATGTAAAAAACAATATGCAAAATAAAAACAAAAGTCAGGAGGATGGAGGCAAAAGCAAAAGCACGTGGCTGAGAGCCGGCAAAACGTGGGGAAGTGTGCGAGGACTCCTTTACTTGGGGGTGGAGTATAAGTTATACAATTGATGGAGAAGACTTATACGAATTGGGTGAGTGTTTTTGGTTTTGAGAAATCGAAACTTGAGTGAGAGACGATCGACCACAACCAATAATAAAACCTTGAGTCAAAATCATACTTAAGAATGTAATGGGCCAAATTACCCACACAAATTTTTGAGAAAAACGCTTATGATTAATAATAATTTTTAATAAATCAAAATGTTTTCAAATACATATAACATTGTGAGTGAATAAAACTAAAATTACAAAATAACATGGTAAATACCATTGTGAATAAATGAAATAAAAACTAAGAATATCATAACCGACTTGGTTGCATGAACCGTTCGTCGGCCAAGCACATTTTGACTCACCCTGCACCCGCTTACTACGCCTGACTTCCCTGGTCTTTCCAAGATATCAGACCGTTCAGCAGTATAGGGCTTTGGCTAATGTACCTGTTTTTTGGTATTTGTTCTATTTCATTTCAGGGGGAGCCACTGAGCGGAGCTTTTACAACACCAATATTTGTTGCATACATTCAGGCTGATAACTAAATTGATTCTGCTGTAACTCAAGCAACGCAAAAGCGAAAGCTCGACAGCTCAGCTCAGGATATGCCCGTAGGAATGGCGATCCAGGATCTGACAAGCGTTATGTCAAATCTATTGGACCTAAAACTAAAGGATCTACCGACCAAGTCCGATCTGGAGAATATTAAGCAGGATTTAAAAGGAGATATTGGAACGATTTCACTACAGGTCAGACAATTTGCAAATGAAAATGAACAACTGAGGAATGAAGTTAATGGTTTGCGGGCAGACAGAGAAGAGGATAAAAAAATAATTAGCAATCTGTTGGGGCAGCAAAAAAGGAAAAACTTAATAATAAAGGGATTAAAGTCAGAAAAAGACGGAAGAAATGCAGTTAAATTCTTGATTGAAGAAAAGCTAATGTTGAAAGAAGTCCGTGTCAACGGAGTAAGGAAAATTTATGATCGAGACGGCAAAATGGGTGTTATTACAGAATTTGAAACACTGAAACACAAGAAATAGCAGAGATGGTTTTGAAAAAAGGTCCAAAGCTGAGGGGCACCTCGGTTTATTTGGAGAAGGATTTGACCACCGAAAAGCAAAAAAACAAAGCAGTGCTCCTAGAACTAAAAAAAACGCTATCGACCATTGACAAAAACCGGAAATTAAAAGTGCAGAACGATAGCTTGAACGTCGATGGTTATTGGATGTTGTACAACAACAACAAAGTGCTTATGTGCCAGGGGAAACCAGCGGAAATAAAACTAAAAGAACTGTTTGGAAACACCCTGAATTTAGACCACATAACTTACGAGCAATTAGATCTAAAACTAAAATCAAAAAACTAGGTAGACAAAAACACAATTGTAATAGGTCTAAGTCCATGTCCAATAATCTTAGAATAAGAAGTGTAGCCGTCAATAATAATACTTATTCAAACGCCAAGGCCAGTAATGATGTCGAAACACAACAGATCAAAATACTCTCCTATAATGTCGCGGGACTTGCAAAGAAAGTACTTTTCACTGAGTTCTTCAGATACGTAGCTTCATTCGATATTTTTGCGCTATCAGAGACCTTTCTTGAAACGGAACTAGTCAATATTGAAACGATACTGAAAAAATTTGCCCTTGAGTGGATTTCGGCCATTAGGGTCAGCAGCAGAGGAAGAGCAAGTGGTGGAATGCTGTACGGTATAAAGAAAACTCTTTGCGACAGCAAAGTGGCATGTTTCCTAGAAATATATAAAAACACCTTAATTCAAATTAATTGAGTGGATACTGACACGCTGTACATACTGCCAGTGTATATCAACTGCAATCATTGGAACAGAGACATAGAAAACCTATACAACCTTCTGAATCTGGTACAAGCCGAAGATAACCTCATGATACATAATGGGCGATTGAAACGCGAGAATTGGGGATCTGCAATTATGTGGGCATAGTCCGCATCTCGTACAGACGCGACTGGTAGAAAGAAGAGAAGCCAAAGACAAAGTTATAGATACGAATGGTCGTCGTCTGAGCGAACTTATAGAAATGTTTGGATTTACTGTGGTGAATGGGAGGACAGCCAGCGACGCATCCGGAGAATATACATTTTTGCGGGGGGAATCCGGATCCACAATAGACTTCTGTCTTGCAAAAGGGAATTGGTTGGAACTGATACAAGATGTCAATGTGCATGAGATGATACACTCGGACCATTTACCATTGGAGATAGCACATAACCTCTCCATAAATCAGTCGGCCTGCACCCAGCAATTAAAACTCCTGCCCAAGCTGAGATGGTCGAATAAACTCATCTCAAGACGCAAATGTACCAGCATGGAACACCCCAAATGAAGCAGTAGAATTCCTCACAAACTGCATTACGAACTCGGCAATCGCACCAAGAACAGAAAACAGTGCCCAATACAAAGAAATATGGTTCACCAGGCAATGTGAAGCAGCGCGACAGCTCTCCTTTAGAACCTTGAGAAAGGCAAGCATGGAGTACTCCCAAGAAGCTATGCGAATGTACCAACAAGCGAACGCAACATATAAGGCAATATGTAGCAGTGCAAAAAATCAGTACTTTTCAAACCTGGCAAAGTCACTAGAGCGCATAAGAGACAGTAAGTCTTACTGGGAAGCCATAAGGAACCTAAATGGGAAAACTTTTATTAAAGCTATTGCAGTCGATGCACCAAAACTAGGGGAGTACTTTAGAAAGCTGTTGACACCAAGTGACGTTGGATACCCTCTGCATTACGCATCACCCTACATTGAAAATGAACTACTGGATGGGGCTGTTACCACGCAAGAAGTTACGAGTATAGTACAAAAACTAAAGGAGAGAAAAGCACCTGGGCTCGACAGAATCCCTGTAGAATTTTTTAAGTTTGCCACACCGCTGTTCCTGGAAATGCTTACAGAAGGATTCAACAAAATTCTAGAGACGAGGAGTGTTCCGGAGGGGTTTAAAAAAGCAATTATATTCCCAATATTTAAAAAGGGCGACCCGCAAATGGTTTGCAACTACAGAGGAATATCATTCCAGAATGCGATTGCAAAGGTTTTCTCTGCCGTGCTACTTGAGAGGCTAAATTGATGGGTGGATAAAACCGACCAGCTAACAGAGTTCCAAGCAGGTTTCCGAAAAGGATACTCCACGATCGACAATATATTCAGCGTCACCAGTATCTCCAGAAAGCATATTGAAAGCGGTCGTGAGCTGTATGCTTTTTTCGTTGACTTCAGTGCAGCATTCGATTCGATCGACCGAAAGGCGCCGTTTGGGATGGAGAAGTGTTATCCAACAACTATGCACACGAGCTCAAAGCATGATTTTGGACACCCCTGATATAGAGCCATACCCCAGCTTCACCCTCCCAGTCCCAGCAAACCAAGTTCGGAGCGCTCTAAATTATGTGTCTGAAAAGAGCCGAGCTTAAGAGCGTTTTTGGAGTAAACTCATAAATTTGAGGATTTTCGGAGCACATTCAGTGCTCTCTAAGCACGGGCTCATAAAAATCACTTATGTCTGAGCATTTCGGAGTAGCACTCCAATATGCGTTTGTTAGTTGTCCTATCAAACTTGGTGGAATTATGTGAAAGCATAGAAAACTTATAAATAAGAGGTTTGTGGACGTTTGCGTTGAAGACAAAGAAGTTTTTATCACTAAAACAACATTTTCGGCCGATGGTTCCTATGGCAGCTATATGCTATAGTCATCCGATCTGGTCGGTTCCGACAAATGTGCAGCGTATTTGTACCAAAAGACTTCGTGCAAAGTTTGGTTAAGATAGCTTTAAAACTGACGGAGGAGATAGCATAGAAACAGACGGACAAACAGACAGACGGACGGACAAAGCTCAATCGACTCAGCTCGTGATCAAAAATATATGTAGTTTATGGGGTCGGAAATGAAAATTGCTATGCGTTGCAAACTTCTGGGCAAAATTTTAATACCCTTTGCTAGGGTAAACCCTCATTCCAGACTTCTTTATGTGCATACTATGACGGTGAATGCTCATAAAAAAAAATCAGAAAAGTGACCGAAAACGCACATATTGCTTGCTGGGACAATTGCTTGTGAATTGACTTTAAAGCGTAGTACGGAGACGCTGACAATTTTTTCGGAGAGAAAATTGTTTGATAATTTCCAGAGCCGCTCAGACAATGTAGTGTGACCAGGCAACAGACAGAAATCAGCTGTTGTGTGTATAAAAAATAAGCGGGCTAATTCAAATAAAATAAAAGAATGTATAAAATTGAAAATGGAAGTCACTAGGGGAAATTCAGTTTTCAGTGCTAATGCCATGGTCTATTTCATGGAAGCATATTGTGTGGGGCGACCGCTTCTACCGCCCCACACAAAATGCCCTTTATTTTGGGCTGAGGGAGCAAAACTTAGCCACTGAGACATACTGCTATAACGACAACACAAAACGCTTCTGGAGATTAAAATTGCTGGGCCGCACATTAAACCAGAGGTAATATTCATAACCACAGCCAGCTCCATAGACTGGAGGCGGATCATACTCGCCGGGCGTATTAGAGGAGGATAAACTAAGTGAATACGGATTTAAAGGTGGCCACAACAGTAGCAACGGAAGCTTCCACAGTAAGCCGAAGGAGCCACTACTATAATGGGCTGTGGAGACTTCAGCTTAGGGCTGCTTGGCCGTTGGCTGTAGGGCCGTTCCGTGGGCTGTGGAGACTGCGAAGGTTTAGACTCGGGTGGCATGCATACATTGGGCAGGAAGAAAGATTCTCCGCCACAAGTGATGCAGCTGCGGGTATCGAAATGCTTTTTATTGGCAAGATTCCATAAAATTGGTTGCGAATCGCCCACTTTGATCACTATGCCTTACTTCTAGCAATTGTTGCTGAGGGCTGCCAAAATGGGTATAAGGTTCACGGGCAATGGCCTACTAAAGGCTTTGAAGTCACAAAATTTACCATTTTTATAATGCCCTGTGCTAGGATATAGAAGGTTTAAACCTGTTTATGAACACAGCCACCATTTACTTCTTGGTCTGGTAAGCATCGAGGTTGCCTTGAGATCTTCTGATTCCAAACTGGAACGGAGGAGGTCAGTGCCAGAATACAAGTCAACTGACTCCGCCCGAAAATATTAGACACCGGTGACCGAAGGCTGATTTCACCTTCGAAGGGCTCTTCCAGGGACTGTTTCCATGCCATTGAGTCTTAAAAAGAATACCTATTTAACTGAAAGCACCTTGAGGACACTATTATCGAAGGCCAATCCTGCCTGGGTTCTTCTAGTAAGGGAGATCCTTTCCAGCATGCTGAGATAGTGGGATAGAAGTGCAAGCTGCCCTGAAGAGTCCAGAATTTGCTCGAAGCGCCTCTTTCTACTGTGAGAAGAGCTGTTAAAAGGTGTGAACCAATTCTCTCAGTTCGCTCTTGCAACAAACTGGAGGTGCCAGTTGCCATTATCTTTGCGAATTGCATGCTTTCAGAACAATCTGCAAACCTGACCTCCAAGTCCACTCCCAAGGCAATCTGGCCCAGATGCTTTAAGACCGCTTGAGAGGGAGCAGCGAGCATAGTTAGAGCGCTTGTCCAAACAGACTATGTCAAGTAGTGAATAGTGTCTATCGAGGAGCTTCTTCACTCTATTGGAGACCCTGCAGCGTCAACCCTGGCCAGGATATTCTATTAAAAGCAGTGGTTTGCAGAATTCAACACATTATCCATCAATTATTAAAACGTTTTTGCAAGTTTGATGAATTTAAATACATTTGTTTATTCAACATTTGTATTAATAATGCTAATAATGCTGTAAGTGTAACTCCGACGTCTGCTTTCTTTTCCTCTTCGTCTACTATGTTTTGATTCTTGTGTCATTGTTGTTATTTCTACTCCTTTTCTACAGTTCCATTTAAAGATGGCGGCGACTGTCCATCGTGAGGCACAATTTAGGGGCGGTCACCACGGATACGTCTGGCCAGCTGTATGTCCTTCGGCATAATGGTAACACGCTTGCCATGAATGGCGCACAAGTTAGTGTCCTCAAAGAGTCCCACCAGGTAAGCCTCGGAGGCTTCCTGAAAAATTGTAAATTTTCATATTTAACCATTAAACGAAATTATCCCCCCACCCCTTCCCCAGCATGCTTCTTAATTTACCTGCAAAGCGCCTATGGCGGCCGACTGGAAACGCAAATCGGTCTTGAAATCCTGTGCAATTTCACGCACCAAACGCTGAAAAGGCAGCTTGCGAATCAGCAACTCCGTGCTCTTCTGATAACGGCGAATCTCGCGCAGAGCAACTGTGCCGGGGCGATAGCGATGTGGCTTCTTAACTCCTCCAGTAGTTGGGGGGGCTGACTTGCGGGCAGCCTTGGTGGCCAGCTGCTTGCGGGGAACCTTGCCTCCGGTTGATTTACGGGCAGTCTGCTTGGTGCGAGCCATACTTTCTTTTTCTTTTATATTTTCAATTAAATTTCACAAAACGATGTTACTTCGAATTGTACAAAATTTTTATGACGAATGAAATGTGGAGGGGGGCAGGGCAGAGCAGATGAAAAAGTATCACTAAAAAATTGTACTCGATACTTGAGTGTTTAGAAAGCGATGCTATCGATTGTGAAAAAAGTGTTGTATAAAGAAAGAACTAGTTCCAAACAACTTTACATATTCAAAAAAACTTTAAATTTTAATTTCGTAGAGAAAATAAATTTGCTTATGCCTTGTAGTTGAGCAAACAAAATTAAGAGCTTACTAGAACTTGTAGTGCAAGATGGTCATCTGTACATATTCTAGTTTCTGCATAAGTAAAGAAAAGTTTTATTATATATAGGGCGGTATCCACGGGTCGCCAAAAAATTTCTTGTGAAAAAGTTTATATTCCGCAGTTTCTTAACAGAGTCTGCAAAGCCTATGTTGATATCACGATAATACAATTTACTCTGTCGATAAACGTTTCAAAGAAACCTTGCGCTGCTCTGGCGCTGTTAAAAATGCCCGCGAACTTACAAACAACACCTGGCAGGATTATGAATATAACATATTTAATGTGCTATTTTAATATATTCCTATTATTAAATGAAATTAATAATAAATTAATTGTTATTATTTTGACGTTGGTAGCTGCCTCTTCAGACATTTTCCTTAAAATTGTGCCTGGCACATTCAATGGCATTAAATGCAGTTCGATGTAGTCCCGAGCAGCGGCACTTAACGAATACCTCGTACTTGGCTGCCATGGCAAAGATTTCGTTCATCTCGATTGAAAAGTAATTCTCTCATTTCTGGCGATTTGCCTCCGTAAAGTTGGTCAGGTCAGCATGATGATCTTCTGAATGTACTGCTGTAGCCTGTGAGACTGACTTGGCGGCGTATATAGCTCCGCTGGGTGGTCACATAGCACTTGGCCCCGTAGTCGGGACCCTGTCAGGGAAACGTTAAGAAATGGAAGTGATTTATAAAGTTGAAGTTTAGTTCGCCCATTTCTTACCTTGATAAATTTGGCATTGATGTAGGGCACATTCTCGTTGCCCCATCCGCATTTGCTCGGTCACCATCAGGGGGTCAATTGAGGCTGCACTATCCGCTATACTACCGCTTGATAGGAGGCCAGCAGTTCGCTGTCCACTGAACTGGGAGCGGACATTTGGCTTGTGGCCGTTTTACTGTCGCGATCATTGAGCACCGGCGTCTGTTCAATGATTATACTCTGTACCGAAGGTACATAGAGTATATTAAGTTTGTGCAAAAGTATGTAACAGGGAGAAGGAATCGTTTCCGACCCTATAAAGTATATATATTCTTGATCAGCATCAACAGCCGATTCGATATAGCCATGTCCGTCTGTCCGTCCGTCCGTCCGTCCGTCTGTCCGTCCGTCCGTATGAACGAAGAGATCTCAGAGATGGTAAGAGATAGAGGTTTGACATGTATGGGGCATATATTTCTTATACTTGCAGGCAGATCAAGTTTATTTTCAATTTTCGCCACGCCCCCTCCCGTCCCCGCAATATGGAAAAAACGTCATATCTCCTACAGTTTTGAAGATAGATCGTCCGTACCTTCTAGAGATACCTTGTAAACAAAATTATTTATCGATTTGCTGAAGGAATGATAAAGATCGGATGAGCGATACTCAAGTTATGAGCAAAAAACGGCCAGTAAACACCAACCACCCCCCACCCATCACCACAGCATTCTATTGAACGGCAATCTTAGTGAGAGAGAGAGAGAGAGAGAGAGAGAGAGTGAGAGTAACTCGTGAGCAAATGCGAGCTGCGACGTTAAGGGTACAGAGTATGTTATAGTCGGGCTTGACCGACTTTCTTTCTTGTTTTCCTTTTGGTTAGGTAGCTGTGATCGGCGACATAGTTGAGGCGAATCAAATCGAACTGATTGAGGGGACTGGAGTGTGATGTGTTTGAATGCTGGCCAAATAGATTGTAAGCTCCTCTGTTGTGGTTTGTGGTGACAGGAGACGCCACATGATGTTGCAGACCGTGCTATGGTTCGCCGGTGTTCTCTGGAGGGTTTTCGAGTGTTTCTTATCCGCCAAGTCCCGCACCTAGCTCCTCACTTTCACGGCGTTTATTAAATTCAGATTGCCCGCCATAGAAAGTGCCATTAGCCGACGCTTTCTGCAGGAATCTTTTTTAGATGCGCTCATTTTCAATTTGGCCTTCCAATTTGGCCGCACAAATTAGAATCGAAACCTATTTTGCTCACGTCACGGCAAAAAAGAGGCGTTAACAGCACCTAAAGGCGATGTGAACTTTGAACACAACGTAGTTTCAAACCTAAGCTTTTTTCGCGATTGGTAGATACCGAATATGAAACGGTCACACGAAAAAATTCCTTAGCATTCATTTCGCGGCAGTTTCCGTACCCATGGACACCCTTATGTATGATATCAACAATATAGAGGGGATAAATTTCATAAATGTTTAGTTATTATAATATTAATTAATTTGTCAAATTTACTACAATATAAACAATCGTGTTTCGGCCGCCAATGTTAGAGATGGTACATATTAGTGTTGGGTTGTTCTTGAGTGAGTGAACAAAATTGAATTGTTCTTTAAACTGAACAAGTGCACATGTTCTTCTTCAATTGCTCATTTTTGTTCAGCGAGTCTTGTTCAATATTTCTTGTTCACTCTGTCTTGGTCTGAGTTCTTCTAATAGCTGTTCAGTCTCTTCTACTCAGAGAGCTGTTCTGTATCTCTTGCTCTGTGTGCTGTTCCGTCTGTCTGTGTGTTGTTCTGTCGGCTGTAACATGATACAACTATAACAGGTATGGCGCTCAGCCAAATTTTGAATTAAGCGCTTTTGCTATGAGCGCTAGAGAGCGAGAGTAAACGACGCATATTCACACAAATTAGGTACATATGAGTGTTGAACAAAAAATGCATGCAGAAACAACAAAGCAATAAGTGCTACAGAAACCCACCCCTTTGAAATCCCGATGGGAAAGCAAAAAAAATCGTGCTCTCACACAACCTTCCGCCATAGATTTAGAGCAAGTGAACAAGTGACAACTGAACAAGTGAGCAATCTGAGTGAGCTGACTCACTTAGAAAAAATGAACAAGTGAACATGTTGCATGAGCATTTATTTGTATGGGCAAAAATGTAAACCATGTTCACCGCCACTTAATTTCCGCACATATATTCATTATAAATAATTAGTTGTCCATCGAGGAAAAAATAACAGCATTTTCGGGGTTACTTACCTTAAGGTAAACATAAACCTAAAATATTTTAATTCCTATTAATTAACATTTGCTTAAGTTTTGCGAAATAAAAATAGTTTTGTGATTTTGCAGAAATATTTATTTGACATTATTTTATTGAAATCAATTAAGCAACTAAAAGTTTTAAGATTCATTTATAGAAAAAACAAAAAAAGGGCATCGATAATTTAAACAAATTTCCGTGATTTCAATTAATTTCAAATATTTCGTAGATTTGTCTTCATTCTTGTTCTTCCCTCTACTTCTGCGTATTCAATTATATTTTTATAAATTGAGTTTTATTTTTTAATTATTTATTATTGTTGACCTGTCGCTGGCTTAATAGACTTGACCAAGTTATTGCATAATTTTTCTGTTATTTTGCCGTGTCATGGATTTAATTCAATTAAAGTTGGAGCTGCCAATGTGAGGACAAGGGAATTATTCGATTAATTGTTTACTACTTGAAAAGTTGTTGGCGCCAAAGTTCAACTTTCATAATCAAATAGCAAAGGCGTGAATTGCACGCCACAAGAAAGAAAAGGTGAAAATGAGCATTGGAGTGGAACAAAAAAAAACTAGCTTAATATTTACGAAAGGGTCACGTTTTCTTTCAGGCCAGCAGCGACACGCAACTGAGACAAAAGGAAAGCTCAAACACGCAACTACATTCTTAGACAGAAAACACCGGAAAAAAATGAAAAACAATGAAATTTGAGTGCCCTTCAAGTAGCCGGAAAATTACAATGTTATTTGTAGCAAGGAGAGGGCGTAACTAACAATAACTAAGCGGAAAAATAACCGAATGTATTTCAAATCATACAAATTGGAGCACGAAAGCGTCATACACTAAACTAAGATTAATTAGAGTCAGGAGAAAAAAAAATTAAAAGTTGGAAAAGTTGGAGAAAAAGGTGGTGAAACCCACCTTTTAAAGACATATTCACCCTTTTCATTTAGTCAGCAGAACATGGCGTTTGAATAACATGTATGACACATGCCACGTGATACCATAACACATCATTCAACCTCTATTTTGGTTTACTTCTTTCGAGTTAAGCGAAAAGCAAATAACAAGCATAATGACAAACAGAAAGGCAGGCAAAATAAAACAACATCAAAGTTGAGGTAAAGGCAAAGTAAGACATTTTCGTGATAAGCGCACAGGATAACAAGTTGAACGTGACGAGCATGTAGAAAAACAACGAAACATATACATACAAATATATAGACTTGTCGAGGATGTGCTCTGCTCTGTGCGTGTGGGTGTGTGTGTGCTATGAACAATGCCACATAGACGTGACAGCAAGTGTCAGAGAAGAGCTGAACAAAAAAAAAAACAAAGAGTAAATACACAGGCAGCTTCCCCTGACTCTAAAAAGTCGCTGATAACACAAAATGTCAGCCCAAAAATAGCGACAACCTACTTCTCTCTCTCTTTCTCCCCCACTTTCTGTGCACCTTCTCCACTTTCACTTTTCTTGACTTAATTTTCTCTCGTTCTCGCCTTGTCTCTTGACAGCCTTTAAATAGAAACGAAAAAAAATAAATGAAAAGTTGCTGAAAAAGGATTACCAAAGACAAAATGCGCATCTTTTTTTTATGCAAAGTAAAATGGAAATAATTTTTCATTACGTATACGCAGCGTACTCGTTTACTTGAGATCTCCAAGAAAAAAAGGGCGCGCGAACAACAAAATAAATGTAAACGAAAATGAAAACCAAATATACTTCCAGAAAAGTGCACATGGCCCAGACATATTTTTGTTCAAAGAGCAATTTTTGGGCGCCAAGAAGTGAAATCTAGTGAATTCTAGTTTAGACGGCCAAATTTTACCTGTTTTTTTTTAAAGATTTTTAATAGATTTTAAACATGGGTTTGATGCATTTGGGTGTTAGCTTTCACCGAAAAAAAAATAATGAAAATCGGTTCAATAGTTATCAAGAAATTTGGATCAAAGTGCGTCAAGACATGGTAAAAAAAAAAGTCTCATAAAATTTTCAAGTAAGAGGCTCAACGTCACTTGGTTTGTCCACATACTCCACCAACTTTACACGAGCCAGAAAAGCACATCTGCTCTTTTGTACTTTTTTTAATTAACTGGAGAAATGGGGTATGGTCATAGTATAGTTAACAATGAATGGAGTTCAATTCAGAGAATTGGTACTGGAGCTCCCAAGAATGGTGCGGCAACTAGTGTCATTAGTCATTCAGGCGTAGATAAAGCATTTGAAAATTATCGTCTCGGCTATGATAGTCACATCAGAATATGTATTGGTAAGGATGAGACGCTTTACTGCTGGATTCATTTTTTTTTTTATATGTTTTTTTTTATTGTAACTTAAATTATTAAATAAACAAAATATAAATTATGTTTAGTATACACTCTGTCTCCAAACGAGCTCTCTAGTGTTTAGATTTAGTTTTTGACTCACTTTTTGGTGGACAATATATATTATAATTTTATGACTGATAACGTTTAGGTGTGAAACAAAAAATTGTACAAAAAAACATTACATTAAGGGGTTGGAATCTACGAGTCATAGTTATCTTGCCACCAGAATTGGATAATGTTTGGATTCGAATCCCTAATTGGTATAGTTTTATCACACCGCCAGTTTTCATCTTGTAGAAGGGACTCTGGGACGCTTTTGTTTGTGGCACGCCTGTGAAGGTGCTAAAAACCCAGAATTCCACTGTGGCCTTGTATAAATCCGTTTTTGTCAAGCAGTAAGAATGCTTCTGGTGGGACAAGGCCTGTTATAACGTGTGTTTAATGTATTGATCCCCTACATAGTAAGGGGCTATTATAAAATTGTTTTCATGGTTTTCGGTACATCTGAGAATATGGTTGCGTATTAGTTGGATAATACAATTATCTTGTCTAGGGATGTTGGCCGTATTGTATTGTTTCTTATTGCTAACATATTTTGTACAGTTGCTCGCTGGAGATCTATAAGGAGATGTACATGACCGAAGGCATTTTCTTTCGAAAACCCGTAGTCTTTCCATGCATGATGGTGAGATATTAAACCAGATTTTGCTTTCGTACGTGAGTATTGGTCTGATGAATGACTGGTATATAAGAATTTTAACTCTAGGACATAAGTGCTCCGAATACATTAGTGATTGGAACATAAAGAATGCTTTTTTGGCTTTGGATATCTGTATTTTTACATGATCGTTAAAGTATAGGAGCTCCTAGATACTTAACCTTACTGTTTGTTGGTATGTCAGATGCATATATATCTGATGAAACTTTAAATTTTTTCCAATTTTTCATACTATCCGCATGGCATTTTTTAACTGACGGCCTGAACAATATAGCTTTACATTTGTTATGATTTATTTTTAGGTGCCATTTACAGGCATAGCGCTCAATGATGGAAAAGTCATCTTTAAGATTGGAATTAATGCTTGCGATTGTGCTGACTGACTGATATATTATAATATCATCTGCAAAGGCTATGACATTTTCTAGCTTCTTTAATCGCTGCTTGATTCATGGCCGGCTCCCAATCCACCATTGCTACGGGCGAGATGGTTAAGGTGGCTTTGTAGTGGCCGGTTTGACTCTGATGGCTAAGCTCAATTGTTAGGTACAATTTGAACATAAACTTTTCGAGTCACCCTCGCACTTGTTCGGAAACACATTGCGGTCACTGGCGCCAGCAAAAGAAGATCATATTATACGATTGAACCGATGCTTCAAAGCTAAAAGCTCTGCTTAGAGCACATGCATAGGGCATGGGCATTGCAATTTGGTACAGCTAGAAATCATTCGACTGAGATCTTTACTTCTGTTCGCACGTCTATTTATATTTTGGCGGCTGGCCATAAACTCGTGTTACTCCAACGTCAAATGTTATATTATTGCGTTTGTGTAAAGGAACCTTGTTATAGATTCGACATTTTATTTTTCACTAGAGATGCTAGACAGTAGACTTCGTGATTTAGTGTGATAGTGATGACAAACTTAGAACTATCGATATAACATTTTTAACTTAACATTAACATATTATCTTCGTGACTTTAACATCAAACACGTGGAACTTATCTTTCGATTTATAAACCAAAGTGATTAAATCTATCAAGAAACTGAAGAGTGAATAATTGTTGTGAATAATATTTGTGGAAAAAGGTACGTGAAGGTTCTCGTGAGAAAATTTTATACTTGTGAAAGTCGACATTTCATCTAGGATCACGTGTCCGGGGTGACACTCCGTCGCTAGGCAGCGGTCTGGGGTTCGCTCTTGGCCAAGAAAGACTTTCTGCCCAGTCTGCACGAATCGCCCTTCAACTTTCACGCTTTCGAATCAGACACCCACCAGCAGAAGCTGACACCTGTAGTCAACATCATTTACATCATCATCTATTGAAGAAATTGCCATCGATGGGATTTAATTAAGTCATTAATAGAGATATGCCAATCTAAATGATGGAGTTTATGCTTGCGTAATTAAAGCTTACCTTACATACATATGCCTCAGCAAGTCATCCGCGTGGAGTTTAAAAGTCAGATTCGGTGCAGCCTATGTGAATGATCGTGTGCAGTTAATTCATTATCTCTTTTTCTTTCGCACAAAAAGAAGAACAAATTCAAGTTCAAGTTCATCATAATGAAGTTCGAGTATGGACAAAACATGATTATGATATTATAATTCCTTTTGATATTTGCTTGTGCACACAAAAGATCAGCTGTTCGATGCACTGTGGTTCCAAGTTTCTTTGAATGAACTGAATTTATTTTTTTAGATTTTTCTTAACAATTCTCAGAAATATAGTAACTTAAAGAACTATCGATAATTAGTAGAGTAATGTTTTCGTTTAATTTGCTGAGAAATATGAGTCTGGTAGCCAATGGAGTAAAATTCTCAACATATATATATATTTAAATATAAATTCCCTCTAATAGCACAACGAGACCATCTAAGTCATCTTGGGCCCAACGATTACAGCGATGAGTAAATATGCATAAGGAAGTTGTGAGTATAATGGTAAATTGCGTCTTTTGGTTATATGTGTATATGAGTATCTCCCCGGATTGCTACTAATGACTTTCTCAAATGAATGTAACTGAAGTTGAATTGTTTTCTTGAATCATTTACGGAATATCATTTGATACTATAATGTTTTTGTATTACTTAGTGTGAGTTGGCTGGCTCTAGGTCCGAAAAAGTTGCGTTTGTTCACAACTTGTAAACAACTTATGCATTGTACCACCAAAAAGAGCTGGTTGCCTATACAGAACTGTTTCATCGTTATCCCTAACGACTCTCCAGTAGGCTTTTCGCTGAAGAAAGCATGATTGCCAACTGCCTCTCCATACAATCATTGCTTAGAACAGTTGGGAACTGCTAAAAGCAATGAAAGCAAAATTAGACAAGCAATGAGTGCTTTCATCTTTCTGGTGGTAATGCTTAAGCTTAGGGCTGAACTTTTTAAGTGCAAAAGCTTGAGCTTTTGAGCGAACTTAGAAGTGCCCGTTTTTGTATTACCTTTAAATTTTCTTTTCTTGTATTTTTTATGATTAAGCTTAATATTCTTAGAACTAAAACATGAATGGTCACTACGAATTAAAATGAATTCTTAACTGATTTAATGATCTGTTTAGTACTCATGCTCAGCTCTCACAAAATAACATAGAGGTCTAAGAACCTTTAATATAGGGACAACGTAAAAATAAGTAAAACGTTTGTCAAGGTCGGTAGGGTAAAGACGAGGGGCATATAACATCAAAGCACCCTCTATCAGGTATAATCTTTCCAGAATCCTTTCTTTTGGCGTGTCGGCGCTTCCGTTTATGATTTAATTTGCAGTATTTTATTATTATTATAATTTTTTTGTGGATTTAAAAATCGGGCATTATTTTTAAATGTGGCAGCGTAACCCGTGCGACTAGGGTAGAAAGAACCCCGATCAATTCGACGAGCTGGACCCGAGCACAGCAAGAATGCGCACTCTCGAACTTAGTCGTGCAACGAATTTATATTTTGGCGTATAACATCTGCTAAAAATTTTCAGTTCCTCGAGCTGTACACTACAGCTGCTAAAGTTGGTTAGCCCACTCACCGTCCTTAGGCTTGAATTTCTATTCGGGTGTTTGCCGAACTTTCTGTGTGTAAGACGTGGCTCAAAACAGATCTTTAAAATATAAAAATATATAATTATTATAATATAATCAGATATAATTAACCTCTTCACAGAAAAAAAGGCGTGCTAAAATCAAGTCCAAACAATTTATTTGATTTCGACCTTCGGATTGAAATTTCAAGTACGAGTCGTACTAGATTCTACTTGAATTCAGTACGAAAGGATTGGAATAATCCTAAAAGGCTTGGATCAATCATAAAATACTATTTTCAAGTACTTGAAAATCAATGATTCTGACTCGACATTAAAGGAAGTACGGAATTCCGCTGTCAAAACGAAAGGTCGAAACGAAACCGAGAGCAAGTTCGAAACTAAGTGTAAAAAGATCTCTCAGGCTAAATTTTGCTGACAGCACAGCAGTTTTGAAGGTGTGGGTTTTCTGTGAAAACCGTTGCCTTGGAATTCCCTACCAGTTATAGCACTTCCAGCATGCGAAGGTAGCTGCTGAATTGCAGTTGATGGGTCAATTCTATTGAAGAAATTTCAATAGCGACCAGCCTCCATTGTAATGTTGTTTGTGTCCTGTTTTTACAGATGTATGCAAACTAATGACCTCGAGCCGGCTAGAACTTGCTGTTTTGATAATCAAAAAGAATCGTTAAAAAAGTAGCACGGAGTTTTTTTTAGATGCTTTTTTTGGTGTCCAAATAGAGCTTAAGTCAATCTAAGTAATTTTTGATACAATCCTTTTTCGGATTGAATGTAGTTCGAGTTAAGAGCTCAATTTAATCTCGGGTACTCTTGCACCAAGCCGACTTGGACATCAACTCAAGTACGAATATCGAGCTTAAATCAATATCGGACTTTCTTGATTGGATCCGACTAAGTTTGAATAATAAGATTAAATCAATCCTGTGTGACCTTAAGTCGGGATCAAAAGAATTCCGGGATTGAACATTCCGTACTCAAATCAATCCTTCTCTTACTTGGTTTGAGAAAATTCGGGCTTGACCGACTTCTGACATCGTTTGTATCTCGGAGTTTTTTTAGTCTGTACCGAAGGTACCTAGAGATATTAAGTTTGTGCAAAAGAATGTAACAGGGAGAAGGAATCGTTTCCGACCCTATAAAGTATATACATTCTTGATCAGCATCAACCGCCGAGTCGATATAGCTATGCCCCTATGTCTTTATGAACGCACAGATCTCAGAGATGGTAAGATATAGAGGTTTGACATATATGGGAGATAAACTTCCTATACTTGCAGGCAGGTCAAGTTTATTTTCAATTTGGTATGGCAGAAATGTGCTCTCTGCTACTTTGTGCATTTTGGTTCGTAAGATCCTAAATTATTAAATCATGGACTCATCTGACTTTTACCTCGAAAATGACGACTTTAGGCCGTCTTGGCCTCTGCATATCAATGACGAAATTTCGTTCAATCTTACGACTATCTTATAGTCCCCATAGACTGAATCCAACTTCGCTCTTTTGAAGTTGCTTTTTTGAAATGCTTTCCATGTGACATGCAAAATGCGTTTTCATGTGTGGAGAGTTAAGTGGGTGGCAGTTTTGTTCAACTGCCAGTCAAGCTTTTCCAGTCACAAAAACCCCCACCGCACACACGCATGTAGGATTCAAATTACAATCAGTTATCCCTCTGCCAAGCTGGAAAAATTGTCATTTTGAAGTACAATTTTGTAAAAAAACTTTAATAAATAAAATTGGTTAAGCTGCACACATGTTGCATGTTGTTGTTTTTGTTGTTATTGTGGGTTGTTGGCTGAATTGGGTGTGATAGTGTCTGACAGGAGATTTGCCTGGTTGGTTGGTTTGATGTCATTCCTGTAGCTGATAAAAATCAACAACAAACCGCAACAATAACACAGCTGAAAATGACAACAATGAATAATATTGTACATGTAAAATGATTATCACGGGCATTTGTTCGACATGGTCAAAAGGTAATCGAAACGGAGAGAAAAAAAAACATGTTTTGTGTATTTTAAAGAACTGCACCACCACCAAAATGGCAATATCCAGCGAACATAAAAAAGAAACTAAAATTACAGCTAATCACACTTACAGAAAACCCCTTAAGAATTACCTTTTCAAAAAAGATACAAAAAAAAGTCAACAGCAAAAGACAAATCTCCAGAACCAGAAAAACACATATTAAATATTGTGTAGGCCTGCCAGCGCACATTAACTTTGCCACAGAAACGGACAGGATAACAAACAGGACTCGTTGGCAGCTCAGGCACAAGTTGTCGAGTCAAGTCAGAGTTGAGCTGCAGGCAAGAAAATTATCTGGCTAAATGCCAAAAAATTATGCACAGAGGGAATGGAAATTGGACTAATGTGGCAGGACATGCTCTATGCAAGTTTCGCGTCAGCGGCTCACGAAGGACACTCTCGAGCTCACACACACAAAATAACCACAATTAGGATAAGCGACGTTAAAGTGCTTCAAAGTGCTAAAGGCGTTTAGAGTGAACCAGCGAAAAACCTAAGGAAAAACAAAAAAAAATAAAACTGCGGAAACTGAAAAAACAGCTAGCGATGGTTCTCTCGCTGCTGGCTGCAGGGCAAATGCCGAAAATTGTGTGCAGCCTAACAAACGTCCAAATTGTAGGGTAAACGTGCTAGCGCCGCTACTTTTGGAAACAGCCAGGGATGGAGAAGAACGTCTTCTTTAGAAACTAATTCATAAGAATTTTAAATATTCTCTTATGCGCTCTATTAAGAAATAGAGTCTACGCTAGCTTCTTAAAATATCTGATGTATTTTTCATTCAAAATAATATTCTTGTCCTCAACCCATCCCTGGTCAATGCAACTGACTTAGTCAACTAAACAGTGGACTAACCCTAACTCCTTACTCCCCTAGTATACATAGGTACCTTGTCTCGAAGCTGTTTCTTGCTTTGGTCCTTTTGGGCCTATTAGCCTTAATGGGACTTTTGCATGCTTCACTGCAACAACTCGCTGGCTGCTGTTCCTGCTCCAACGTTTGGCGGTTCGTAGAAGCTCAACTCGCTTGGCCTTTGGTATGCACATTTTTTGCACGTCTTTGCAGTTTTCAATTATTTATGGTTTGTGGACGCTTTTGCCTAAAAACTGCCCAAATATTGCCTTCTAGTGCTCGTGGGCAGACAACCAAATTGCCGTGTACAAAATATTGCGTCAATCTACTGGCCAGCAACACTTAAACCATCAGCTCTCCAGCTCTGTTTATGTAAAGCAGCTTAACACGCTCTCCAAATTGCTTCATTTAAAAGGCGGTGTGAACATAAACACAAAAAAGCTTTTGCAGCCCCAGGCTTTGGGACATAATGACTTAATTATAAAGTAAATATTGGTCAAATGTTGGGTTAATGTTTATTTTCTGGCTAGTCAAGTACGCTGAAGCTCCAAAAATATTGGCCTTTAAGTTTGAAGAGAGTTATGGATCTGGGAAAATGGCTTTTAAGGCTATGTTTTAATATTATTTGCAAATAATAATATGCAAGGTAGTCAAATTAGGGTTGCAAACCAGTGCGCAACCGAAATGATGGAAACCGGTCTAGTTTCCTTGGTTCCTTAGAACTGACCACTATTATTTATACCTCGGAAATTCTCAGAGATTCGATTCAAAGTGGTAACTTTAAATGCATCACTGTGGAATAAATTGCAAATATTGAGATATTGGATTCGTGTTTGCCGCAGATAATGCTCAGACTTAATTCTACGCCCACCCTAACCCCCCATACTAACCTAATTTTGTCGTACTCGTAGTAATCGGACTTTATGCCAAATTTTTGGGTATTCTGACTGTGCGATGGGTGCCGCGATTACAGATACTTTCCTGGAAGTTACATAAGGTAGTTCCAGCCGGTCCCAGGTGGGGGCCACACGTAGACCTTCAGGTCCTTACTGAGGTCGGGTGTTTGATTTGGGAACCATTTTGAATTAAAAATCCAAGATTATCTTTGACCTTTTGGAGAGCGACCGTTTTGGTTTGTGAGGCATCTTTTCCTCCTTTTCCAAAGAAGCGAACCAAGGGATTTTAGCGAATAATTATTATTTAAAAATTAATAAAAGATCTTATACGTTGGTGACACTGAAATCACTAGATATTTTGGTATAAACCAGGCATGCCCAAAAGCTGCATAAGACAGAGCACTCACCAATACTCACAAAGAAAAGCACCAATACCAATAAGGAAATAATTTTTTTATTTGAAATTGTGCACTGAACTTTTTTTTTGCTCGTATCGCTCATCCGATCTTTATCATTCCTTCAGCAAATCGATAAATAATTTTGAGTACTAGATATCTCTAGAAAGTATGAACCATCTATCTTGAAAACTGTAGGAGATATGACGTTTTTTCCAAATTGCGGGGGCGCGAGGGGGCGTGGCAAAAATTGAAAATAAACTTTATCTGCCAGCAAGTATAAGAAATATATAATATATTCTTGATCTAAGATATTAAGAGAAAGTGGGTCATTACCTTCTTATACTTGCAGTCAGATCTAGATTATTTTCAATTGTTGCACCGCCCCTCCCGCCCCCGTAATTTAGAAAAAAAATAGTTTCTCCCACATTTTTAAAGATAGATGTTTTGAACCTTCTACGCATATGTTGTAATCGGAATTATTTATCGATCCGCCAAAGGAATGTTGTAGCTCAGAGGAACTTTAGTGGAACAAACAATTATGATGGTGTAACTAGTTGAAATCTATACAATTCTGGAAACTTTGTGCAGTATTCTGACAAGTTAAGAATGTTTTCATGGTTTGAAACACGCCTAAGTGCGAGAAAAGTCTTAATGGAATCCAGTAGCTGTTTTGCTAGAGCGGACGAATTTTTTATACTCTGTACTAGAGGTGGGCGCGGGCCTGTATTTTGAGGCCCGGGCCCGCACGAACACGAACTCTTTTTTGAGAGGCCCGGCCCGGCCCAACACGAAACTTTTTCACCAAGGCCCGGGCCCGGCCCGGCCCGGCACGAAACTTATTTACACATATAAGGAAATTTAAAAGACATGCAATTTATAGATATATATAAGTACATATTTATTAAATACATACATGAATATTGTTATGTATTTAATAAAAAAACAAACTATGTCATATTTTTATTTAAAAATACAATTTTTTCTAAATTTGTGCTTTTTAGCCTAGTGCGTTTTTCATTTAAAACATGGCCCGATGTTGAAAAAAGCCTTTCGCTCGTAGACGAACTGGCGGGAATAGCCAGAATGGTCCGAGCTAATTTGGGAAGGTATTTTAAGTCCCTTGCATTTTTAGAGGATTCTAAAATATGTGTGCCAGGAGCTGCTGGATAGGCCAAATATTTGTCAAGCTCTATGTCGATAGCGTTTTTCTCAACTTTCCGTTTTTTTATATAACTTAAGTCTAAAAATTCAGCAAACATTCCATTTTCGGAATTATTTGGGCTTATGTTATTAGTTATGTCATCAAAGCTACTATATTCATGATCCCCTATAAGAAAATTCATCTCTCTATAAGGAGGGTTCAAGAAAAGCCCAACCAAATGAGCGATTGCCGGAAGAAACCTTTTTTCTAATGCGCTTAGGGTCATTGTTTTAAACTCAGTTATTATTTGGGACTCAAGTGTGCCAGTTCTGGAAAGTTTACATCATTTTTCTGACCACAATGCAAATATTTGCATTGTTTCACAATAGTATGCCAATTTTGAATTAGTGGTGTGCAAACAAGTAAAATATGTATAAGCAAATCGATAGTAGTATCGATAAGCAATTAAAATGGCGGTTCTAATTCGAGGATAAACAAAAATAGCGCGAACAAATCAAAATTGTTTTCGGGCCTATTTCGGGCTTTTACGGGCCGGGCCTTTTTGCTAAGGCCCGGGCCCGCACGAAGCCCGCACGAATCTTAATTTTAAGGCCCGGGCCCGCTCCGGGCCTGTGTAAGCCCGCGGGGCCACGAAAAAAAGCCCGGCCCGCGCCCACCTCTACTCTATACCGAAGGTACATAGAGTATATTAAGTTTGTGCAAAAGTATGTAACAGGGAGAAGGAATCGTTTCCGACCCTATAAAGTATATATATTCTTGATCAGCATCAACAGCCGAGTCGATATAGCCATGTCCGTCTGTCCGTCCGTCCGTCTGTCCGTCCGTCCGTCCGTTCGTCCGTATGAACGAAGAGATCTCAGAGATGGTAAGAGATAGAGGTTTGACATGTATGGGGCATATATTTCTTATACTTGCAGGCAGATCAAGTTTATTTTCAATTTTTGCCGCGCCCCCTCCCGCCCTCGCAATTTGGAAAAAACGTCATATCTCCTACAGTATTGAAGATAGATCGTTCGTACCTTCTAGAGATACCTTGTAAACAAAATTATTTATCGAAGGAATGATAAAGATCGAATGAACGATACTCAAGTTATGAGCAAAAAACGGCCAGTAAACACCCCCGCATGTATATATTTATGTATATATTTAGAAAATGTATATATTTAGAAAATCATATTTATGTAATCGCTACAATGGGTAGCACTGGCCGCAACGGCGATGGCCAGCATATCACACGCTTTATGGGTGCTTTGCCACTTCTAACTTAAATTTATCAGATATAAACAAATTCTGGCGATACAGAGTATATTATAGTCGGGCTTTTCACAATTGATTTTCAGATTCCATTCTGAAAAGGAAAAATTTTAAAATATTTGTTGTCGATTCGTTCCCACAAAACCATTTAGATAGACAATTATTTGCTTACATCAGCAACATCAACTGCAGCACCTGCCTGTATTCGCCTCGTTTTCCCTGACAAATAATTCATAGACCAAGCACTTTGATGGCACTGCATGATGCATTCGGCAGACTCGCTGGTTCCCATTTTGCCCCCTCAGCAGAACTCTCTAGGTGATATTAAAAATTCGCCTCTGGCTCTGCCACTGTGCAAATAAATATTGAGCTTCGACTCTGTGTTTTATCTTTCAGTGTTCGATGCTTTGCCTCATTGCTAATTCCACGAAATCGAAGCATCATAAAACCTTGATGCTGCATGTGCCTGGCTTCCTAGAGCTATTGCCTGTGGAGGAGTTACATTATGTTAGCATATTTTCAAGTTTTTCGCGCCGAAACCAAAGCCACTTTGTGCCCGCGTCGCTGGAGCTGCAATTTATTTATGAGGCTTTTTTGTTCATAAATATTTTGTTGGTGCTGCTGATGGTGGGCATCGTTGTTGGTTCGGTTCGCTCGCTTGGCGTACTTAAAACTTGTTTGATTTACAAAATGGCGCACCAGCGTCGCCATTGTTTGTTACCTCTTTGGTGGGATGGTGTTGTAGAGGCCATCTATTGTTTGTGCCATATTTCTCAACTGCATATTTATTAGAAGTGGACAATATAATGGGAAGCTCCACTGCTAGAGGAGACTTATAGTGCCATGTGGTCGAGGTCAAAGTTGATGGAATTGTCAACTTTGGAAGTGGGAACGATTTGAACTGATGTTGAGTATGGCAAATTTTGTGCTGTCTTTAATAAGTTGGATAAAAAACTGACCCGGCTACGTGATATTTGTCATCAGCTTACATTTGTTTCGATAAGCAAAATTTGTATAAAAAAATATTCAAATATTCATAATGAAAGTCTCAATTTTTGGTGAGGTCAATACTTTCGAACTGTGCATATTGAGCAGCTTGATGGTGGCCGTTTTAATGTACCTCTGGACTCTGATAGCTGGCGATATGAAGAATTTTAAAGGCAGCAAACTGGCCTATACACATTACACAGCAAAGGATCCAATAAATTGCTATCAAAATTATGTGGAGCAGAAAGGGAAGAGTTCTTAAGGAGGCAGTTTTATTATTATCTAGAACCCATAAGCAAGCAGTGTTGACCATTAAAAAAGGCTACATTTTCTAGCTAGAAAAAAAAATAATAATAAAATAATTGAAAGAAATTAGCGAGCTGTCAGAAATCTTTACAGGAATATCCAAAATTAAATCGTGATATTATGGTGATGATAGTAAAATATTCTGCCACCACCACAGAGATAATCAACGAATTCAAACTCAGTGGCCTGTTCATTCCATCTCATAAAACAGAAACATACATTATTCTGCTTCTTGTTATATGAATTTTCTTCTATGTGTTTTTGTCTCTTCCCTCCAGTTGGCACACCACTTTTTGCTCATTCAATAAAATATATTTCTCTAATTGCACTTTCATCACGTTTCATTTCCAATTTTCATTTCAAATGTCAGATTACAATTTTAAACCACAAAACTCTTGCCTTTAATCGAATCATATGGTAAAAGTGTAAAATCTGTGTAAATTAATTTAAGTCATTGACATTGAAAGACTTACTAAAGCAAAACTTACACGAGATGGGGAATAAATTAGAAAGTTAGTTGCTTGAATACGACATCTCTCTGTGAGCTGCACACACATTCATAGAAGTTGGCGACAAAAAGCCATGAAAATAAATTATTTCAAGAATCAATTACAACTAATAGCATAGACCATTTGAAATTCAATTCGATTCATTCACTTGAAAGACAGTCAGAAGGTGGAGGAGTAGAAGGTTGAGAGCCCAGGGAAGTCACAAGAGTCACAGACGGGATAACTTCAGGCCTCGACGGCATGCAGTGATTGGTTTATATATGTATGTGCACATTCCATATGTGACGATTTAAGCTTATACATAATTGATTGTAATGCCTTGGCAAGCCGATTTCGGCTGTACAAGCTATCAGCTGAAGCATAGACGGTGCAATTTAACCAGGTTAAGTAATTGGGATGGGGACAGTCGTGAACGTGATTCTGAGTGGCTTGGTTTTAAGTCAGAGTAAGATCCAATTACAGATAATGTAAATTTTGGCATGAGTAAAGGTGTGTTGTATGTACTTTGGTTCCAAATTAAAAAATTTCAATGGTTATCTAGTTATAGTTATATTTCAATAGTAATCATGCCCAAAGGCTATTAACCTTTTTCCGTATCAGTCTCTTTCCGTTTGATTGTAGATTTAATTTAATTTATTAAACTAGCTGCAATTGCTTGCTAGCATTCTCCTGTAGCATTTAACACTCCAGTCTGCTGCGTGTTCGCTGATGTCTTCGCCTGGCTTGATTGCATTCTATCATTGCTGCCATATGTCTGTAGTCCACCAATAGGTAAGGCTGCATCTAATATATTGTAATGTCATGCACAGTTTCAATTAAATTTTTATCTATACTGAAAACTTTTGTTTTCTATTGGAAATGTTTTCATATTTTCTTTCACTAATAAATACTTACAAATCTTATGTGTAATCTAGACAGCAACACGAGTGATTCGTCGTATGATCAGATAAAAAGTTATCTATTTTGAGTACTACGTTGCGGATTAGGTAATCGTGTTATCGTTTGTATGATTACAATAATATCAGATTAGCATTTGATGTTGTTTAGCTAAAAGCAAAGTCGATTTGCATTTAACGAAAAGGCGCAACAATTCTAAATGCCAACGTCCAAGACTGCCACTTTCACTACTGGTCGCTGCTGTACTGACCCCTATAACATTACTTCGATTGAGCTACCTCCAAGTCTAGAAAATAGCTTGGACAAGCTCACCGAGGATGCCATCGAGTACGTGGCAGGGTATTGGGACTCTACAATATTTTGTCAGACAATAAGACATTTACCTACATCTATAGAATTTATTGTTGCATTAGTTGCTACAGTAGGCGGTAAATGTACCCCACTGCCATACTAAGGGTTAAACACTGAAAATGTTGTCATTTCGCTCACACACACGACAAACAAAAGCTTTCACAATAAAGCTTTTACAATAAGTACAGCTTTTACGGACGGGACCACCTTATACTTAATGCATCATGGTCAGAGAGAGTACGGAGCAACCAACAATTCGCTCTGACAATTGGACCTGCCAACTCGTTTTTTTGAAAACAGCTGATAAATTGTCGAAGGGGGGTCTGGAAATAATGAAACTTGTTTGATAATTGTCAGAGGTACCTTTGGAAATTGAGCACAAAATGAAATTAAAACAAAGATGACCAAAAAAAAAAACTACAATTATTTGGACAACTGAGAGGAATCTTTATTTTATGGAATCTGGCCAATAAAAAGAATTTCGATACCCGCAACAGCATCACTTATGGCGGAGAATCCTTCTCTGTATGCTTCCCGGCATGCCATTTGCCCAATGTATGCATTCCACCCGAGTCTAAACCTTCGCAGTCTCCACGGCCCACGGAATAGCCCTACAGCTAACGGCCAAGCAGCCCTAAGCTGAAGTCTTCACAGCCCATTATAGTAGTGGCTCCTTCGGCTTACTGTGGTAGCTTCGCCTAATACGCCTGGCGAGTATGATCCGACTCCAGTCTATGGAGCTGGCTGTGGCAATGAATATTACCTCTGGTTTAATGTGCGGCCCAGCAATTTTAATCTCTAGATGCGTTTTGTGTTGTCGTTATAGCAGTATGTCTCAGTGGCTAAGTTTTGCACCCTCAGCCCAAAATAAAGGGCACCGCTTCTACCGCCCCACACAAAATGCTTTCATGAAATAAACCAAGGCATTAGCACAGACAACTGAATTTCCCCTAGTGACTTCCATTTTCCATTTTATACAGTCTTTTATTTTATTTGAATTAGCACACAACAGCTGATTTCTGTCTGTTGCCTGGTCACACTACATTGTCTGAGCGGCTCTGGAAATTATCAAACAATTTCCGCTCCGACAAAATTGTCAGCGTCTACGTACTACGCTTAATAGGATAACATTTTTTTTTGTCCTCTAGAGTTACTATCCTTTTGTAATTATGTTATAACCAGCAGCTAGCCGGCGCGCATTGCAACGCCCCATTTATAACTTTATACACAAAACGAAGAAGTGAAGCTTACTTACAATTGCCATCTATTATTTAATTGTTTTTATATATCTATCCTCGATGTTAACAATTTCGTCAATAAGAAGGTTCAGCAGGAACTCAATATCGATTTTGTTGCCATATTGTTTAAGGTGAGCATCTAAAACTTTAAGAAAAGTAAAAATGAAATACAATTCAACTTCTTTGAAAACAAATTGAAAATGATCACCTTTTAACTTTGATATTGAAACTCCCATATCTTTAAAAGAATCATTAAGGTTCTTGAGCTATCCTCATTTTATTCCATGCTGTCTTTTCCACAGCAACATCTTCCTGAAGTGATTGATTTTTAATTATAATTCACTTTCGCTTTTAACTCTTCCACTTCTGTGCCAAGTGCGTCTCTTTCAGTTATTAACTTTTTTACTATCATTCGTATCGTATTTATTGAATGATATCCTCTCCACTGCGAGACATTTTAATGAGACACTTCAGGCACGGTAATTTTTAAAGTCCTTATATAGCGCAGAGATTCACTCTTGTCTAAATTCTGTCTTGTCTAACTCACTTTGCGGTGTGGCGAAACACTGCTTGGTTTATTCAGTTTGTCGGAGTGTTTATTTTGCCGGGGACGAAATTGAAATTGCTCAAATAAAATTTAATGAAAACCTTTCAATTCGATTCGTAAAAACTTGAAGCGAGTACATTGCATATGACTTACTAAATATATGCAAACACATTTTATTATTTCATTAAATACATTTCAAACGCGCAAAACATCAGTTTTCATGTGAAATCTGAGATCTCTTGTTTAACACATAAACAGCGCATGTCAAACCGCTGAGTAAACAAACTCTTTGTCCATTTGCCAGTGCACATATTTAGTTGACCAGCAGTGGAGCAGAGTTTTGATCATTTACAATTACAACTTTGAACATTTTAATAACCTCAATAAATATAATTAAAGTTAAGTAGGTGTGTATTGTTATTTGGCGGACGCCCTTCTGGGGTGGGGCGCTCCGGAACAGTGACAGTTAATCTTTACTTGCCAGTCCGAACCTACAAACTAAATATGACAAAGCGACGATCATAATATTACATGGCGACTAGACAATCATATTTTTACATAACGACATAAGACAATCATAATAGTAAAAGCTACTTATTTTTAGCTCCATTCGTTTGTAACATTGGGCCTTTTTATGGTTTTAAATATGATGTTTGCTTGTCGGTAGAAACTCTAGTTTCGTAGTTTCCCCTTCTGTAATTCTGACGCACAGTGGTAAATGATTCTTGCACAACTCTGGTGTCTTGTAGCATTTTGTGCCCGAAGTGCACAGAAATCAATCGTAGAACATGTTTATAAGATAATATGCTTCTGTACACGACATTGTATGATTTATTTCTTTTCGCCAGCATGCGCAATTTTTGGGCACTCGATACTCTTGACAAACGACTTAGAGTTGCCCCTGTGACAATGCAAGGAGTGCCCAAATGAATACCCGCCACTTTAAGGGCTTGTCCCTAAGACTTATTAATCGTCATTGAATATGACAACTTTAGGGGAAATTGCATGCCCTTTAACTGAAATGGCAAATTATTTGGAATTATTAGTATATATATTTATATAGCTGCTGCGGTAAGAATGGTGGCCTGAATGTTACTCATCCCCAACTCGGTGCCATTGCACAATCTCGGCGCCTCCAGATTTCGCATCATCAAAACTGGGACGCCAATTGGCTCCAGTTTACGGAACGACACTCCAGTTAGTTCCAAGGAGGTAAGAAACTCTACCGGATAAGTCGTACAGTCTTTACTGCTCATTGAATTGTATTTTTTTGTTTCGCCTATTAACCCTTTCAATATGTTTTGGGTTATTTTATTGATGCACTCATTTTTTGGCGAAACCACTGCTCACTCACATAACCACACTTCGATGATCTTTCCCATGATCCGACGCTTAGAAGGTCTATGGATACCTCATGATCCTGAAATAAGGACAGCCAATTGTCAAAAATTTGTGATTTTTCCGACAGCATCATAGCAGTGACTGTTTTGGCTAGTCTACAATTCGGCATATCCATAACTTTCCGTATGTATGTGAAGTGGTTTTGCAGACCGTATAAGAATAATGAAGGCAGGCCGGTTTCTAAGTGGAGCGCATAGTTTGGAGTAGTGCGTGGTAGTTTAAATATCCGTTTAATAAACAGCCTTTGCAGTCGCTCCACCTCCTCATATCGGCAGTATCCCCAGACTTGAGATGCATAGCACATTACTGATCGAACAGTGGCTTCAAACCTTCTGAATTTAGTGCTCGGCAAAATATGTCGTTTTCCGAAAAAGTTTCTCCAAGTGCTATTAATTGCTTTCTTAGAGTCTTGAAGTTTTTCTTGTAAGTGCGGTTTGAAGCACACTTCGATGCCAATATTGATTTGTAAGTCTGAAAAAAAGTGCGCAATAACTTCATCCTCTGTCGCTATAGGATGGGGAAAAGTCATTGGTGAGTTAAATTTTAACATCGATGTCTGTTTCCAGCTGACCCTCTCCTATTTGCAGTAGCCTAGACGCATAGGAACCTGATTGCAGATCATTGTAAAGTCTGCGCGCATGCTGTGAGTAAGGTGGAGCTTTTCTAAATTGAACCACAGTTGCGATGACCTCAGGCACGCTTTCACATCTCCCATCAATGCCTAGTTGCCACGTTAGTCTTACAGGCTGCTACTTAACGCCTCTGCCTCGCGTTTATGCGACATTGTGCACTCGTCCCATACTATTAAACTGCACTGTTGAATAGAGCACCGCGGTTGCTACCTTTGCTAATACGGGGCCATGGGGGCTATTAAAAGCGGAATGTGCAGTTCTTCCAAAATTGAGCAATGTTGCAGCGAGTCCAGAGAAAGCCACTGCTAAGACTATGTGGCCCTATGCGAAGTCGGGCCAGCAGCAGATTAAGCACAAATTTGTTGCCTGTAGGAACCTACAGGTGCGTCAAAGAAGAAAAGTCCTCCTATATGAGCACTTGCAACAACTTGCTCCCTGATCAAGTATAAATTAGCAATAATCTTCCTACTGATTTAGCCAATTTGAGGTATCATGAAACAGGAGCATGTATCAAAGAAATAGTACGCTACTTTAAAGTGATTCTGCTCCCTCAAACAGCAGAAACCATTCGAAGCCAAATTTTTTCCTGATACCTGCTCAGGGTTCATTTATTGTGCTGAATTCGCCCAATATTAACTTTGGAAATGAAAGCCATATTAACATTACTTCGTACAGAGTATTTTGCAGTCGGGGCACTAGACTGCTGCACTCTTAGTTGATAGATTTATGAAATGCATAAACAACAGCTGCAAAAACAACAACTACAACGTCAGCTTGTTATGCCGAGTGTCATATAAGGAACTTTCCATTTCTATGCCAGAGCAAGAGTCGTTGAGTTATTTAAGCTACACATGGATGAGTCAGACAGATGGAGGCAGGGACAGAGTCAGGAACTTTGCAGACAATAACAGAAAAAAAGTTTTCTGGTTTGTCAAAGTGAATTTTAGCGGAAACAGACTATGTGCAAGTGTCAACTGCTTGCATTTAAAGCAGATAAACATATTTTGAAAAAAAAACTTTGCTATTTTTAATTTAATTTGTTATTAACTTGACGCAATTAGTTACTAATGAGCAAAACAGAAAAAAGTTTCAATTTTGGGCATTTTGGGCATGGAAGTTTGTAAAACTACAAGCTAATGTCGCTGGTTGCTTCTGCGGCTAGTTGCAGCTGCTGGACGGAAAAACCACAAATACAATGTGGAAAATGCTGCCGATAGAAAGGGACATTTGCTTGCTTGCTTGTTTCTGGGGTTGACGGAAATGCAAACGCATAACTTTTGTCTACTGCAGCCAAGTGATGCTCATCTAAGCCCAGACTCCCTACCCTCCCTTTCTCCACAAGCCACGCAGTGCAAATATTTGGTTAAGTTGTCTACGTTTCAGGGCAACTTAATGTGTTCGCAGTCGACTGCAGCATCGAAATTAGAAATTAGTATTCATGCCTCGTAGTGTCATTTCCGCGAATACGCGAGAGCAGAGCAGAGAAAACTTTTTCCACCAGAGTAAAGAGAGATTGATATGCCAGCCAACATGGCTGATTATGAAGTGCATTTCTCTGTGTGCGTGTGAGACAAGTTCAAAGTGTCCAGAGTTGAAGCTGCACAAGTGCTTAGTGTAAGTGGGTGTGAGTTTACGGCATAACTTTTTCATATAAATCCATAATTATGACATTATTTTGCATATTATAAAGTTGCCCTTTATGGAGCTCTTTAAGAGTTTGTTTTCAAAGCAAAACTACTGAAAAATGTAATATGAAACAATAGGAGTTTTGAGTTTAAGAACCACTAAACACTTGGAATTCTGTGCACTTATAATAAGTAACAATGATACAACATAATGGCTGGAATGACACTTTCAACTTTTGGGGACAATTTTAGTCACAATTTTCCGTCTATGAGGAAAAATTGTAGGTGTACGCGAATCAAAGTATGCTTGAATTGGTCGCAAAATGTTTTTTAAGAGGCTGAGATGAAACACAGCATCGACTTTTGTACATTAACGAAAAATTACGACAATAATTGTCCCCAAAAATTGAAAGTGTCATTCCAGCCTATTGAAAGCCCCTTAAAATTAATCAGAACTACACCCAAAAAAAAAATAGTCATCAAAATGACACTATTTAGTCATCAATTTGAAACTATTTAGTATAAATTTCTCTTTAATATTTTCGAATGTATTAAAATGATATTTCGAGGATATCAAATTGATACTAACTTGTATCAGGTTGACACTTTTTCGTATTTATTTCGCAGTATCAATTTTATACTAGCTTTGATCAATTTAATAGTTTGTATTATCGAGTTTGTAGTACCTATTCAGCTCTCCATAAACTGCAATTTAAATTAAATCATAATTTTTTCAAATCGTTTTACTTGTATTTTATTTACACTAATGAAATGAAATCGTCAGGAGTGGGCACTTCACTATGGGAAACATTGTTCTCTCACTCTTCATGCTTCGTGTCCACGCTGCATGTGGTTTAAGCAGAAGTCACTGTAATGGTGTGGCTCATGCAGGAACCGATACATGTAGAGCAGGAGCCGGCATATAACACAAGCCCATTTTGGCGTGTGTGTTTAGCCATTAACAAGAAGTTCATTTAGCTCTGCTTTGTTGTTGCAGAACATCCAAAAGCTTATCCCAAACCACGTTTCAAAAAGCATAACTTTTGAATTATTTGTGTTATTATGCCTCGGAGCAGTATTGTACGTACAGTCGCAGTCTTTCGCAGGGACCCTATGTAAAACACGCGAAAAACGCATCTTCTGCAGTTGCAGAATCTTTCGCATTGTTCGTCATCTTGTGAAGTGGTAAATGTCCTGTCTAAAAAGGTCCATTTGTTATTTCTATATGTCTGCAAAAACAACCACAACAACATGTATACTTAGCTGCTTAAACTTACCTTATAAATGTGTAAATTCGTGCTCCATATACGTATTGAAATCCATTTATTTATCTTAAGTTCGACATTTTGGAAAGTGTCTTTCATATCATTTACTTTTAACTTAGTGCTGATGTATTTGCGCAAAAATTAAAACACTAAATGTGACACGTCAAGCAGCGTTAACTGCGACAATCGGCATGCTTCGTTGTACAATTCATACATTCTTCAAATTTTCGAACTAAAATTCGTTGACATTAATTTTAATTTAATACTTCTGCGTATCAAATTAATATTCTAAGTTCAAATTATTTCGCAAAATATCAGTTTAATACTCTCTAGGTTTAAATTGATACAAAAAAAATGAGTTTCAATTTGAGACAACGCGTATCAAATTGATATTGATACAAAGTTTTTGGGTGTAGAACCAGTTCTGGAGGCAGGGTTTTTTCTAGAAATTCGTACCACACCTAAACCAGAGCATATTATAAAGTATTGTGCCTTTACATTGGGGCACAGAGCTATGTGAACGGTACAAGCCTTGTCACAGAAATCGTGTGTCACAGGAATGAGTACTTTTCAATGTGAACACCAGTATTTATTTGGCGTCACAGTGGTGCTGTGACGGAGGATCCCTGGTGAGGATTTGCTGGATAGCAGAACTTTAAGGATTCTGCCAACAAGACGCTACTGATTATTGTGCTGTTATATAAAGTCATACTGAGAAATAGACTTTTTCTCAATCTTTTGAAAAAGACTTAGTACATCATAATCCACAAGCCTGATAAGTCGCAAACAGTCTCGCACTCTTCTAGTCGTCACTTTCACAGCAATTGGTGAAAAATCTTTTTAAGCTTAGCCCAACATATTTATTACTAAATTGTTTGTTCCAGAAGGGAAATTTAATAAAATAATACAAATAATTGTTTTTGTTTTATCCACACATTGCACTTCAAGTCATGCATTCAGCAAAAGACTAATCAGGCATTCCGCTTGGAAACACTTCGCCTTTTGGGATTGCCATGCATTATTGAAATCCTTTTATCCGTTCAATTTGCGTATTAATTTGCCCGTGCATAATGTTGTTCATCAATTGCAAAATGTCTAAATATCAATAAGCATTATTAAATTGTACATTCTAATTTATTTGCTCAAAGTGCTTAAAGAGCTTTCAGTTTGCCTGCAAACTTTTGCGTCCTATGAAACTTTTTTTACACTTGGATTGTAAAAGAAATGCATCTTAAGTTTTCCAACCAGTTGCAATCGACCAAAGGAGCATAGAAAGTGGAATGAGATCGAGACAGGCCACCCGCTGGCAAAGTTTGATATTTGTTATGCAAAGCACAACATGCAGCCTACGAAGGATGAATATCCCATTTTTTTTTTTGGAGTACATACAGAAGCGAAGCAAGCACACAGATAAATCCATTACCAGCGCACGCTTGCACACCACAAAACCAGAGAAACGTTGCAATAGTCGAGGTAGCTTTAAGCACAGACGCTATTTACGTATATATATTCTTTAAGGACCCCAGGCGCCTTTCCTCATTTGGGGGTAATTAAAACCGATTACAGCTCATTAAATGATAAAGGAACGCACAGCATGCGCTTGGCAAGTTTCGTTCATTAAAATGATAAACACGCACGCAACGTCCTGGTTGGATGTCCTTGCCGCAAGCGGCTTGCAATTGCGGCTTGCAATTGCGGCAGTCACTGCAACAGCAACAGCAGCCTTGGCTTACTTCCAACATTAAGCAACAATTTTTGAGGCAGCCGCCAAAGCTATTATCCATTTACAAATATGCCCCTGGTCGTTCTCGCTTTTTACTCCTGGCCCGGGCTAGGCTGCTGGGTGGCGGTATACAAATTGTTTTTTACACATGTGCGCTCCCAAACATATTAAGTTGTAAACATGCATAAATGTTGATTATTGGACACAAAATAAAACACAAAAAAACAAGTAAGAGTGCCCCGACTGCAAAATACCCTGTACCAAGTAGCGGTTTTCCTATTGTAGCACGCAACGTGCAACAGAATGTTGCTGGCTCTCGAGCGGATAGAGTTATAGCAGACTTAGGGCCGTTTTCTCATGTAGGTGTTTTTGCAAATCTAGGTGGATTTGCTGAATTTACTTTGCTCATGTTCAATGCTTACCATCTAGATGCAATCGTAGCAATCTACTTCACCCTCATTTATTTCAAAGTCATCTACATGCTAATGTAAATTAAGTATTTTTATGTATCCTCGCATATGGTCACACTGAAAAATATTTGAAAACAAAAAAAAACTGCTGCTAAAAACAGTAAAACAAAAATAATTTGATCAAATATGGCCGAAAAGTTCCCCAATTTGGCATATATAGCCCAATTTCCATGAAATTTGTCCAAATTATTTGCCTGTGTGAACATAGCTTTCGACTTACTGCTTTATCTCGCATCATAGTAACAAGTCTTTCCAAAGGAAGAACCTTCTCCTTCTCTGTAAAATTCTGGCTTTAAAATTGGAGCTCAATAAAAAAGACAATAATCAGCCGAGTGCAGAGGTGCTGTCAACCTAGTATTATACCATTCCAGCCCTCCCGGTGTGACCATGGCGCAAATGCCCGAATTTATAATTAACCTACATGAGACAACCAATTGCACAAAAGCCACCTAGTTGCAAAATCAAGATAGATTTCGATTCGAACAAGTTATAAAACTTACCATGACTCAGACGACAAATACAGTTTTGGAATTTTGGAGAAACCAAGCCATTTAATGGCTAACTTACCACTGGATGGGTGACACTTTAAACGAAAAGAATTTATTTCCCAAAAGCTGCTGCGACTGTAGCGGCTGCTTAGGCTTAAAGTTGTTCACTTTAATCAACTTTAGAATCAAACTTGGGAATGACCGATTGGAAAATAGAGGGAGCTTTTAGGTGCAGGATATTTTTCTACCTAGTAGACGTCATTGTTTTGGTACACGTATTAAACACACTCATTCTCGAGAACCATTAAACGCATCCACTGAAACTTGGCGGCTATTTGACAAGTGACATTTAGGCTATATTACTGCATCACAAGTTTTTGGCGTCAGTTGTTTGCAATCATGGAATGGGGCTCGATCGAAAATCGTGTTGCTGTAATTGTTGTAAATCTTTCAGATGTTGCGACCATTGGAAATCACCCGAGACTTTATGTATCGTGCCGTAAAGTTATTTGAGGATACTGATACCGTGCGAACGCCACAAGCCATCAAAACCGTAAAAGATCGAAATGGATTCATCGAAATCCACTGCGCATGCAGAAAATCATGTCTCGTGAGATGAATATCAGACATGACATAAAATTTTAATTGGAACTCAGTCCATTCAAGAGACACACCATCCACTTGCTCACAACAGCATTGAAACAAAAACGCAAGACAAAATCGATAGCATTGCATCGCCAGTGCGAGAACAATGCCCACAGACGAATTCTGTTTACTGACGAGAAAATTTTCACCATAAAGGAATCGGTCAACAAACAGAACAATAGAGTGCTTGCTGTGTCATCAAAACAAGCTTACGAACTCATTCCGAGAGTTCAGCAGGTCGCCATCCGGCTTATGTGATGGCTCCATTTTTGTGAAAAAGAAGTCAAAGCTTCTCGCGAAAGTGTATCAAACCGACGTTTTGGAAAAGTTTGTGAAGCCTCTCAACACGACATTATTTGCAAACAAGCCGTGGACCTTCAACAAGACTCCGCTCCACCTCACAATCCATCCCAGACCTAGCCCAGACCTGAATCCATTGGACTACAAGCTGTGGTCCGTTCTCGAAGCAATGGCTTGCTTTACTCGACACCCAAATATTGAGTCTTCGTAGCGCGCCCTTGTCCGAGCAGTGGCCAGCAGAGCACTGCTATCGATGAGTGGCCAAAGAGACTTCGGCGTTGCTAGAAGGCACAAGGCGGCCATTTCGAATAAGTTGTTCTACGATTTGAAGCCATTGAATGACCGAATAAAAAACAGAAAAAAATTTTGAAAAATATTCGTTTTCATTTTATGACCAACAAATCGTGTAACAAAACAGTTGCAAGTACTAGGTACAACACTAAAAAACACTTCTGTAAGCCTCACCTCATACGCAGTTTGTCAAATAAAGCCTCGGTTCGCGTTACATGGGTACTTTTGGGTACTTTACAATTTTAACGGGTGATGGAAATTAGACCGCGTGAATTAAAACAGCGGTCGGCGGTCTAATTGCATTCTGCAAAATGAATTTAGACCGCCATCACAAAATGAAATTACACCGCGCGGTCTAGTTTCAGTTTGTAAAATGAATTTAGACCGCCATCGTAATGTAAAAACGAAAAGGCCAAGCTAACTTCGTCTGTGCCGAAGTTTTTATACCCTTGCAAATTATGTTTTTGAAATGTCAGAGTTTAAGAACGCTTACATAAAAATCCAAAATGTTTCTAACTAAAATCCATTTTCCAACAGATAAACATCTGATTTCAAACATATCAAATTAACAATCGCCGAGCTTAAGAACGATAAAATTGAAAACAAAAAAGTGGTTCTAACTTAGACTGATTTTCCGACCGATCGGTTCTATGGCAGCCTTAACATATAGTCACCCGATGTTGATCAATTTTTTCAAATTAGTTTGAAAGCGTTTAACATTATTAATCACCGAAAAAAGTTTTTTTTTTTCACTATGACCCATTTTCGACCGATCGCTGCTATATGATATAGTCATCCGATTTTGACCAAAATTTGCAAATCTGTTTGAAAGCGTGTGATATTAATAATGGCCGAGTTTATGGACGCTAACATTGAAAACAAAAAAGTTTTTCTCACTACGATCCATTTTTTCACCGATGGTTCCTATGGCAGCTATAAGATATAGTCATCCGATGTTGACCAAAATTTGCAAATCAGTTTGAAAGCTTATAATATTAATAATGGCCTAATTTAAGGACGATAACATTGAAAACAGAAAAGTTTTTCTCACTAAGACCCATTTTCCGACCGATGGTTCCTGTGGCAGCTATAAGATATAGTCATCCGATTCGGTCGGTTCCGACATATTAGCAGCGTCCAGTAAAAAGAAGTCTCTGTGCAAAATTTCAGCTTGATAGCTTTAAGACTGGGAGACTAGTTTGCGTAGAAACAGACGGACAGACAGACGGACGAAGCTCAATCGACTCAGCTCGTCGCCCTGATCAAGAATATATATAGATTATGGGGTCGGAAATGAATATTTCTATGCGTTGCAAACTTCTGGGCAAAATTATAATACCCTTTGCAAGGGTATAATTAGACCGCGCGTTCTAGTCTTTCAATGTTCGTTTGTTTGAACGGATTGTGGATAGATACTTTTAAACTCTTTTCCACACCCGCCGAAGACAAATTTATACAGAGGGCTAACTTCATTTTTGGATGGCGATCTTAATTCATTTTGTAGAATGCAATTAGACCGAGCGGTTTTGTGATGCCGGCGGTCTAATTTCATTTTGTGGTCGCGGTCTAAGTTCATGCTGAAGAATGAATTAAGGACGCGCGGTCTAATTTCATTTTAAGATGGCGGTCTAAATTCATTATGAAATGAAATAAGGCCGCGCGGTCTAATTTATTTTGCAGAATGAAATTAGACCGCCATACAAAATGTACCGCGGTCTAATTTCACAGAGCCAATTTAAACTTATTTTTGAATGGTTCAAGAAAAGAATAAACAAAATTGTGCAAATGCGGGAACGCAATATACAAAATGCAGCTCAATCGTACAATTGGTTAAGGTACCTCCAGAAGGAAGAAGGAAGTAATTCTTAATTCATGAATATCTTTAAAAACGCACGGTAGATTTTTATTTAAATCGATATTTATGATGTTAAAATGCTCTATGGTATGTCCCTAAGAGATCATACTCGACAACCGAAAAACCGCAATATGGAGTACCATTATTAGATTCACCCACAAATCACTTCATATATGCCATAATCCAGAATTAATAGACCGAACTGCTTTTTCAGATTCGAAACGAAGAATTGGTTAGCGGACTATGGGCATTTTGGTTCTAGCAGTTGTCTTAGAAAAACATTGACCAATTGGGTTACACCAGCTTCTCCAAAATTATGGAATTAATCATAATAGTAAAATTCTTAATTGCTAGCAGGTAATAGTAAAGAGTTGTAAAGATGCCTTGAACTGAAATATTTGCTGCTGCCACTAAAGCACTTTACTCATAAGATTAATTGCATAATTTTAGAGTTGTTCTAAGTCAATTGCTAGTACAAAAATGCCTATATATACACAAAAAAAATTTTAATTTAAATTCAACCAAATCTATGGTTAAAGTACTCAAACGCATAATCGTGGATTGAACTTACCATCAGGTGCAGTATCAGGGGCTTAACACATACCAAAATGATTGCGGTAGAACAGTAGACTTCAATTAGAAATGACGGTTGAAAATGCTCCAATCAATAAAAATAGCTATTTTACCATTGCTTACACTTAAACTCATAAGTGTAACACAGCACGCGTACATATACCACACACCACAGTGCGAATACCAATATTGTAATACCTAAAACATCGAAAACCAAGAACAATTTACATGTAACATGTATTTCGCAGTAAAATTTACTATACAATTGAAAATTTTTTCTGTGTAGGCCTAGACATTTCACTTTACTAGCCCCAACATTTCTGTATATTTCAATCTTTATTCTCTCAGTATAGAACTCACACATAATATTCCAAAACCCATTTTAAGGTTAAAAAATAAAAGTATACATTCTCGCATAGTTATTATTAATCACAACCTTAGACCATGTCGAATCTGAAGCCAACTGACGGCATAAACCAACCCACGAAAAGGCAGCGTCTATCCGCTGATCAAGAGGAGTCCGAATCGGTGCTAAACCCACAAGTTTCCACAACGACCATCAACAATCTGGAGCTAGGCGAGCGTTTGCGAGACGTAATGATATGCAATGTCTGCCGTGAGGTGCCCCTTCCAGATGATTGCTATCAATGCACTCAGGGTCACATCGTTTGCGACGATTGCGTGACACACATTTTGGCCGAAGCTACCCTCTCCCAGAAAAACGCTCTTTGTCCCTACTGTCGGGTTCCAATTCGCTGGGAAAACTTGGGCAAAAATATCATCATAAGCCAGGCAATTGGGCAGCTGCCGAAAAAATGTCCACAATGCGATCTGGAAGTGAATCCTAAAACGTTGGCCAAACATATGGATGAAGAATGCGAGAAACGTGTGGTCAATTGTCAATATGGTTGCATGGGTTGCGATTGGCAAGGCGAGTCAGATAAGAGTGCTTCGCATGAGGCCAGCTGCGATTTTCCAAGCAAGTCGGGCGAAGAGATTCTGCATGCCCTACAAAAGAAGGAAGCGCAGGAAAACGCGGCCCTCGAACCGTTTTTATTGTGTTATCAACAGTTAAGTGCTAGTCGAATTTTGTATGAGAATGTGGAAATTCGCTGGCTACAATATGGAGAATATTCAGGCAATGATCTCACAATGACTTCCTTTCCTATCGAAGCCTTTGAAGAGAAATGGTTATTGAAATTGCGCTTCAATAAATCTGAAAATGAAGAGGTGATCAACATACAATATGCTGTAGAACTCATAAACGCACCCAGACAGGCCATGACTTTGACCTATTTTGCAATGATGCCTTCTAGTATGCAAACAGCGAAACCATTGAGGGAAATTTCGCCCAAGTTGTACAAAGAACGTTATACTACATCTCGTCTTAATGGAGAGTTTCGGGAGCTACCGATGGAAAGTGCTGCGGCCACTTATCGTTTAATCGCCATGCCGGTGATTTCCCTACGTCTATGGATGTTTTTGCATTGATTCTCAATATTGATAAATTTGTTATGTTATTCCATTTTTTCGTTAATTAAACACGTGGCACAGCATTTTTGGGTTTGTCTGGGTTTGTCTCTAGCCAGCTGGGAGCTACTGTTTTTAGATAGAAATCAGATGTTTATCTGTCGGACAATGGTTGTATTAGTTAAAAATTTTTTTGATTTTTATGTAAGCGTTCTTAAACTCTGACATTTGCATTTGCAAGGGTATAAAAACTTCGGCACAGACGAAGTTAGCTTGGCCTTCTCGTTATACCCTTGCAAAGGGTATTATAATTTTGCCCAGAAGTTTGCAACGCATAGAAATATTCATTTCCGACCCCATAAACTATATATATTCTTGATCAGGGCGACGAGCTGAGTCGATTGAGCTTTGTCCGTCCGTCTGTCTGTCCTTCTGTCTGTCCGTCTGTCTGTCCGTCTGTCTGTCCGTCTGTCTGTCCGTCTGTCTGTCCGTCTGTTTCTACGCAAACTAGTCTCTCAGTTTTAAAGCTATCGAGCTGAAGTTTTGCACAGAGTCTTCTTTTTACTGCACGCTGCTAATATGTCGGAACCGACCGGATCGGATCACTATATCTTATAGCTGCCATAGGAACCATAGGTCGAAAAATGGGTTTTTGTGAGAAAAACTTTTTTGTTTTCAATGTTAACGTGATTAAACTCGGTCATTAATAATATTATATGCTTTCAAACAGATTTGCAAATTTTGGTCAAAATCGGATGACTATATCTTATAGCTGCCATAGGAACCATAGGTCGGAAAATGGGTTTTAGTGAAAAACATTTTTTTTTTTCCAATGATAACGTGATTAAACTCGGTCATTAATAATATTATATGCTTTCAAACAGATTTGCAAATTTTGGTCAAAATCGGTTGACTATATCTTATAGCTGCCATAGGACCGATCGGTCGGAAAATGGGTCTTAGTGAAAAAAAACTTTTTTGTTTTTAAGTAAATCGTTCTTAAGGTCGGTGATTATTAATATTAAACGCTTTCAAACTAATTTGAAAAAGTTGATCGACATCGGGTGACTATATCTTATGGTTGCCATAGGACCGATCGGTCGAACATGAGTCTTGGTAAAAAAATTGTTCGTTTAGGTTTGTTAGCGTCCTTAAACTCGCTGATGACTTATTTTATATGCTTTCAAATAGATTCGCAAAATCGGGCCGAAATCGGATGACTATATCTTAAGGCTGCCATAGGGCCGATCGGTCGGAAATTGAGTCTTAGTGAGAAAAACTTTTTTCAGACGTTTATCTGTCGGAAAATAGGTTTTAGTTACAAAATTTTTTGATTTTTATGTAAGCGTTCTTAAACTGTGACTGTTGCATTTGCAAGGGTATAAAAACTTCGGCACAGACGAAGTTAGCTTGGCCTTCTCGTTTTTTAGTATGATAGAAGCTTAAAATTCTGGTTGAAATTGTATCTACATTCTTTCCTCATGTGCTTGGAAGGCTAAAGTTCACTATAACATGAAACTGTCCCTTCTGTGGGTAGTGCTTTTGGCACGCGTACGTAACAAGAAAGAACGCAAAGAAAAACCCGAACTGATTTCCGAACGCTGTTTTTTTTTCTAACACGTTCTTTTTCATGTGTTTGGAAGGCTAAAAGTCACCATAGCATGAAACGTTCCCTTCTCTAGGCAGTTCTTTTGACACCCATTAATGGGAAGAAGATATGCGTAAAGCATAACATATACGGAAACGCAAGCCAAGGGAGAGGAGGCAAAATAAAGAGGACAAACGGAACAAAATTAACATTTTTGCGTTATATTCTTTAATTTCCTTTGACTTCAATTTTCTAACAAGTTTTGCTTGCATTGAGAAGTTGGCGTCAACAGCAACAGCAGCAAGTACGTGCCTTAAAAATTAAAAAAAAATAATAGTTTACTTTTGTTGGAAATTAAACCTATGTCTGAACTATATGAATAATAATATAATATATTAGCTTCCACAGACTCAACTCAGCATTATATGGAAAGAGTCAAAATAGATATAAATCATCACGAAATAGCTTATCTAAAATTTTAAAATTACACAGAGTCACTTTAGAACGAAGGGAATTCGTTCGACGATTACAGAAAGGCGTTTCAAAGAATCAAAAACGAAGTAAACAAAGCGGCTACAGATGCAAAAATACAGGGAACAGCTATCATAACAATGACCACAAACAAATATAACTTTTAAAGCCAATTTTAAAACTTATTGTTGAATATTATAAATTTTCTTTTTTAATTTTTGTTCGAGATTTGGATTAAGCGAAATGAAACAAAAAATTCCAACTTCAATTGAAGCTCAACTTTTCTAAACTTTTCACATCTTTAGCATGCTCTTTTTCATACCATCCAAAATGGGTTCCAAAAGAACGTGTAGTTCATACATTCTTTACGCTCTTTGAACCCCACAAAGCGATTATACGAAGTTCTACCCAAACAGTTATTTGTATCTTATCTTACCTTTTATCTTATTTGTAAATAATCATATATATGTAATGTTTTTTTGAAAAATTTTTCATTACACTTCTAAAATTTATGTTATTTTTGTATCATTTCGTTTGGACAAAATTGTAATTTTCATTTTTTCTCTAAAAACAATACTATATATTTAAGTTAATCATAGACGCTGAGAGCTCGATGCGGGACATTGTATCTTTAATCCAACATACACATATCTCTTGTTTATTTAGATTAAGCAAATTATTACTGAATTATATAAAATAAACAAAAAAAAAAAACATTCTTTCCGCAGCGAACGCCGCATGCACTAAATATTCCCTTCCGACGGATGGACTTCTGGAACTGTTCTTTGCGAAAGAGAAATTGCAAGGGAAACCCGAGCGATTCACGAAGTTTATAGCAACAACAAAAACCCATGCTAAAATACCAACCCAAAGAAAGCGAATGGATATTTGCAGTTTTGGGAACTACTTCTTCAGTGAAAAAGAAGTTGTAAAGATGTGCATTTTTCATGGTGTCAGGTCCGACTGGGTTGTGACAACAAATTTTTTACCATAGAGGAATCATTTAACAAACAGGGCGATAGGGTTTTCGTATATAAAATACTAAAATAAATAAATCTACATGGTATGAAACCGTTAGTCAATCACTGCCTTTCAAATTCTTCGCTATTCAGTCTAATACACCTGGCTTCCCGGGTCTTCCCCAGATACCAGATCGTTCAACTGTATAGCGCGAGATTCGGTTGGCCGTGTTACTCTGTTTTAAAAGTCCTCTTCCAATATTTGTTTTCGATATTTAGTTGCCTGATATTAATTTATATAGGATCCTCCAATTTGATCCATTTAATAGCTGGTGAACTAGTCTTGCCTTACCAAAATGTAGAATTCTGTATTCCCTCAAGATTGGCCAGTTTCCAATAAAGTGGATAGTGTTTTCCTGCTCGTTCCAATTGCAAAGAGAACATGCTGTGTTGCTGCTAGCTATGTTTGGGACAAAGTTAAGTTTGAGCAATTTACCTCTGGCCATAAAAATTGTGCGAATTTGCTCCACTGAAAACGCGTCGTTGAAATAATTTTCTTCTCCTAGGTCGCAGTTCAATTCTTTGTATATTAGCCTCTGAGAGCTCCGCTCTGAATCGATCATAAAAGATGATCTATATGAAGCATCCATCTTTTTAAGAATTTCTGTAGCCCATGACGCTGCTGACGTCCGTTTAGCAGAAACTGTGCCAATATTTTAGGCAGTCTATTTTCGGGCATGCGAAAAACCTTCTGCATTTAGGAGAAGTGCATGTCTGCGGTAAATATATGGAGAGGTGACAATCCCGTTTCCAGATACAGCATTCTGTTTGGAGTGATAAGGAGTATGCTGTGTCATCAAAACAAGCTTCCGAACTCATTCCGAGAGTTCAGAGAGGTTACTATCCAGCTTATGTGATGGTTTGGTGGGAACTCGCATATGATAGGGTCACCAAGCTCCATTTTTGTGAAAAAGGAGTCAACACTTCAGCGAAAGTGTATCAATCCAAAGCTTGTGAAGCCTCTCAACAGGACATTATTGCAAACAAGCCGTGGACCTTTCCACAAGTCTCCGCTCCAGCTCACAAGGCAAAATCGAGTCAAACATGGCTAAACAATCTTGTACCAAAATTAATTTCTACGGATGATTTGCCTGCTGGTAGCCCAGACCTGAGTCGTATTCATTCGTTTTCATTTTATGACCAAAAAAAAATGTGTACCAAAATAAATAATACTAGGTAACTTCTAGGCTTGGCCTTAAACCCCAGGGGAAACACAATTTTGGTTAAATTACACTAGGCAACAAGATACAGTATATCGAAGGTTTGGTGGTGTTTCTAGATGATTTTTGTGAGCTGAACACGAATCCAATTTAGTAATTTGAGCTTAAAGTTGCAAAAAATTCCTTTTTTACCCTTTTTAGACGCGTGTTGTGGGGAATGTGTTATGTGATAGTTGCTGTGAGTGTTTTAGTGTATTCTTAGTATTTATTTATCAAACACCATGCAGCTGTTGCATTTCCCATACGCATTTCCCACATATTTTGAATTTAATGCCAAACTTAATTCGTTTTCCGCTTTCTTTCTCTCTTCCTCTCTATTGCAAGCTCTGTGTGTGCGCGTGTGCATCTGCATCCTTATTTACAAATATAGCAAAACCCATTTCAACCTTGGCATTTTCGTTTCCTTGTTGAAATTGCTGGCTTATTTTTCTTTGCTAAGCAGACTAAAACGGTGAAACAAGCCATAATGTGTGATTCGAATTTGTGTGTTATAAGTCATAACTTATTACCCTTCAGTACGGCTCAGGACTGAAATCATTGCTGCCTTTACATCAGCGATTGTCACCAGGGGGTCCTGGGGGGCGAAGACATTTCGCTATTTACACGTATACGAGCCAAACGCATGCCAAAGCTGAGGAGAAGAGAGCAACCTTTCAGTCGCTGGCTAGCCTTTGATGCTGTCAGGTCGAAGCTCTCACTTTTTGGCCTCGTACTCGTTGACCAACGCTGCTTTATATGCATATCAGATATGAATTTAACTCAGACAGGGCCACCAGCGCTTCTTATCGGCATGGATTTCAGAACAGAACTCATGAGTGAACATTGCCATCTTAATTTTTTAAATTAGAAACTTTGATCAGATAGGCTAAATTTTCAATTTTAATTTTATTTTCTAATACATAAATTTTCTTTATTTTATTTTTTATTTTTGTAATATTTATTTGGACAGCAGCAAAATGAGATAAGCCAGAAATTACAAAATATAAAAAATGGAAAATCATAATTTTTGCTAACCAGGCATATGCAATGATTTTATGGAAGCATTTTTGTGAGCGCAGCTGTTGCACCAGCATTCAGCATCAGCAGCTGTTGCTGGCGACGAAGACTTAGAACGTCGCTTGGCATAAGTCCCATCCAGAAGCACAAGAAGCCCAAGCGCATTTGTTTTAAATCGAACGGACTTCTTGCTGCACCTTATGCTTCTGGCAAGGCAGAGGGAGTGCACAACTGTTTTATTTATTGACTGCACGTAGCGGATATCCTTATAATTTTTGTATTACTCCTGTGAAACTTGTATGTGTCTCACATATGTGTGAGGCCTGTGGCTTTCTGTTTCCTTTTTGCTGCGCTCGACTGCACGTCCAAATATCTTTAACAATTTTCTTCGTCAAATGGCATTGAAGGTAGCGAGCTTAGTTGCCTCTCTCTTCCTCTGTCGTTGTATGCAATCAACTGAAATTGAAACCTGCAACAAATGGCCTTGTTTGACTTTTAGCAGCATGACCAAGTCGGACAGCCCTCAACTGCCGCCCCTTTTCAACGAACCAACGACCATTCTCTCACACATACAGAGGCCGTAGCACATTTGTACATTTTAACGGCACTTGAGCAAATAAACGATTTTTCCATTTTAGATTTTTAAGCTGTTTTAGGAAAATTGCATAAAGATTGGATGAGAGAGAGAGAGGGAGAGAGGAGAGTCTTCAGTATGTATTTCTATATTTAAAATTCTATTCTTAAGTCGTTATACATTTGGTTGCTAATTTCCGGTTTGGAATTACTATTTTACAATTACAAAACAAGTAAAAACAAGTCGGTCAAGCCCGACTGTAAAATACTCTGTGCCCTGCAGTAGCAGCGCTGCTGCTTTCTTTTGGTCATAACTTGACCAATAGGTAGCACCACTACTTGATTTTCAAAACTGACCAATAAATGGCACCAATACTGAGACCATTTCAAAACTGACAAATAGATGGCGCCACTTCTGTAACCATTTCAGAACTGACCCTTGATGGGAACTAACATTTGATCATAACTTAAGTATAGTTTATCAGATCTTTATCATTCCTTCTGCAAATCGATAAATAATGCCAATTACTAACCATCTCTAAAGGGTTCGAACCATATATCTTCAAAACTTTGGGAGATAAAACTTTTTTCCAAATACATTTACATTTATATTCGCAATATCTATAAGACCTGATCGGATGATAAATAACCGAGTTAAAAAAATGTTGCATACCTTTCGGCTGTCCCACCTTACTAGTCTGGGGCTATGAAGAATTTGAGGATGTGGATCGACTCTAGAGTACTTTTATTAAACGTAAATCCCGACTACCGCTCAATACACGGTACCGCCTGTCTCCGCGCGCACTTTGGTTACATTAGAAAAGTTTTTAACATGCCAAGCTCCAAAATGCCTAGAATTCCAGACAGGGCGTAGTGCTTCAACAGCTGGGAGATAATGTAGATATATTCGAAAGTCATCCTACCCACTGGGAATGCTCTCAAAATAATCTGCTGGAGTGGATTGCAAATGAAAGTTGGGCTCTTTATAAAACAGCCATACAGCCATGACAGCCATAGCTACTGTGGCTTTCGGCTGATTCTAATGATTTTTTACAGGTGAATTGAATATACAAGATATAAAGAAGGACTTAAGCTTAAAGAAACAGATTATAGAGATAAATAGAATTGAAAGAAATACTAATTAGAGCAAGTGAATAATATTAGATGATTTAAGGAATTTCATTATATCTAGAAGGTTTTTTGGAGATGGGTCTGCAAGGAAGGAGGTGAGTCTTATATGTCCAAGTCGTAGTCTGATAAGTTTTACCAGTTCTTTTCTGGGTAGGCGACTGATTTCTGTCTGCTTGAGGTAGTGGTCGATATTGTTTTTGCTCGGATTTAAGGACTGGTACCAGAGTGAAGTGTGCTGTATTAGGTTTATGTTAATATTTGAAAAGGCGTGTTTTATGTATCTATTAATGTCTGTTCTATTAATGTTTGAGGATGTGATTAGAGGTGATTTGTTGCTCTTTTCGCTGTTTCGTCAGCATATTCATTGCCTAATATACCAACATGACTGGGTATCCAAAGGATTTTGATTTTTGGAAAGTACCTAATTAAAAGAGTTCTTATGGTTGCTGGATAAAAGGACGAATTGTTAATGTTCTGAATAGCATCGACAGCTGATAATGAATCGGAGCATATACATATTTTTCCTTTTTTTTTAATTGCTATTTGTACTGCTTCTAGTAAAGCTATTATCTCTGCAGTATACACAGATGAATAGCTGGGCAAAGTCGCGAGCTTAAGAACTTCCTTCTCAGTGGTTATTGCATATCCTGTTATTTCTTTGTTAAAAGATCCGTCGGTGTATATAAATGTATGGTTACTTAATTTGTGTTTTGTTTCGTTGAACTCTCTTAAGAAGATGTTTTTGCCTGTATTAGACTTAATAAAGGATCTAAGGTGCGTATCTATTGATTCTTCTTTAAAGTGCCAGGGGGGTGGTCCTTTAGACAGAGCTTTCGTTACACTGGGCTTTATATCTAATGTAGAGCAGACATTTATCGATTTGTGAGGGGCAGAGGTCCTGAATCTTTTAGTTTTGTTCTTTGTGATATTTTCTGTTATTTTTCTCAGGGGCGTGTCATATGAATGCGTTATTGTGTTAAATAGTTTGGCTTGTAATTGTTGGGTTCTAGTTTCAATTGTGGGTACGTTAGCTTCGAAATATAGGTTGTTTATTGGTGTTGAACAAAGTGCTCCTAATGCAATTCGTAGTGCCGTATTCAATAAAGTTTTTATTGGTTTTAATGTTGTTTTTGGTGCTAGTCCGTAGATGGGTACCCCATAGTCTATTTTTGCTAAGCATATGCTTCTGACCATTTGGACTAAAGTGTGTGGATGACAGTTAAATTTTTTCTTTGATATGCATTTTATTATGTTTAGGAACTTGTTAAGTGAGTTGTGTAGTGTTTTGATGTGCGGTTTCCATTTGTATTTGTCGTCAAATGATAGACCTAGGAGCTTTAATTCCTTCACCGTTTCTAATCTTGTTGTGCGTGTTGCAACTTGACTAACACAATTTATTTTTTTGCAGATATGCATATGTTTGCATTTCGTCACCGATAAAGAAGCACCAGAAATATTGCACCAGTCTGTTATATCTGTGAATAGCTTATCCAGGTTGATTTGAAAGTTTTTTTAGATCGACGATTAAGCTAAAGTCATCTGCGTACGCTGTAAATTGTATGTTTTTGTGCATGTGTATAATATCTGCTAAGCTATTAAAGGCGATTAGAAATAAAATGACAGAAAGTGGAGATCCTTGGGGTATTCCATTATGCAAGGGGTAATTATCTGAGAATTTTTGGTTGACACGTACTTTCATTTTTCTATTTGTCATGAAATGCATAATGTAATTGATGATTTTTGGGCCGCAGCCCCATTCTGACAGCTGATTGGAAATAGTGTGCAATCCGACCTTTTCAAATGCTTTAGCGAAATCTAGTGAAATAATGGAGATGTGTCTTTTTCCGATAAAAATACTTTAATTACTCTATCAATTATAAAATAAATTTAGGTAAAACATACATTGGTAAACGGCTGACGGTTTTTATGAACCCTGCCAAGAAACGATCCAATAAACTAAACTACTGCAGCTAAAGTGGTTCAGAGCCATATATTAGAAGTTATTTAAGCTATGAACTCGAAATTAGGATTGGTATCGAACCGGTTTAAATGTGGTTCAGAGCCATATCTCAGAAGTTATTAAAGCTATGAACTGTAGTGGTCAAATGTAAGGGTAATAGATATGCTCTATATGCAAGTACTTCTGCTGGCTGTGTATGTTAAAAATAGTAGTAGAAATCGTAGGGCATTGACGAACATAGCGAAAGAGCGCCAATCTCACAATTACATTTTAATCTCATCTCAATGCACTCCAGTTGAAATTTTACTCAAAAAGTCCAATTACCAACTGTTTTTCGATGTGTGTTCGAGTGATTATCAGCATGATCATCCGATAATGCCGTTCTAATCTGACACCCACGCATGCACTATGCTATGTCTGCCGTTGGTGTGAGCAGAACAGTCTAGTTACAAAATAGCTCAAGTCTGCTTAGTCCTTGCCGCATTGAAAAAGTTCTGATTGAGCTAGTACTAGAGTCTGGCTGGAGTTACGCGAACGAGTCGCTCAAGTTCATCAAGTGAAAAGTATTATATAATGCGCATGTGTCACGGTAAACATTTGTACCTACCGGGTTGGGGAAATCTTACTAGAAGGTATATCGCGGTTCTGCGTATGTTTATGTGGAAAAGTTTTATAGTGAATTTCTTTAACCTAGACAGTACGGTGGAAGCGGTTTCATCAGCCAAGCCGACGTTACTTGGCTATTGCTGAGCCTGACGGAAGCTTCTACTGGCTGTTGGCCACTACCAACAGCCAGCCCCAGGGAGAGTTACACAATCAACAAGAGGCCTGCCCGTGGGGGTTACATAATCACCAAGAGCCCTCCATTAATCCTAGTTGCGGTTCACCAGTATCCATCTATAAAAACAGTCTGGGATATCCAAACAGACGACACATTAGTGCTAAAGCCTGATTTTGTGGAGAAAGTCCTTGTTATGGCCGTCTCGTTTGTGTCACGTCTTAGCCAATTTCTTTTAAAATTTCAACACACTAGACGGTTCGATCTCGTTGTGATCATCATAAACTATTTTGATATGGACGCATTGCCTTTCGCTTTCTTGAAACGATTAGTGCCAAGCAAACATAGCATGAAGTTAAAGCAGTTACTCTCAAACTGTACTTAATTTTTTTTCTTCATTAATGGCCTACCTTTTAAAGTTACATTTCTTTAGGTAAATTACATTAAGGCATTTACGAGAATTGTTCGAATAGCTAATATGAAGTGCTTGGATATCGAACGGGTATGAATTTGAAATAATAGTCCTAATTTGACATATCCTTATATCGATGTATACAACTTTTATTCACAGCCACACTTGCCTACGTCGTCTAGGAGTAAGCTTTTTGTAAACAAAGCTGTAAGTTTTCTTTATCAACAAAATCAAACATACATCTATTAAGTTACCTATAAATAATCATAATCAATCATAATCATAATCATTTTTTTTTTGGGCAAGACATTTGAAACACGCCTAGTATTACTTTTGCATACCTCGTTTTGAGTCCCCAAAAGACTTCCTTAATTAGAGTTATTATCTTTATTATACCTTTATTTTAAAGTTAGCCTGAAATGTTTATAAACTTGGAATCCTTACTGAATATATTAAATGAAATATCTTTGTAATTCTTAAAATCATATAATGTTCTAATTCCTTAATTTTCGCCCTGAGTAAAGTATGGAAGGTGTGGAGGACAGCATGAAAGCCTGGTAACGAATTGTTAACGGCGCAACCGCCTTCCTCGGTCCGTTAGCGCAGGTAGGGTGGGTAGAGACATGGGGGACTTAATACCACCAAAGTTCCCAAAAATTCGATCAACCTTAGTTGAGATACCCTATACTTCGTCGGGAATATCCTTTTTTTTTTGCTTTCATTATATATATTATATATATATTATAAACCCCCAAATGTGCACTTAAATAATATGCTGGTCTGCGTTAGGGTATGCTATTAGAGGGACAATAGAAAGAACCCCGACAAATGCCGGCGAGCAAGCAAGAGCATAGCTAGAAGTACATGCATCGAAATCCCTACATACTCGGCTGGTCGACCAACATCAAGACCGACGCCATAAGTACACTACAGAACTTGAAATCTGTTCTGTTGGTTGGTAATATGCAGTTGGATAGTTCAAATTTGTTTCAAGTCCACTTCTCTGAAAATATTTAGGCTGAGGTCTGGAAAATTGGTCCGTAGGTTTTAATTCTTATCTCAGAATTTGTTAAAGCTATGATCTGGAAATTTTAATTGTGGGAAATATCACAATTTTAAACAGGTTTTGAAAAAGTTTAAGCAGGTTCAAATGTTATATCATCTTTCAAGTTGTTCAAACTTCAAAATAAACGCTATCATAAGAAACATATTCACAAAAAAAGCTAGTAAAAAATAAACCAAATAAAGAAATAGTTCTGAAATGTGAGATATTAGTCTGGGCGAGTCTGATAGGGAACAAGCTTCTAGACCTTGAGTATACATGCTCAAATCAGATTCTAGAAATACACTGGGTGTATTTCATTTGTAAGAACAAAGCTCGTAAATTTGCAAAGAAGACCGCATAAAGGGCTTTCAGCCTAAAACAAAAAAAACAAAAAGTATTACACACCAGTATTGTAAGCACGATGAGTAGTATATCAACTGTTCGTTACAACCCCAAGTATTAACACTTGGCCAAAATATTTCGCCATATTTGTAGCTGATTGCTTTATTAACTTTTATGCCCTCAAACCTGATAACTGTGTGTTTGTATGTAAAGTCAGTTTGTCTAATTGACAATTTCCTCAATTTTGTAACCTGAACCTCTAATTGATTTTCCAAACTGTCTCTATATATTTTTGGAGACTTTGCCTGTTGGCAGAAAATAATTCATAATTTAAGTATGCTCAACTTGGCAGGCCAGGAACGGGAAAATAACTCTGCCAGGTACTTGGTTATTGCATTAAAAAAAAAAACAGAAGCAGTGGGCCCATAACCTGAGCCAAGTCATAAAAAGCAGGCGCGTGTACGTGTTTCTATTGTGCATTTCCCTACAAAAGGATAATTTCATATTCGCGTCGCCTAACTTACGTAAATTGTTGAATCATACAATAAATAAAATGCAATGAATGTGCAAAGGTTCTCCTCCCTGGGTGCCAAAGGGGGTAAAACGGAGAAGGAGTAGGGTGGAAATAAAAAGTGCAGAGCTTGCGGTTTCCCTTATGCAATGTTTTTTGCTTGCCATTTGCCAAGCTCAGTAAATAAATTAATGTCAGCAGCACACAACTACCGTCAACGTCTTTGTTGTTGGTTATTATGTACTTACGTACGTCCGCCCAGGGCACGCATTTTGTTGGCCTGGCAAAGTCAGGGTTGGGCAGTTCATTGCTAAAATGACACAACTGACTGTTGTGCATTTGTATTTGAAAACTATTGCAGATTTTTTGACATTACATACCAAAAATCCGGGGCGTTACTACTAATATATTTATAACTGGGAAGTATAAAGACGCTACCATTGAAAACAAAAAAGGTTTTCTCGCTATAACTTCTTTTTTGACCGATCGTTCCTAAGGCAGCCATATTCTATAGTCATCGGATTTGGATCAAAATTGGAAAAATTGTGTGGTACTATATAATATTGACCAAGAATAAGTTTGGGAGCGATAGCACTGAAAACAAAAGAGTTTCTAATACTAAGACTTTTTTTCAGACCTAACTTTTGTATAGCAGCTATACTATATAGTTGTCCGATTTTCATCTTACTTTGTAGAACTATGTGAAAGCATAGGAAACTGATAAATACGAGGTTTGGGGGCGTTTGCATTAAAAACAAAAAGGGTTTTCTCACTAAGACTATCTCGGTATCACAGCTGACGCAAATCTCTCAATAGATGACTTACAACTCATCCGGGCACAGGGACATCCAGGGCAATTGCAAAACAGACAGACCCACGAGACTGGACTTTCTCTAGCTTTCTTTTCGTTGAGGAAATTGTCAAAATGTCTAATAGAGCAGAGCAAAACATCGATGTTTTTAGCGATGTATCGATGTTTGAAAGAAGTGGCAAACATTGATGTTTTTACTTTTCTACCATCTCTAAAAGCGTCGATAGAGGAAGCGAGGAAATTGTAAGAGAACTTATTAAAATTTGTAATTTATAATATAAATGTTTTGAATTAAATAGAAATAAATAAGAGATCTTGTGGTTTTGTTGGACTTGCCCAGTCGCCGGATAAAAAATATGGACAAATAAGCCCACATAATGAAAATTTTGCATAATAAAGGTTACCAAAGATTGTTGGACGTCTAGGGCTACAGACGGGTATATTACAGTTACTTGTCATTTCATAAATAACAGTTTTGAATTACAGTTGGTAGTTCTGTCTACGCAGAAACTTTTAACATTCACAAATAATACGGCAAACAACATATCAGAAACTGTGCTAGAAAGTTGTAACAGTTGTAACTGATAATGACGCAACTTTGAAGAAAGCATGTGAGTTACTAAAGCTTGATCACTTATCATGCTTTTCCCACTCGCTTAACTTACTCGTACAGGATGCTTTAAAATGGTCATGTCTGAAAGTTATTTTGACCAAGTGCAAGCTAATGCAAAGCTTAAACAGTCGCAGGTCGTTGAAAGTAGGTGGAACAGCGTATAAAAAAAAATACAAATATTATTTTTAACTTATTTGTTGTATTACTGTCAGCAGCATCGATGTTTTAAATCGATATTTTTTTTAAATCATCGAAGACATCAATATTTGTCAAACATCGGAAACATCGATGGCAATGTGCAGGCTGATTACAAGAGACGTTTACGAACAAAAAGCTACTAAAAAACGAGAAGGCCAAGCTAACTTCGTCTGTGCCGAAGTTTTTATACCCTTGCAAATGCAGTTTTTGAAATGTCAGAGTTTAAGAACGCTTACATAAAAATCTAAACAATTTTTAACTAAAACTCATTTTCCGACAGATAAACATCTGATTTCGACCAAATTTTGCGAATCTTTCTGAAAACATATCAAATTAACAATCGCGGAGATTAAGAAAGATAAAATTGAAAACAGAAAAGTTTTTCTCACTAAGACTCTTTTTCCGACCGATCGGTCCTATGGCAACCATAAGATATAGTCACCCGATGTCGATCAACTTTTTCAAATTAGTTTGAAAGCGTTTAATATTAAGAATCACCGACTTTAAGAACGATTTACTTGAAAACAAAAGAGTTTTTTTTCACTAAGACCAATTTTCCGACCGATCGGTCCAATGGCAGCTATAAGATATAGTCATCCGATTTTGACAAAAATTTGTAAATCTGTTTGAAAGCATATAATATTTATTATCGCCGAGTTTTATGACGCTAACATTGAAAACAAAAAAGTTTTTTCTACTAAGACCCATTTTCCGACCTATTGTTCCTATGACAGCTATAAGATATAGTCATCCGATCTTGACCAAAATTTGCAAATCTGTTTGAAAGCATATAATATTAACAATGGCCGAGTTTAAGGCCGCTAACATTGAAAACAAAAAAGTTTTTCTCACTAAGACCCATTTTTTGACCGATGGTTCCTATGGCAGCTATAAGATATAGTCATCCGATCAGGTCGGTTCCGACATATTAGCAGCGTGCAGTAAAAAGAAGACTCTGTGCAAAATTTCAGCTCGTTAGCTTTAAAACTGAGAGACTAGTTTGCGTAGAAACAGACGGACAGACAGACGGACAGACAGACGGACAGACAGACAGACGGACAGACAGACAGACGGACGGACAAAGCTCAATCGACTCAGCTCGTCGCCCTGATCAATAATATATATAGTTTATGGGGTCGGAAATGAATATTTCTATGCGTTGCAAACTTCTGGGCAAAATTATAATACCCTTTGCAAGGGTATAATGACTGACATGGAAAGCTTACAGCGACAGGCACTTCATAGAACTATGCAGCTAGGGTGTTAACAGTTCACTGGAAAGAAGCGGTGTATTCTTTTTTGGCTCGTGCTGTCTGTCTGATAATTTCGAGCTAATAGGAGGTGTCCTGGAAATCTCTAGAGATTTTTGGCCTCGGTTGGTTTGCAAAACGCTCAAAAAATCCGTCGGTGTCGCAGAACTTCAAGAGATTTTAGGTACGAGGTTTAATATGAAACTAGCTTTATTCAATATCACTTAAGCTAACAATTATCGTTGAGTTGAACAGACGCGAAACCGCGCGTGGCCGAAGCCAGCCAGAAAATGCGCTCCAGGGATGGCCACTTCTGATGATGCTCGATGAATAGTGTGACCAGAGGTGGCCAGGGCTGCCAAAAAATTTAATTTTCTTATTTGAAAATCTAGTTAGGTTTGTTTCCAAGATAATGGTACATCTCTATCTAATCTCCAAAATAGGAATGCCACTCCAGCAAACAAAATATCCCAATTTCTAGTTATGAATTTATGCTTAAATTAAATTTTTTGAATGTGTTGTAGGTTTTATGACATATTTTAAAATTATATATTAAATTTAAGTCATATTCTCCAATAAAAATATGTAAAATTTAAAAATATGCTGTCGCCAGTCATGAAATAAAAACTGTCAACCCCTGACCCTTGTTGGTACCCACGTTGGTACACAGAGGGCGCCACCATAAGTAGAGTGTGCCAGCTGAGGTTCACTGTTTCACTGTTTTGGTAACATTCGGTTGGGTTTGCGATGTTTGAAACGCAAGTTTAAATATTAAATGAATTTGAATAGTTAATTCATTTAATGCAACTTATTCAAAAAAATAATGTTGTTTATATTTCCAAAATTAATTTTGCTTATCAAAATTGTTTGGATGGTGAATTTTGCTAAATCTTCTAACAAAACACGACAGATTTAAAACCAACCGAAAGAGATTTCTGTCACACCGAGAATTGACACCGCCGAATAGAAAATATATTTCCTAGACAAATCTGAAGATTCAACATGGCATCCGGATGGACCTCGCCCTCCCACAGTTTCTGTCACTAGAAACTCCACATTTTTCTTTTATTTCCCTTAAAAAAAAAGGGGAGACAAATCTGAAATCAGTCTCACAATAACCACAACTTACATTACCCAGCAGGGATTGTACAGAAACACTATTTATTTCATTAAGTGAACCCAAATAAAAATATTGAAACATTTCCTTAAATCTATATTGTGCAAACTCCAGCCCTGGCTTGGCACACATGTGTAAAAGAAGAAAATATTTACTATCAAAAAGTGCTCGGCGAAACAATAACAATTAATTATTGAAATGCAAATGCAAAAAGGCGGACAGCAGGATTTTCAGTCCAGAGGGAAAGTCAGAAAGTCGCAAAGTTTTCATAAACAGCGACAGCAACGACGACGACAGCGTTGTCGACAATGATGATGACGACCAAGTGCATTATCAAAAGGTGGCACAAAATTGTTAATGGGCTGGGCCACTCCACCGTGCCAGAGTCCGTCCCTCCACTTGCGTGCCATTGGCAAATATTCTTCATGTGCAGGCGCTGCTATAAATTGACGTAAAATGAAGCTGAACTCGTTGACTGTGTGGCATGGCAATTGAACATTATAAAATAAATGCATTAATGTGGCTGGGAAAATTGGCAGTTACCGTCTTACCGAGACATTGTTTATGTTCTTTTCATTTATTTTATTGAGTTTATTAAGCAATTGTACGTAAATCTGAAAAACTTGTTCTGAATAAAGGAAATATGTGTATACTAGCATATAATCCGTCGCGCTTCGCGACTTCATCAGTATAGAAAAAATATCAGAATCTACTTGAAGTCAATCGAGATAGTCAAATATTATTTGACTTTTCCGTTTTGGAGATTTACCGAATTTGAAAATATTATATTAACATAAAGCGAATCTTACCTACATCGACTTGAAATTAACTTTTTTTTCCATTTATTACAAACGGAATTTTATTCAGATCCGCTAGGGTATTATATCATATTATCCGACTTTGCTATTTGGGCTTTTTCACGCCCTGAGGGCGGTTTTTTCAACATTGGAAAATAACATATGAAATTATTTGGTACTCCATCCTTACAAACTACGCTTACCTGGTCATGCTGGCAAAAAAAAAAATTCGAATATAACTTTCGGGGTTGGTTAAAAAAGTATCGCGAATTTCACGTTTTTTTTTCAAGTATTTATTTATTTATATCTATTTAGTCCCTTCCAAATAATCCCTCTCAGATATAACAAATTTATGTCAACGTTTTTCCAATCCTCGAAGCACTTCAAAAAATCATTTTTTTTTTACCTTGCTTAGCTCCTCCTTCGATGCCGTATTTATCGCCTCAATCATGTTGTAGCGTCGTCCCTTCATAAGCGTCTTTAGTTTTGCAGAAAGCAGCGCTGCGGCAGCGAACTTAGATTTGCTCATAACTTGACTATCGATCTTCCGAAAAATTTGAAAATAATCTTGATTTGCCTACGATGATTTTTTCCCATACATGTCATTTCTTCATTTCTTACCATTTGTTGGAACTGGCCGGATCGGATGACTATAGCATATAGCTGCCATATGAACGTTATAAGTTTTCAATGCTTTTTCAATATTCCACTAAGTTTGTTGACAATCGCACAATTATATAGTATAGTATAGCTGTCATACAAAAGAAAAGTCTAAAAAAAGTCTTAGTCAGAAAAACTTTTTGTTTTAAACGCTTCCACTTAACTCTGATAAGTTTGTTTCAAATTGGATGATTATAGCATATAGCTTTCAAAGGAAAAAGTATGGTTTGATGAGCATAAAAATTAACCTTTTCCATATGGGTAGCATCAATTTAGAGATATCGCGTCATAATGGTTTTCTCGAAATGATTTTTTCGCTCTGTCTCCGCATCCACCATTAAAAGTAACAGTAAATAAAGAAATAAAATATTTTCAGCTATCTTTATATTTCAATTATATGTAAAACTCAGACATGCATTGAATGTTTAGATTTAAGATAATGCTTAAGTAAAGATTATAAATGTTTTATTTCTAAATTTAAGAAATTTTGTGACTGGTGCTTAAAACTATAAGTATGGATGGACAAGCCAATAAAGAAACAAAGAAAGATAAAGATATTTCTTCGATGATACAAAACAAATTTATTCAAAGAGACTAGAACCTACAAAAAATTATTTTAAATCACAGTGAAAAATAAGGGGGAAATCGTATGTGCGTGTGCTTAGTTGTAGTAGTAGTTAAGTATAATTACAGGTCAATAACAATTTATTAAGAGAAAATGTATTCGGTAATCTAAGTTAAAAGGCAAAATATGAGAATATGCCGAATTCCAGATTCAACACCATACAGATGACAAAGTAGAGGTAGCTGGTGTTTTTTTTGTATGTTAACCAAGGTACGCGTAGCGAGATTCAGTGTCTTTGAAGTCCACATTGTTCCGGATTGAATTTCGTTGATAGATTCCGCAGGCCACCGACTTAAGAATTATTGCTAGAAGATTTAGCCTGGATATGTTGCTAGGCAAAGCGGTCGAAACATCTCGATTCAGATATGCTCTGCGGTGAGGGCTCTAAAGTCGTTGGGCTCTGTTGGCAGCGGCGACAAAGGACCTGAGTAGAGTACAGCTTACATCTCAGCGACAGCAGTAGGTAAAACAGATATTCATCAGAGAGCGAGCACCAAGAGAATCTTTAAGCTCTTGCCTGCGGCTTCTATGAAATCGCCAAAGTGTGGAGTGTAAAAAAATATATCTGTTTTGAAGAGCGTAATGGCAGTTTAATGGGCCATTGAACATCTGACATTGATTGGTTAAGCCATCATGACTGTGCAGGATCTGCGAGGAAAATGAAAATGAGTTTCTTGAGAAATTTTATTTATAAGGGATTTACCTTGAAATCTATTACCAGCCATCATGGAATCATGGATGTTATTGGGGTTTCCTTAATTAAATTTCAGTGACCTGGGTAAAGAGATCCTTAGTTTTGCCTTGGAGCGCCAAGTTCGCGTGCCACTTTAAAGCTGCCATTGAAAATTTTATCCTTAGGTAGCAAGTTAGGACCATTTTCATGTACGTTCAAATAAAAACGTTTGGAAATGTTAAAACTCCAGCTCCAGGCTTTTTTGACTTCATATACTTTTCCGCCTTGTCCATGCTTCGGCATTCATCCACATCACGCCAATTTTCAACCATTTTCAATCCAATCCATTCAACCCAATTTTCAACCATTTCCATCCAGTCCAAGTTTAACCAAAATTTATTAATTCAAGCTGAACGCAGTCATTACATTAGGCTGAAACGATTTAGAAATCAAGATCAATTTAATGGACATCCCTAAGCGAAAGTAATATTGATATTTGAATTTCAAAATACAGTTGTTTTACAAAAAGAGTCATTTCTCACAACACTCTTGGGGGTTTTAAGGTGATCAGTCCCCCCATTGAGTTTTAAAATCGGACCAAAAAATCTTAAAAACTTGACTTCATTTTGTAAATTCGTTTAAAAAATTTATGTTTGCGGTCTGTGTTTATAAAATTCGCTAAGGGAAACGGAATTTGTATACTTTTTCGAAATATTGCTCCTTCTTGCGGCCAAATGTGGCAATTTGCTTTATACATCACGCCAGATCCTTATTATTACGTTTTGTGTGTGGATGTGAATTTTTTAAAAGCAGCTTTGTCGCCGAAAATTATTAGATGAATCAACCTTTTTTTTCGACCACATAGAGTGCCCCGCATTTAAAACATTTCTTAGATATAAAGATTTAAAAATAAACCCATGGCTGAATGCCGCAACTTTATTGCATTATTTTGTTATATCTTATATAATTCGCGGTCCTTCGAAGGAATTTTTTGAGCTGGGACCTATGCTAGGCAAATACCTTAAATTCTTGGGGTAAGTCGTTTAAAAATTAGCTATTTTGCATTATTTTTTTGACATTTGACGAATATAAATGTGAAGAAATCAGTGCCCATTGCCCCATGAATGCACACAAAACAAACAGGATACGAAATGGACATAGGTTGGGTTAAAGATGGATGGGAGACAGGCTGGGGCAGTTTTATGGCCAGACACGCAATTTACGCCCTCGTCTATTCTCTGTATGAGCGTGTAAATAAGGCAAATGAGAAAAAGAAAAATGGCCCAATATTTGCCATTGGAGTCACCAGGAAGGCAGAGATGACTTGACCAGCTTAGCTGGCTGGCTGGTGGGCAATTCGATTAGAGTCCCCAGCGTTAAACAGTTAAACAGAAAGCCACTTCATGACGTCAATGCAGAAAATTTGAGCCAAATGCCATCCAAAAACTGTAAGTGACAAAATGCAACTCCAAGCAGAGACAAATGAAGGTTGAAGTTAAGACACTCTTCTCAATTTCAGAGTTGGTATTTGTTAGAGTTGATTTCATTCAGAAGAAAAACATTTGTATTTGTATCACTTTGATTAAAAAATTTGTATTCTTAAATTTACTTCAGCAAATTTTGTAAGGTTAAACTATTTTGGTTTTTTTGTTTGTTTGGCGATTTAAATGACTGATCAATCTTTTTGAAACATTGATATTTATTAGCGCAAATTTTAACACAATTAAACAATTATTTGTACGCATTTATAAATATTAACGAATTTTGTGAAATATATGAAGTATACAAATAATTCATGAAAAACTATTCAATATTAAATTTCTAATTTTTTTAATATAATTAAATTTGTGTGCGCAAATTTGTTTGCCACCAAAATTATTAGCGCCAATTCTTTGGTGACAAAATGATTAGTTTTCAAAGAATTATATTTACTTTTAAATGCTGGAATCTTGATTGTCATCCAAATTGAAACAACTATTTGCCAAAGAGAGAACAAATTTGCAGGCAAGGAGTCAAGCGTTGGCGGCTGCTCAAAAATATTTATAACCTCCGACCGAGAGTAGTCCAGGCTGCAACTAGGCGAGACTTGACAGGCAATTTGGCAAACTAAACTCGCAAAGCGTAACTAACATTTATATTTGTCGCCAGTAGTTCCGTCTAAACAAACAAATGTCACACATAATACGACGACGACGACGACACCGACGCCAACGAAGAGGATGTCGACTGGCAGACAACTTTAAGGTCTCGTCCTGCCTTAATGTCAAGCTGCCGCCATTGCGCTCTCATGCAAATCAGCGAGGCGACGCGGGGTTAGGCCTTGTCTTGTAGCTCCCCGCACCAGCAAACTGAAAAGAATGTCGGAAGCAAAATGCTACATTTGATAGGGCAAACTCGTTGATAAGTCTATAGGCGTATCTCAGGTTTAAATGCAATGTAAACTTTGAACATACTTTTGGGGTGCAAGACAATTCTGTGGGATTAATAAATTTATTATTCGAGTTTGCATGACTGCAAGTTGTAAAGTATTTTGATTTACATATGGTCCGAAAATAATTTGAAGTTGCAAAATTCCGGCAAATACACGCAAAAAACAACTCGCCCTAAAAAGTGCCATTTTCAACCTAATTTTTAGAAAATCGCCATAAGAAAAGGGCCAAAGGCGACTCGGCTTATTTTTAAGAAAATTTTTCTAAAAAAAAATTGAAATTGTGTTCTAAATTTCAGGGCAATTTAAAAATTGGCCTTAGCCTCATATTTTCCCATCGACAATTGCCAACTATAAAATCTTGAGGAAAATCTAAACTAATTGTAGCATTCTGCATTGGCTTTTTGCGAGTTTTTAAAAGTTATTCTACTGTTCGGGGCGTAAACAAATCCAACATATCAAAGATCTTAAAAATCTATCCAGCTATTCCAGAGATAAAAGTGGGGTAACATACACGACTTTGCTTTATATATGTATGTGCATTTCCTTAGTTACGTACGTTACATTCGAACGCTTATTTATGCTCATTTCAGGCGTTGTTCAAAATTTTATAATCGGCCCTGTTCTGAATTCCGCTTCGATTTTCGTATAAGCGTATGTACGTTGAACACTAATTTATTAAGGCTAGTAGCCAACCATTTCGTTGCCACTTTATTTATCAATTTTATAATATGTGTTAACAAAATGCACGTAGTGACTTTAATATAAATAAATAATGGTATGCTTCTGGGCATGGCAATTAAAGCCGTCAGCCCATACTTTCCTTAAGTGGTCCACAATACTCCATTTCCCGTTACTACACTTGACTTCCCCGGTCGTCCCGAAATCCACCATCCATATAAATTTGTAAAAGTAAAATTTCCAATTCATACGTTTACACCAGGGGTGCCCGAGCCTATTCCGCAAGCCACGCACTCGTTGTTTTACGCAAAGGAATAGCCCACGCTGTACTCACGCTGCCGTAAGCTCATTCTGGGCACCCCTGGCTTACATGAAACCCGATGCGGAATTCGGAACAGGGCCCGTATAAGTTAAGATTGTCATTAAGACGAGAAAGTATTCGGGTAAATAGAAGGTGTATATCGAACGGTCCAAAAAATGTCGAGTATATGCAAAATTCATAGATGAGTTTAGATTGTTGAAAGATGGTTAAATAGAAGGCTAAACAACCGCGAAATTTTAAAAATTTTATAACGAGTTTTGATTGTTATGAAGACGGGTAAATGGGCGGATGGTAAAGATCGAAAGTTCTAAAAAATGGCAAAAATTGCTAAATTTTCGTATAATTTGTACTATTTATATTTTATTGAAATCGTCTTCGCATATTGGTATCGTATGTAATTATATTTATATAGTACTGTTTATAATTTATACAAACTGGATTTTGTTTGCATTTCCGTTAATAAATTATAAGCAAGTCGACGGACGCACTTGCACTGGAAACATGAAAAATTTATATACAACAGGGGGCTGGGTTGGGGGTTTCAGCGCATTCTACATACTCGCATATGGTTGATACACACGCATCTTATTACTATTATTCATCTATTGCTGGGCGTTACAAATTAGTTCTGTTGATTATGCAAGAGCAATAAAATATACTGTGAGTCGAGCATCGCGAATCGTGGACCACGGGGTTGGATTGTTAGGGTCATTACAATAAAAATTTGGTCTGCTCTGCACCCGATCGCTCTGGTTTCAAATACCCGCCTCAATGCCTCCCGTACCAACTCCTTCGGCATTCTTCTTGATCAGGTAATTAATTTTCAAAGTTTGCATTTTTGTCCATACAAAATATGTGTAGTCGCATGTGCTTTTAGAATTAAGCGTTTGATTTAAACCAGGGATCGCAAATAAGAGTTATGGGCTTTTAAAAAATCAGAGCCAAATAAGTGTCCTAGATATTGTTGGAGACACCCCATGTCCGAATTTTGAGTAACCAATCCAAAAACAGCGTTGACTACAAAAATAGTCATATATCTATGATCTGTGTTTCAATAGGATCAATATTAAGGATATTAAATAATAAATAATGTTGATTACTAAATATATGTCGAATATCCATCTATAGTATCCACAAAAATGTAGAAAATATGACGTTTTTCCCCAATTTCGAGGGCATTATAGTAAAATGCCCAATTCATACGTTTACACGAAACCCGAAGATTGTTTCGGAACAAGGCCGATTATCGTTTTTTTTAACCACGTCGTATTATTAAAAGAATAACGTGTATAACTTAGTAGGCTGTTGCAGTGTTCTGGGAATGGGGAGACATATGAGGATGATCCTGAAATGAAACTAGCAATAACCGAAATAAGCGCATACTCTCCCAATCCAATTGGAATGAGTGAGAACATTATGAAGTATTGGGAGGACAAAAAGTACATGTATCCTCGGTTGTATCAATTGGCGAAAGTGCGCCATTGCGCGCCGGCAACCCAAGTGTCAGTTGAAAGGGCATTTTCTGCTCTGAAAATTGGTTATGTCTGACTTGAGGTGCAACTTGTTTTCAGATTCAATAAAAAAATATTGTTCCTCAAATTGAATAAATAATGCATCCCTAGTGCTGTAAAACTTTCATACTTGCATAAACTCTGGGCATTCAATTTTGCAGGTTACAGAGTATGTTACAGTTGGGCTTAACCGACATTCTTACTTGTTTGAGTTATGACAGACTAGAAGTAAGTAAGCGATATGTAAAAACAGTGGCACTGAATCGATAAAAATATTGTGGTATCCTTAATATTGATCCTTCAAGGACATGATATATATCAATGGAAAGGTATTGAAACACAGATCATAGATATATGACTACTTTTGTAATGCATCGCTTGGTTTAAAAGATATTTAAAATCAATTTTTATTTTCAATTTTTAAAATAAAAATTGAAAAATAAGTCTTGTTTTCAATTTTTATTAAAAAAATTAAAAATAAGTCTTATTTTAAAATTTGATAATAAAAATAATTCCTAAAAGAAATATATATTTTAAAAATTATAATCGTTACGATCCCTGATTTAAACTAAATTTAAGTAAATAAATTATAACTAATTCTGATTCCGTCATAATAACCTAATCTCAAAAACATCTATGCACATATACATATTTCAATGAGGTATAATTATTATAATTTAAAATTTTTTTTAAAATTTGCTTGAAAAAAATATTTGCGAAATTTCCGTTGCGCTGAACAATATATTTTGTACTAGGATCTATGCAAGGTAACAATGACTTTCTTCACTTGCTTGTTATTGCCCCGTGACTTTTCACTCAATTCGCAATTGTTTGAGCTGGAAATATGCAAGTTAACAGGTCATGCAGAGAAGTACTAGCCGACAGCTGGCCAACGACTTACCAAGTGCTGCTAGTAAAGAGCTGCACCCGGTTCTCGAGTTCCGGCTCGCAAGTCAAGATCGATTCTGAACTCCGCTTTGCACGAACTACATTGAGTAAATTTAAAGTTTTCTTTAAAAACTTTTAGTACATTGAAGATATTTTCTTGTCGCAATTTTATGGAAACCTAAGAACATTTCCTTAAAAATCTTGGCTAACCCACCTAAATTTTGGTCACCCTAAAAATTTCCCAAAACAAAAAAATCAAGAATAAATGGTCATAGAAGTTGGTAAATCAGCATAAAGACTTGCCCTTTTCCAATTTCATCCAAAATCCAAATCCATTTTTCAATTTGATATGTCAACATGATTTAATTGTTCTCATTCATTCACTCAAGCGCTCCCCAATGAATAACGTTCATTCATAACACTCACACGAACTTTCGGTACCTTCGCATTGTTGTTCTTTCCCAGCAGCTGGAGGCCACTTTTGGTCGATTCCCTGGTGCATTTTGTATATATATTGGATTTTTAGCTTGCCTATAACTAAATAAAAAGCGTTGACTTAAAGCCCCGGAGACCTAAACAACTGCAAACACAACCACTTCCACTGTTTGTCCCAAAAATGGATAACAAACACAATTGAATTTGTTATATAAAGGCGTGCTGGGTTGGAAAAAAAATGAACAAACTTCTCACTCCATTTTTGAATCTCTCTCTGTTTGTTCTGACATGTTCTTTTGGTGCAATCTATGGTCAGAGTAAATTAATATTTAAATTCTTTTGCATGTTATAAAAAAAAGTGCAGCGAGAAATAAAATAAAATACACTTACAGTTTTGCGAATTTCAAAGATTACTCATACGCACTGTGACTGTGGACCCCATTCGCAATAACGAAAAAAGCAACATAGAACAACAGAATCTGCATTGGAATGCAAAACTGTTCGGCATGATATACAAATCCCTCAACTGAAATAGAGTTACGACATTGCCAGTCTACAGCAGCAGCAGGCAAACTGCATTTGTGGCCGTTTCTTGCGAATCTCTCTGCCTTACACTTGGCTTTGTCAATTTATTTTCAAATATTTTTCAACTTCAAAATTATGTATGCCTCCCTGGAATCCATTCGCTGCCACTTTCATTCACATCAAATTAAATTAAATATCCCACTGCCCGAATCCGAGAATTTGTATTCAACACTCCTCTTTTCCTCCTTCGCTGCCCTTCCCCATGGCTAACTTGACAGGGTCTACAGTCTTGTCATTGGAACACACACACAAGCACAGACAACACGCAAGTAAATGAAAATGAATGAATGCGAATGCGGCATGTTTTAAGTATTCTTGATGCTCGGTATAGAAAAAAAAAGATGGTATTAAATCGAATTTTGCTGCCAACTTTTGCTCTCTGGTCTCTTACTAGCTAGACAAATCAGTGAGTGGTGTTTTTGACATTTAGTATGCCAAGAGTCCAGTTTGTAGTTGGCTCTGGATGTCAGCTTAGGCCAAATGGATTTAATTAAAAAATATTTGCCAGCTAAACTGCATAATTTTCAACTCAATAGTTTTCCACACACACTTTCATGGGGCACTTCGGCACTGGACAAGGATAGGGCATCACACGTTGGGCAAAGCGATGACATGTGTCAACTCATCAGGCCACGTACCAATGGGAAAGTATAGCTTTGAACAGCTGCATGTGTCTGTGGTGCGAATTAGTGTCAAACTCCCAGTGTGAGGTAGCACCGTGCCATTGTCATATTTTCCAGACCAAACACAATAGCGCGTGTGTGTGTGTTAGTGCTAATGGTTTTGGCAAATCAAAAGATAGATTAGTCAATGGGCTCTGCTATTGAGTGGCAGGAGTTAGGACTGGCCCCATTTGATTCACTTTAAGCTAGATACAAATTCTCCGGCCAATTTGGGCGTATGCTTAATGTGATTTATGCCATAGGAACAATCGGTCGAAAAACTTGTTTCAATGAGAAAAACTTTTTTGTTTTCAAAGCTTTCACTCCCATTCTCTGTATTTATCAGTATTAGATGCTTCCACATAATTCTGAAAAGTTTGATCTCGAATCGGATGACTATAGCATATAGCTGCCATATGAACGATCGGTCAAAAAAGTAGGGAGAAATTTTTACAATATTTTAATGACCTGTCGAGTTGTTTTTGTCTGAGCACATTTCGTTATTTTGCGCAGCACTCATCGCTTGTATCATAAGATATATATCTCCGTTTCACTTAAACTTAATAAATTCTCTTTATTGTCATCTGTTTAGCAATATTTTGTTTGCCATTGTGCCTTGGTGAATGATAAATTATACACTTCCGCCTACAAAAGAAAATAGCCGTAGTTAAGGCAAACGAACAAACACACAAAAGCCAAAAAGCACTCTTCAAAAAAAGAAAACACAAAACAACCCACAGAAAGGACACATAGAACCAACAAAGAATATTCTAGTCCGATGATGATGATGAAGCCACTGCTACAAGGCGTCTGGGTCTCTCTCTCTCGATCTCTCACATACACAACTACCAAACAACTTGTCCATTTATAGCGCTTCATTTTTAATCAAGAGCACTTATCCTGGCACTTATTAACACGGGCTTTGGGGCACTCATCACTTGGCTTGATTTTTAATTGTGCTGCTGCGTATTTCAATGGAAATATGAGAAAGAAAGCTGCTCGTAGCCGGCGGGACACAGCCTAAGTCTCTTGCCTACATAGTTCAACATCATCACTTTCTGTCTGCCAGTCGGTCTGTCTGCCCCAACTACTCAGTGTTGTAGTCCTTTTGAACCATAAAGATAACGCAGCAGCTCAAGATGAGCAAACAAATGACACTGAGGTTCACCTTTTGCAGCCAGAAGTGTGTCGAGGCCCAGATGCAGGATGGCGGCTTACATAATAAAGTGACTTAAGTGCGCCAAGCACTGAAAACGGGTTGACTCAGCTTATGCACTAATGCCCAATATTGTGGCATAAACTGCAAAAATATAGATACACTTAAAAATTTGTTTGAATGTTATTGTTGTTGGTTTTTGATTTCCTTATAATTTAGTTATTTTAAAAACAAAAGTATTCCTTACAAAATATGTTTAAATTCAATATTTTTTGAGTAATTTAATTTAGGGAGAGCCCTGTGCAACATTTTCTTTCGATTTTTTTTTCACTTTTTTATAGCTTGGATATTTGAGAATATCGCCCTTAAATGATTTTATGAAATTCGAAATACTTTAGAAGATAATGCCTTTTTTGTCGAACAATGTCTTAGCTAAAACGAGTCATTTTTGAGTTAATAAATTTCGAATAAATAAAGCTGAGAAATAACGGCTATCGAAGGCTATCCTACACAATGCAAACTAGAGCTGCGGCCTCATCTAAAGAAGGCAGAATGGCACACGCAGAGCAGAGAGAGCTGCTGCACTCAGGGAAAATGGCATAGTAAAAACTATTACAATCATATTTGACTTTACTAAGCAATTTTTGTATTAAAATCAATTGATATTCACTTTGATTCAACTAGAATCATATTTAATCACCTAATTTTCTTTGCGCCATTTATTTGAACTATTCGGAGAATTCGAACTTGAGAACTACAAGTGGTCTGATGTTCTTAGGCAGATGGTAGATTCAATTCAATACAAGTAGTATCTTAGAAGACTTTCCGCCAGAGCGCGCAATAGTGCAACCGGTAGAAAGGACATTCCAATTGTGTTCAGACCCCCAAGGGTCCCGTGTTCGAATCCCCGCTGAGTAAGTAAACATTTTTAAATACAATTTAATATAATTCGGTGTTTTTCAGAGTCCAACTGGTGGCGGCTTCAATGGGGGATCATACTCTTGATTCAGAACCAACTAATTGGATTAAAAACTAAATTAAAAAAATTTTTTTAATATTTTCATATTTAAATTAAAGTGTACACGCTTTATATTTACGAATTCCATATTTAACGCTGAATCTATGGTGAAAATATTAAAGTCAAAGTGTAAATATTAAAATTTAAGATAATTTTTCCCTCAGTGTGCTGGAAACAGTTTTTTTTGAGAATGAGGAAGGTCCACTGTATGCAGCTGGCATCGCCGACTAATATCTGTAAGTATATAATATCTGTAATATTTTTGGATACTTTCAAAACAACTTTATCGGACTGCCAAGCCACTTTTCTCTTGTTCTACTAAACCGATTTTGATGAAACAAAATGCAATCGACGCAGAATTGTCACCATTCTGGTCTGACCCTTAATCATAATTTTAAAAAAATGTTTACTATTTTATTTTCTAAACTCCAAAAAAAGGGCCAAAAATCGAATTTTCATTTTTAAATGGCCGCCCTTTTGTCAAAAAATTCACAAAATCGAGGGTCAGACCAGAGTGACATCTATACTGATTATAGCCCCGTTTTTACTTTTCATGTCAGACAACCTGGAGACGAGAAATCGTGGCCGCCAGCACTATACCTTTTTTTTGGACTCCCCACTTCGACGGCCGAGAACTTTTTGAACAGACCTCAGAGAAATTTTGTTGCTTTAATCTGCTTTAATCTGCTTGTAACACAATAAAAAAAAAAATAATTGGAAAACCTCTGCGTTTTCAATAAAGATTTTTTTAAAAAAGGGTCCAAAAAACAGCTTCGACATGGAGAATCCCCCCTTGACTTTGAAAAATTTTCGCGAGAAATATTAAGTCCGACTTGCGTACACATGTTTATAGTATAAAATTTTTAAGCCTCATAGAGTAAATCCAATATTTATATTGAATCATCAATTCCTGGACCATATATTAAGGCTTCTGCAGATGTTGAAGCTTCTAAAATATCCAGTTGGTGTTGTCTTCGAAGCATTCTGCCCTCGCGCCGTCCGTTACCTGCTCTAGTCACAATCTAGACGTTCGATGTTGCTTCAGTAATTATTGAATATAATATTGAAAAGAATAAACATCATACTTTAAGAACATGAAAAATCGATTTTTCAAAAATCCTAAGTGCATGTACCCTTTTACTAAAATTTAAAAAAAATTGGGCCACGCCCTAACGTCCCGCCCTTTCCACTATCTGAAATGGTATGCACAAAAAGTCAATTTATTAACTTTACAAAACTACTACTTACTACTTATTATTAAATATCTCTAGAAAGTTCGATACGATAAACAAACATCGATCAGATATTTGTGCGAAAAATCGAACATCACTGTGAATGCACTGAATGCACTGTGGGGCAACAAAGGCTGAAAAGTATGAATACCACAATATACCAGGGACTTTAAGAAACCACTTGGCTTTCTTAGTTGCTTGAAATCACATGATTACCAAAAATAATACTCCACGGAACACATTTATATCAGTAATTTTTTTGCTAAAAGTGCAATAATCGAAACAGTAGACAACAACAACAAAGAAATTTTCTTTGTCTTATAATAAACATAAATTTATTTTACATGTCGTGAGCATTTTCCATATTATGCTGCGTTTATATTGGGGCACAGTGCCTCACATTTCAGGGTCACAGTATCACAGCGCAATGTGAACGGCAAAATGCCTTGTCACAAAAATCGTGTGTCACAGGAACGAGTACTTTTCAATGTGAACACAAGTACTCATTTCGCGTCACAGTGGTTCTGTGACCGAGGTTGGCACGTTGACCACAATTAATTGAACAGCTGATACAGTCAGTTAGTTCAAAATTAGCTCATTTACACTATTTTTACTGTGTTACATATCGCCTATGCTCGGTTTCCTGTCACATTGCGATAACTTTGTTCTGTTTTTTTTCGACTTAAAAATTCTGATAAAGGTAAATATGCTTAATTTTTAGTGCCTTCGTGTAATTTTTTAATTGTAATTAAATTAAATTATTAAGCTGCAAGAAATGAATGCGCGAAAGGCGACAGAGCTAGTGGCGTGTGCTGTTATCGCGTTGTGTGTGCTGATGGATCGACAAAATTAGTTTGATACGAGAGAAAGAATGAATGTTTACCAAGTTGAATGCAGAGTTGCGAAGTATTCCGCACAAATTTATAAATTATGTGCGGTTGGATGCAGCCACTTTCGATCATCTCTTTTGTTGGGAGAAAAGAGGCGGCGACTTTTAGGGAGGAGGAGCCAGACTCCTTGGCATTACGATTTTTATTACTGACGCTGGTCATGTTCCAGAGGCATTCCAACTCCTCGACGGCTTCAATAAGCTTAGGGATCATATCGGCATTCCACTGCATGGCCACACGGCGGTCGCGAATATTGATTTTTGGCTTATTCATTCTTTTTGATCATTCCTTTTTGGATTGTTGTTGATATTGTATTGTGGATCTGGCTCAGTGGTCATGAACTCGCTCAATGCTCATTATTGTGCGCAATGTGAGCAATGTGACCTCCATGACGACAACAAGAAGCGTTCACATAAAAAGTACTCATTTGGCTTGTCATTTGGCTGTCCCAGCGGTGTGACATGCAATTTCTGTGCCGCCAATGTGAACACTTTTGACTTCTGAGTACTTTGGGCACAGAGGGACACAGACGACATTGGCACAGTGTGACGCTATTTTAGCCTAGCATTACACTTGTTTGATTCGCTGCGCCGCCATCAGTATAGAACCAATTTTAGAATCAGTTTGAAGTCCATCGTGAGAGTCAAATATTATTTGATTTTTCCGACCTGGGGATTTACCGAATTTGAAAATATTTTTGTAATTTGTGTCCCCCGTAGAGACCACAAATCGCATCTTATTTACTTCGACTTGAAATCGAAGTTTTACTACTTTGCTGCTGGGGTTTCTCTCCAAGTTTGGAAGTTTTTCCATTTATTTGCCCCAAAAAGATTACAATCGGAGTTTTATTCATATCGACTGCAAAGCCATGATTGGCATTGAACACACCCCCGCATCCATTTTCTGACTTTGCTAGTGGTATTTTCATAATTGGAGCATAGTTTTTTCATTTATTTGGACAAAAAGAATTACCAACTGTAATTATTTGTTATTTATTGATTGTAATAGTAGAAAAAGACAAAAAATCTAAGCTCTAAAAATACAATATTTCTTAAGATGGAGCAACAATAGGCCTTTAAAATATAGATACTATATATGTAACATTGCTATAAAAAGGGGGCGATTGTTTCTCAAGTGCCAATTATAAGCGTCATCGTTAGATAATGCGAAGGGTACATCGCCTCTTAAGATTAAGATATAAACACTTCACCCAGATCTACTTTTTTTGGATCTATTTTGTTACGAGGAAATAGAAGACTGGAAATCGGAAGAAGAACCATAGTCTTGCATTCACAATGTCTACAACAATGCACAAAATTTAATTTAGATCGAGTTGTCGGTCAGAATTGTATTTGATTCAATGAAAGGATCAAGAAATCATTCCAATTAGATTACGATTTTTAAAGAAACAATTCAGACAGATCTACTTTTTCTGGATCTATTTTGTTACGAGCAAAGAGAGGATTCGAAATCGGAAGAAGAACCCCCAGTCTTGCACTCACAATGTCAACAACAATGTTTAAAATAAAGTTCAGATCGACTATTTGACACTTATGATTGGCAAAGGGGAGAAACAATCGCCCCCTTTTTAGGGTAATTAATAATACATGCAAATAAGTCCTGAGTCCTGTGACGACGTTGTTTATATTATGATGATTGATGTTTATTTATATTATGTGGAATAATACTTAAAACTTATACAACTATAAGTGTGTGTGTGCGTATTCACTTTAGCGAGTTTAACTGGCCTTTTTGTGCTCATAACTTGAGCAACGTTCATCCGATCTGTAATATTCCTTTAGGAAATCGATAAAAAATATTGATTAACAAATATCTCTAGAAGGTGAGAAATATCTGTCTACGAGACTGTGGAAGATATGACGTTTTTTGGAAATTGCAGGGGGCGTGGCAAAACTTAAAAATAACTTGATCTGCCTGCAAGTAGTCAAACATCTATCTATTACCATCTCTGAGATCTGTGTGTTCATACAGACGGTCAGACAGGCGGACCTGGCTATGTCGACTCGGCTATTGGTGCTGGCAACAAATTTTTTTTGTAATGGTATTTTTTTCCAATTTTTTAGCTGAGTTTGGTGTGGTATAAGTGGGTCATCTGATATGTACCCGTGAGTCAAAGTTTACGAATCAGAAGTTTACACGTCCTGATGATTTACGTTCCGTAAAGTAAGTTATACTTTTAAATTTTTTCGAGTACGATAGATCTGACAGGGACTTACCTCTAACCACATGCTGTGTTTCCTCCTTATCCTCATATCTAAGCAAACAATTTATTTTCCCAGCCACAGATCTCTGTTTTATCAAATTTCAATTCTGAATACAAATATATGAAATATGCGCCCTTTTATGCTCAGTCAAGCATCATTCCTCAAATTCTCCTGTCAGTCGCCAATCACTACAAAATGCCGAATTCACTAATAGTTAAAAGCAGCAACAGAACACAAGCAGCAGGGACAGAACAAATGTACTCTGCAAATGGCAAAGCCAAAACAAATGCTCGGACTCGGGCCACATTGACAAAGAGGCAACCTGGCTTAGTCCGGCCAAGAAGATTGGCAGCATTTTGTGTTAAATTAGCAACAATTGGTGGCTGCAGCTATCACTTTGCGGACTTTTCGGTTTGAGTTTGCTTTATTTTTTGGCCAGCCGCCAGGCACGAAAGGAAATTAAAATTTATATAGCTATCAAAACGGGGAAGAAGCTGCTGCAGAGGTAGTCAGGCGTTTTGCAATTCAGCATTCGCCTTCATCTTGTGCCAAAGCGAAAAGCGTAGCAGCCATTAAGCTGCTGCCAATCGGCCATTTGTCAGCCTTGGAAAAAAAAATCGATCAGAATTTTGCTATTGCCAAGTTGTTGCCAATGCCTTTGAATTGGGCTAAGTGACTTGGCATTCAATCAATAAGTGTGTGTGAGGGAGATAAGGGGCGTGCATAATTGTAGACTCTGACTGGATGGCTATTTGTTTTTCTTTGGCGTAGGACACATGAGAAATGCATTAGGCTAATCAACGCCATTATGACTTTATTATCTCTGCCGATAAGCAAGGGAAAATTGGCTATGGATATGCCATTCTTTTCACTCTTGCGCTCTCTGTGCATGTGCAGTTTAAATCAATTATGAGTTGGTTCCATTAACCATAACATTATACCAAACCAATGTAATGGTCGCATACAAAATTAAATTCCTTTTTTTTTTGGAATTCAAAATTCGCGCCTTACGATATTAGCATAGACACAAACCCTTCCGATAATCGCCTTTGCAACTCCATCCTCAAGCCTGAGTTGTTTCGCGATAAGCTTATCTTCGCCTATTCCCCCTGTGGTGAATAGTCGGTCAACTCACCTGCCTGGGGTATATATTTTTGACTTTGCCTACCCTCAGTCTTTTCTGTTGGAGTCCGTCAAAGAAGTCAGTTCATCTTAAAAAAATTATAATTCCCTGGAGTAAGTACATCCACATGGGATTCTTGACTTGAGTGGGAAAAAATTAATCCAAGAAATATTAAGCCATCCCTGACTGAAGTGGTCTAAATCCAACGAAATATCAAAAAGCCACAAGAGCTTAGAGGTTGGCAAGGTAATTATTTTTACATTCTGTAATTTTTGAAAAAAATTACAAAATAACGTGGCCATTCTAAATTTCCTTTTAGTCAATCTGCTGTCTCCGTTACCTTCGGTAACTCGGATATACCCTCACCTATCTTAATCCAACCGAGAAAGGCATTAAATATTGTGACTCCACCGAAAGAACCTTCGGTTTTGAGTCTGGTCCACGTCAGGTGCGGCATTCACGCCAATCAAGGTAACAGCCAGTCATTTCGCTCGCGTTGGTTACCCACTAACGACCTGTTTTTCACAGCCCTCAAGATTGCAACGTGCGAAACCCTCCGGAGTCTGATCTCTTAAGAGTCGTCCCAGCAAAACCCCCTTAAAGTAGAAAGTGAAGGCATTGAACGAGCACCTGTAACCAGCAGCTAAAAGTGTGAATAGTGAGAGTGCAAGTGTAATTGAGGCAAGATCGGAGAGAGTATTTGGGCTCTAAATTTTTTTGTGTGTTGATCAAATTTTATTTGATAAGCGGCTTGACCACCGCCTGTGCAAAGTGAAGAGCCCAAACCATTCTTAGGGTCACCCAGTAAGCTCCCAAGCCCATCTTTCGGCCAGCCAGAGAGAGTCAAACAATCTCAAAATAGTGTATGAGCCAGAAAAAATCCCAGCTTGACCACCAAAACTAAAAAAGTTCAACGAAAAATGCGATAATGCAGAAAACCTGTAAAGGCCAAATTCATAAAAATAATGTATAAATAAGTAAAGAGAAAGATGAAGTGAGAACAGGAGTTATTTTTGTCAAAGCCCACACCGCAAATCGATCATAAATTCTCTTTTGAATTATTCTTTTTGTTTTGTGCTATATTTGATACCCTACATCTAGGGCATATAAAAAGAAAAGAGAATGATCCAACCAAAATTGTGAGTGAGAAGAACACAAAGTGCAAACCAAACGCTTATCTAAAATCCTGCAAAAGTACAAGTAAATGTGGCATAGAAATTTTCTAACAAAAATTTAAAAGTTAATTAACCATCAACACAGCTAATCATCGTCGTCATCGAGAAGGCCTTCATCGAGGATGGTATGGGTTGAGTAGAAAAATATGTGCCAAGTATTAACCATTAACACAAAAAAGTAATAGAGCATGATCGAGATTCGATAAAGATTGATACCAGTGACCAAGCGAAATGCCGAACCTTATTTCGGTAGCGTGCATGCTGGCCTGTGCAAGGGCCCACCATAAATGCTAGCTTGCTTGCCTATGCGCTTATCAGCGTTTTTGAGGTTTCTTTTGGCTGCTTCTTTTGTGAACCAAATGATTGTTATTTTTGGATCAGCTGATCTACTGAGAAAATTCTTATTGTACGATGAATAAATCCACAAGAGATCTGACTTAAAAAAAAAAAAAAAAAAAACCCACCGTAAATGATTATTGAATAAACCAATATTGTTATTGCACTACCCAAACACAAAAAACAAAAATGAAAATAAACAATTAAACATTTTCTTCTTATTATTATTATTATTAAATTTAAATTAAATCTTATCCTCCTATATACTAACATGCACCTTAATCTGAAATGAACATTGAAAAAAAACCGAGTATATTTACGATCGAATTGCTAGTGGACTCATTATACATAAGACTTAGAAATAAATTAGTGAATAGAAGACATATATGTACACAGAAAACAAATGAAGTTAAACTTACGTACAAATAATTTTGATTTTGGAGTATGGAATACAATTTAAATCTGATTCTGTTAGGATTACGAATTATTAAACTTAAAATATGAAGAAAAAAATGAACTAACTTTTGAACTTTATTCCAATGACCGGGGAGCGTAAATAAAAATAATTCTGTAATTTCTTTTGGGGTCTTTTGCAACAAAAATATTAAAAGACCATGGTTGGGTGGGTAAAGAATTGGGAGGGACAAATGACACCTAAGTCCACCGCTCCCCAATTTCGCAATTCAGAGTGTGCATTAAAATTGTTTTAGTTCTGTTGATTTTTCGCCGTGGTTTAGACCATTCTCGATCAGGCGAGTGTTGGTTTTTTTGAGGATCGCTTCATATATGTAGATTCAGTAGGGACTCTAAAATAAAATCCAATGTATTAGCGATCTGCAGCGGCAGCAACAACCCCCCCCATCCCGCAAGAGCTAAGGGTATAAAGGGGTCCCGCTCGCAGCTTAGCTGCTGGTCCACAAGCCATTTTAGATGCGTCCAGCGCATGAGGCCAAAATGTTTGACGCTGGCCATTTGCAAGAAGGCGAAATATTACATACACAAAGTGGATTGAAGGCGAAACAAAGAGCTGGTTGGGCTTGTGCGCAATGTACAACAATGAATTGGTGAAACAATTGAGATGGGCAACTAATGGGAATGTCAATTTACAGATCTTTGTTTTCTGCTAAAAATAATTGAAATGAATTTCGTAAGCAAGAACTTGCAGAACAGCTGGAAAATTTATAGTTTGTTTAAAATTATACTCATAAAGGTTCAAATTTTAACCGGTTCCAAGCGCCGAACATTCGGTAAGTCCAATAACACTTTTCTCAAAGAAAACACTCTCACTTTTTGTTGATCGATTCACACAATCATGAGTTCGGCTCAAGTTAATAGCCGGCGTCTGCTAATTAGTCTTTGCCAGACTTCCCCAGCCATAGCCCCTGTGGGCCGAACATACTCACCAGCTCACACCGAATGCTTGCCGAAGTCACGCATCACTGTGTGTTAGAGAGAGTCACAGTCACATTTTTGCGCTCTCCCCCTGGGGAACCCTGTTCCACGCATATGGTTCCATCGCGCTCGCATTTAATTGAACTGATCTCATCTTCCTGTTGGTTGGGCAGAAGAGCAATCATTCGGTTTCAGCTCACCGCTACCAGCATATACCTACGCACACACAAACATACAATAAACATTATAAAGTTGTAGCTGAAAGTCAATTGTTTTTCTCGGTGGAGCAATCTTGGCTATAGTTAACGATTACAGGGGCCAAAAAAGAGTGGTAGCGCAACAGTGTCATCACCAGTCCATTTCGACCAAGTAAAAGTAATCAGAGCGACAGAAAAAAGTTTCGGTACCAGAAAATATTGAGCAAAGTTCAGCAGTTAAAAATGAAATGTTGCAAGAAATTTCAATAAATAAATGGTATGATGAAGTCAAAACTTGGCCAAGAAGTCAGAAAGTGGTTAAGCAAGGCGAGCGAGACAGAAAGAAAGAGAATGAAACTTCACCGCAAATAAGTAACAAGTGAGAGTAAGAGTTTAGCTTTTAAGTTATGGCGGAGGCTGCTCAATGGCAGCAAAAGTCAGACCAGACAGTCACTCCACATAAATAGGGGCAAGCGGAGTCAAGCGATTAAAATCGGTCTGGGGCAAAAAGAAAAAAAATCGACACAGCAGATGGACAAATGGAAGTGGAATAATAGAACAGCCATAAGCAAGAAAAAAGAGTGCAAATAAAATAGGAAATCCAAGGCAATTTTTCAGCTTCATTAAGTAACCGCAAAGTTTGTTTTATGTGCGGTGAGTTGCCAGCCAATGAAAAGAAGGAAGCTGTTTGCAATTGCTTGGTACCTGAAACATATGAGCGAGCATATAAAACCTGAAAAAGTTTTAAGACTTAGCTTTGTGGCCATTAAACAGCGTTAATATAATTATTAAGTATACACCAAGTGTTCCGTAGAGAAAAATATATTCATAACTAATAGCTAGTTTTAATGTGACTTGGTACAATTTGACATTTCCATAAAAAATTACAATTTTCTAAAATATTTTTAGTACGAAAAATTTTGAATTCTCTTCTCTAAATCAGAACCTACTCCTCCGATGGAGCTATACATTAAGGGTTCTGTGGGGACGCACATCTCTTAAAGCGAAATTTTCCACAGTTCTTAGATACATTTTCTTGGTTTTTCTACTTAATTTAAAAGTCTTCAGTTTGCGTCCAATTGTGCAGAGTGATGTATCACCGGCAATGCAATACATTTTTTTTTAATACATAACTTTTGCACCATTTAATAATGCCTTTGGGCCTTTGGCCGCTTGCCACTTGTCGTGTTCGCGAGTATGTGTGTGTGTGTGTGACTTTCATTGTGTGTAGCAACCGCAGAAGCCCACCTATACACGCAATAAATCAATCTATATCCTGCCTAAATATATTCGTCTGGCGTCTGTCTTTCTGTCTAACTTTAAGCCACAAAAATGTCTAACGTCTGCGTGTGTGTAAGCCAGCTAAGGCTTCCTGTTTGCCCAGCCCTGCTCTGTGCGGTCCTACCGTAACTTTCTGTAACAATTCTGTAACTTAGCTTTTAATTTTTTTTTTTAATTTTTGTAGATTTTTTTCTTCTTTGGTTTAAGGACATTGATAAACATGTGTCCCCATGAACATTGCAGTTGTTTTTTGTTTACCGCAAGCTTTTTATTTGTTGGACTTCTTATTTGGGAGGTCCATGTTATCTCACTTGGCAAGTACTCAGACAATGCGTTGTTAGACAATGCGTGTTGTTAGACAATGCGTTTTAAATCAAATGTCAAATGAAGTGAATTTGGGTTCTTATACGCTGTACCAAAGGAACACTGAGTATATTAGGTGTGTGCAAAAGTATGTAACAGGGAGAAGGAATCATTTCCGAACGCTATAAAGCACGGGTGCCCAAGACTAATCCGTAAGCCGCGCATTCGTTGTTGTTTTACGCAAAGGAATAGCTGACTCGTATACTGGCCACGCGTGCCCCAAGAAGAGAGGACAGTAAATGTGTAAATCAGGGGCCGGCAAAACACACATGCTCATTTTGGCTTTGCTTGTGTGTGTTTAGCCACTCGAGAGCGCGCTCATTTTGCACTTCTTTGTTGTTGCAAAAGAGAGCATTATAAGCTGGTGCACTGTCGGTGTGTCGACGTCGCTGCCGCAGAGCGCTGTTGTATACACTTACGACTGGGACGTGCAAATGCTTTTTAACAGTGTTGCTCTGCAATATACAGCAGCGGAACGGATACGCTGAGTACGACTGACGTTCAGACATTCCGTGAGAAATGACTCAGGTAAGCATTCGGCTCTAATATGTGGGAATCAACAAATGCGCCCCTCCCCCAGGAGCTATGGCTGGGGAACTCTGCCCTAAGGCTACATAGATCAACAACAAATTCTTTCTTTTTCTATTTCTTGCGGTTGTTTTACTTTATTTGTATTGGTGGTCCACGCGGCAGTAAGCTCATTCTGGGTACCCCTGCTTGTAATTAGATCTATTTTTGATCAGCATCTCTCTCATTATTTTCAATTTTTGCCACGCCCCCAAACCCCCATTTTGGAAAAAAGTTTTATCTCTAACAGATTTGCAGATAAATGGTATGTACCTTCTAAATATATGCTTAATAGTAATCAAGATTATTCATCGATCAGCCAAGGGAATGATAAAGATCGGATGAACGATACTCAAGTTATGAGCAAACCAATGTTCGCTGCCGCAGAGCAACAGCAGCGCTGCTTTCAGACCCTGATACTGCACATACAGAGTATATTACAGTCGGGCTTGACCGACTTTCTTACTTGTTCTCATTTATTTGTTGTCAGCTATAAACTAAGGGCATCCACATCGAAGCTATGTAGCGACAGCTGACGTAGAACTATAATCATGGGTCAAATAATATTAAGAAGAAAAATAATAGTAAAACGATAAATTAAAGTAAATAAAACACACTTTTGGTTGCAAAGTAATCCCCCCAAACCAATACACTAATGCCAAAGTGTTTCTCAATAAATCCTTCAATCCTTGAAGAATAAAAAAAATTTCAATATTGCATTTAGAGCTTCTTAATCGACTGAAGACAATCTCCCAGAGGTTTTCTTTCAAGTAAAGGAATAAATCAAAGCTCATACGTTTCTAAATTAGGTTAATACAGAGGTTGCAGAACGATATGAATTGAATTTGACAATTAGACAATCGCATGTTCAGAGTAGAGAAATAATTATACATTTTTTTATTTATTTTATTTACCAATTGTTGAGTATTTGTCTATAATATATTAACATTACATACATTTTTAACACTAGAGGGGATTTCTTAATATTATACATCCAGTTACATTTAACATTGGCTTAAGACTCACATTTTACATTAGAATATTTACAATTCGAGCGAGATAATTAGTATAAAATAAATATATCAAATTAAGTCTATTAAACGATTTCTTTTAAGTCTGTGTGGTCAAAGGAGCTCCAGCGTTGGGATTACGTTTATTTCCGAGTTTTCATGTAAATTTATGTTGGTTAAATTTCATAGTTGACTGTTGGATTATTAAGTTTTTTTTGGATATCGTCATAAGATATGTATCGCGGAGCGCTGAGACTAGAGCATATTATTTTTGATTGTTGACGTTAAAATAATTTTATGTTAGTTGGTTTTTGCTGTTCCCCACAAGTGGATATCATAGGTCCATATTGGTTTTATGATTATTTTGTCGAATTGTGAGTTTGTACTGAAGAGATACTTTGGATTTTTTGCGTAGTAGCCAGTATAGTTGTTTGTACTTTGCTTTAATTTGGTCTCTTTTTCCTTTTATGTGGCGCTTCCAAGTAAGTTTTTTGTCTAGATACATGCCTATTTGGGTTCCTCGCATCTGTTGATTATAGTTCCTTTAATATGTAGGTTTCGCGGTGTACACTTTCTTTTTGTTATGTAGATTATCTGTTGTGTTTTCTGTTGGCTTATCTTAATATGCCACGAGTTAGACCATTCTGCTGTTTTATTAATTATGTATTGTAGTTTCCTCGTTGCTACTGACAGTTTCTTATGTGCGTAGAGTAGTACTGTGTCATCTGCAAATGTTGCGATCATTGTATTTCTGTCTTCAGGTACTGGTATGTCTGCCATGTACAGTGTGTATAGTAGTGGTCCCAGCGTGCTGCCCTGAGGCATTCCGGCTCTTATTTCTCGTAATGGGGATGTTTCGTCATTGTATTTCACGTAAAATTTTCGATCTGTTATGTAGCTTTCTAGTATTAGGTAGATGTTTTGTGTTCAGTTTAAGGAGTTGTCCATTGTGCCATACCTTGTCAAACGCGTTTTCTATGTCTAGGTATATCCCGACACAGTTTTTTTTATTTTCCAGATCGTCTGTTATTTTCTGGGTTATTCGGTGTATAGTTCTCATAAATTAAATGGTTTTTTTTTAACGAGCCGTGCAAAAAAGATGCATAATAAAACTCCGCGAAAGAAACTAAAAAAAACACTACACCACGTTAGTGTGATTGTGACTTTTTGATTGTGTGATTTTAAGATTTGACGTGGCAGGAGCACAAAAAAAGCCATAAACAAGTTTCTATTTGCAAAGTTTTAAAGGCTTCTGCAGCAGAAATTCAACTTCTTTGCTCAAAGGATTTAATAGATATAGAAGTCGCCGAAAGAACTTTTTGAGTCGTACAAAAACTTATGTAATATAACCAAATTAATGAGACACGATTTACAGGTGTAATTTAAATTTAATTAATGATTCGCTTTTTGTAAATAATAGTTAAAGTTCTATGAGAAGTTGCTCTCCATTTTCGGTTCTTTAATTAGTAAAAAGTATTTAAAAAGTAAAAATATTCTATTAAACTCATTTTTATTTTCATTATTCATTCTCTTACCTGAAACAAGAAAAAGACAATATAAAGTTGATTAGTCATAAATATTTATGCTTTTAGTTTCTCAAACAACTCAATCATAATCCGCAATGTCCTTTCATATTCACTCAATATTCGAACCTATCTCTCTCTGTTCAATTAAACTCCATCCATCAAAAAATTCCTTCGAATCTCACCTCCAAGTGTACCTTAAAGTATACCAAACATCTGCTTCAAACCCTCCACATTTTCTTACCTAATCCCCACATCATCAACAATATACAACACATGAGGTCCATTTTTAGTGGACCAACAACACAAGTGGAGGGAAAAGAAACAAACTTAAACCCAAGGCACACAAATGTCAAATATGCATAACGGGCCAAAACCAAAACTATGCCCGTATTCAACCCCTACCATTACACCCCTTCAATTACGGACGAAGTTTACCTTTATTCTCAAGACGAAAACAAAAACCCGATAGCAAAACAATATTAAAATACAAGAAAGAAATCAACAACAGATAGGGAAAATGCGAAAGAGTATTCTGGCACAAGGCCAAGTCGAAATAAACACTTACGAGCGAATTTCGAAGGCAAAAGCATAAAATAGGAACCCAACAACTACAACCGAAACCAAAGGAATTACTAAGTTTTTTGTTTTTTTTTTTCATTTATTTGGTGGCAATCAAGCATAAATATGATATTGATGAGAATGACACACTGTATATCACACTGGTACACTGAAAAAACAGCTGACTAAGTTTCTAAAAAAATTTAGTGAATCGAATTTCAAAATTATAAAAATTTAAATACAATTATAACGAGAAGGCCAAGCTTCGTTTATGCTAAAGCTTATTAAGAAATAACGAAGTTTAAGAACGCTAGCATTCAAAACAAAAATTTTTTCTAACTAAAGCCCATTTTCCAACAGAAATCCATCAAATTTTGACCAAATTTCGCGAATATGTTTGAAAACATATCAAATTATCAATCACCGAGCATAAAAACGATACGATTATAAACAAAAAAGTTTTTCTCTCTAAGACCCATTTTCCGACTGTAGGTTCCTATGGCAGCCATAAGATATAGTAATCCGATTTTGAGCAAATTTTGCAAATCTGTTTGAAAGCATATAATATTAATAATGGAAGAGCTTCGGGACGCTAACATTGAAAACAAAAAATTTTTTTCACTAAGCCACATTTTCCGACCGATGTTTCCTATGGCAGCTAAAAAGATATAGTCATCCGATTCGGTCGGTTCCGACATATGAGCAGCGTGCTGTAAAATAAATACTCTGTGCAAAATTTCAGCTCGATAGCTTTAAAACTGAAAGACTAGTTTGCGTAGAAACAAATAGACAGACGAACAGAGCTCAATCGACTCAGCTCGTCGCCTTGTTCATGAATATATATAGTTTATGCAAGGGTTTACAAAAAAATGGATAATCGTGTTATCCATGAAGTTAAAAGCCCATCAAGATTTCGGTTCTCGGAAAAGATCAATGTCTCGATTGCTGAATTGACTCTGTTTGTAAAAGGGAATCTAGATTTCGACAGAAGCTTGAACCAAATTAACCGCTTGAATCAAAAATTAAAAGGTCCTAAGACTGATTCGAGTATGATATCAGTATATGTTTGCTGTCTATCGTAAGCAATCATCGTGCTGATAGCAACGTGTCAATGGACTATTCTGTACTTATTCGGCTACTTACCGTCATTTGGTTTCTCGATCAGCAAGCATTTTAGCATGGACTTTTGTGAATTTTAAATTTTCCCAAGTGTTAATACCTTCCTTATCGACTGACCAGAAGCACGAGTTAAAAGTTAATTAGGTCAGAGGACATTAGGACGATTTAAATGCAAAAGAAAGTTCAATCAATATTCGTTCAGAACCGCAAAACGCAGGCAAGCAAATCGTGCACCAAACACTTCTAATTGCTTTAAACCACACACTAACACAAAGTCAACCCCCACAGGGAGACTAGGATTCATCGTAGGGTTTGATTTATTGCCCACCCACAAAGACACAACCCCCTCTTCCTTTTCGACTTATCCACTTGCACCACTTGACACTCGTCTCTTTGTGGCTCTCCAATCAGCGTTAGTTGATTGAAATCTGCATAATTTAGAGGAGCAATGCGAAATATGATGGCCCTTGCTGCATTCTATCTTCCCTCTGTCCATTCTGGCCTTAGTTTTAGCAAGTGGTGTGTATCTTAGCTTAGCGCATTAAGGCTCCCAAGAAGTGTAAGAATTATTAGTAACTTCAAAGCTATGCATATTCATCTTCTTAATACTACCCAAAGTGCGAAAGTTGTTACCTACAACTAATAAAAATTAAATCGTTTTGCTTCTCTGCTGGCAATTGACCACTTGGGGTTAATAAAACGCAAAGGGAGGAGTGAGAACCTCGCGGAGTCAACAACACTCAGGCAAGCTCTAAGCTTTTGACCCATGTAAAAAAAACTTCAGAAATCGTTTCAGGTTTTTACAATCATAATGCTGCAACGGGTATTTACAAAGGCAGCAAATAGAAATAATGTTGCATACTGCGCGGCGCCCCTGTGATTTGTGACTCACGCACACATACTCTTAGTGCGCTGACTTTGGGCTCAAAGTTTTAAATGCCAACGCATATATGAAAACTAGTTGTTAGACTGCAAAGTTGCTTCCACACTATGCCCGATTTTACCTTCCACTCAAAACCTAAGAAGGGAAAACAAGGGGAATATAACACCAAGTTGATTTAATATGCAAGCACGCATGCAGTTTTGTCAAAATGTATGCAAGCCGTCTGATTTATATGCGCCTAAAGGTGAAAAGTGTATAATTAAAACCAACTCGAAGTGGACGATAAAATGTTTGACTGTTGTAAATATTATTTTAATGAGAAAAAATAATATATGAGGATTTGTACGCATTTGTACAATGTTGTCCAAAAGTATTTTGTCATTAAAAACCAGAACACTGATTTTGTGACAAACGATCAGCTTAAGGCCTATTCTCAGATAAGATACAAGATTTAGTTCGGCAAATGGTTCAAATTGTTTCTATTTATATGAAATATAGTGCCAAACTAAATTTTTATTTCATCTGAAAAAATCTGGAAAAATATTTAGCTAGAATTATAATGTATTACGCTCTTAGAAGGCAACACTTCTTCCCAAAATGGTTGAGACTTATGAACAAAGGATTAAATTTAAAGCGTGTTTTTGTGGTAAATGTAAAAGGAATTGAACGGGCTAGCTCGGACCTCTTTTTTTACGAATACGTTCTAAAATTTTCGTTCTCTTTCACGGAAAAACACCGCTTCTTCTTAAAAATTAGCTTTTTACAAGTGGAACAAAGCATGAACGCAGCCCAAATGTTAAAAATAACTCAAATAAGAAGAGAAAGAAAAAAACAAAAATGTTCTTAAATCTTTGCTTCGAAGTGAATTCGAGAAATGTCAACCGCAGCCAAAATTTTCAAAGTCTTACAAAAGTATAGTTGTTTTATCATATTTTCATAGGGAACGAATAAAATTAAATTAATGTAATCCAATCTTACATTTATTCATAACCCATTTCGAACTATTCGGATTAACGGCCGCGCTGGCTCAATATTTCTAATTTGGACATTAATAATGCACTTTTTTTTCGATAAAAGTGCCTTTAGATTTCTTTTACTTTTGCTATCTAAAATCTTTCTCAGGGCTACAAATGGTCAAAAAAGAATGCACAAGAAACCAAGAGAAACTATGTGATTTCAACAATTTTTAAGTTTTTGCTTCGCGTTATAATGGAAACCACATAAAAAGTACGATAAAACAAAATGTCGCAAGCGACATGTCGCGTGCGACATCGATTAAAATTAAATAAAAAATAAACTACTTAATATTTTTGAATCAAATAATAAGCATTTTTAAGATACATCAATGCATAATATTTTGATTATTATATTATATATATGCATAATTTTTGAAATCAGTGTTTGATTTGTTCGCCTTGAGAGTGACTTCCGTTTTTGTCGCATGCGAGTGCATTGGATTTTTGTAATTATCTTGAAAACGAACAATTGCCCAAATCCATCTTTAGCACCATTTTGCGCCACTTGAATAGAACATGCATTTTATTTGGTCGGTATCGTTGACACGTGCACACAAATTTTGGTTTACTTAAACTTTTTGCTTTAATTGAAGTGTATATAAAATTTAAAAAAATTAAAATGGGGCGTGGCACTCCATTATCTGAGTCGGAGAAAGGAAAAATCCAAGCTTACAAGGATTCTGGCCTTTCTATTGCCAAAATAGCAAAAAAAAGTCGACAGGAGCCGTCACGCCATAACAAATTTTTTAAATAATGAGGCTAATTATGGTAAAAACATGAAGGGCCGCACCCACAGTGTGCTTACCATCGCGGACAAGCGACTTATATTAAGAGAAGCTTCCAATTCGCACGACTCTTTGGCCAAGATAAGGGAAAAATGCAACGTTAAAGCAAGTTTGACAACCATGCGTCGTGTTATTAATAATGCTACACACCTGAAGAGACTAAAAATCAAGAAGAAGCCACCTCTTAACCCGGCTCGGAAGTTACAACGCCTTGATTTCGCGCGCGCACATGTCACCTGGACTTCGGAGTGGCAACGTGTTGTCTTTTCGGACGAAAAAAAGTTTAATTTGGAGGGCCCCGATGGCTACAGCTACTATTTTCATGATCTTCGAAAAGAACCACACCATCTTGATAAGTTGCATAGCAGTGCTGGAGGTATTATGGTATGGGGGGCAATTTCCTATTATGGCACCTGTGAGCTTAAATTTATTCCAACCACCATGAATGCGATGTGTTATAATGGTATATTGAAAGAGGCCTTTCCACACTTCCAAACTCTTTTTGCAAATCTAAAATGGATTTATCAACATGATAATGCCCCTATACATACGGCCCGGATTGTTAAATCGTATATAGCGAGCCAAAACGTGGAGTTATTAAACTGGCCACCCTATTCACCGGACTTGAATATCATTGAGAATGTGTGGAGATGGCTAACACGTGAAGTATATGGATCAGGTCAGCAATATTCGAGCGTTCCCCAACAAATTGCAGCTATCAAATTAGCATGGGGCTCGATATCGTTGAATTATTTGGGAAAATTGTATCCCTTCCTGACCGAATGTGTGAGGTTTTGGAGAAAAAAGGAGGCTCAACACACTATTAAAAACTTTTTTTTGGTTTAAAAACATGTTAGTAATTTCTTATTTAAGTAATATTGTTATTTGAAAAGGATTGAAATATTCTTAAATGGTTTTTAGATAAAGTGTCCTATTCAAGTGGTGCAAAATGAAGACTCCAAAATTTGTTACTTATTGGTTAACAATGTTTTTTGTATACTTACAACTTTTGAATAATTTTGTAATTTTCGTCTAATTACTACATTTAAATAAACTTTATAAGAAAATAAAAATTATTTTCCTAGATGGCTTGGTTTAGCAGCAATTAACTATAGAAAATCGACTTTAGAGGTGTCCTATTCAAATGGCGAGCAGTGTATTAAGATCTAATCAAGAGCTATAAGTTTCGAATTTTGTCAAAATAAAAACATGTTTCTGCATATGTTTTTCTTCAGTTTGAATGCTTACGAATGTCGCATTCGACATTGGAGCAATGCCCATATATTAATTTTGTGATATGCCCAACCGGAATTTTTGCGTGCTGAATGCTAAGCCAATGGCTGAACTTTTTACTGTGGTTTTTCGCAGGATCACTCCACTTCTGTGAATGATGCTTGATTTTGGAAGATATAGATTTGTTTTTCGTGATGCAAAGATCTAAAGATTTTAAAGTCACAACCATATGATAACACTACGCAACAAGGTCTAGTATGCACTCGTATATTGAAGTGTTGGTTGTGATTCTAGATAACTGTCGTGTGCTGAACACGAATCTGTTTTCGGAAATGGTCCATCACGTCGAGATTTTCAGTAATTTGAGCTTAATAGTATTCCAAAAGTGCCTATTTTGACCCTTTTCAGACGCGTTTTGTGGGGAATCTATACTTTTATTTTGACTTTTTTGATATTATCGTAAAATAATATTTCTTAACTTTAAAATAAACGATCCCAAAGAATTGTACGATTTTTTTAAGAGATATAAGATATACCTAATAATAAAAAACGAAAACTGTCTACTGCACAGAAGTATGCCTTACAGAAACAGTACAACCGGCTAGTAATTTGTATAAAATTTCAATAAAAAATTTTACACAAAACCCATTGCATACATTGGGGCAGCAACAATATATTGCGTGTTTGTGAACTCGGACTCAATTACTAAAAATGGTATATCTTCATTGGAAAAAAATCGTAGAATTGTTTGGGATAGTTTATTTCAAAGTTAAGGAGTAGTTCTTTCTGATAATAACAAAGAAAGTCAAAACAGAAGTATAGGTTCTCTACAAAACGCGTAAAAAAAGAGTCAAATAAGGCATTTTTTGTACGTTTAAGCTCAAACTACTACAAATCTCGACGTGATGAACCATTTCTGAAAAAAGATTCGTGTTCAGCACACGAAAATCTTCAATATACTGGACCTTGTTGCCTTGTGTTATAATTCAATACAATCAACACAATTCAACAGAGATAACTCACAACATTTTTGGAATAGCAATGGTATGTCTGGACAGCTGTTTCGGAATTGACCACCAATTCACTCATCAGCACACTTGTTGCTTTCTCACTTCCACCACTTGCAAATTGGCTATTTATCTGCCTAATTGGCCGAATAATGACTTGAGAATCTCACTTTTGTGAAAATCCAGTCTAGAACTATGTTACGAAATTACAGCCTGAAATTATGCTGTGTTTTTTGAAGGTGTAACCAATTTTGCTGTGACTTAAATTGCTTTTTATCTTTGCCTGTTGCTAGATTCTGAACATCGTTCAGTGATCGTTCTAGCGGGCCAATTTTTAATAGGAAACCCGTTCAGGTTTTTATTACAAACATTAAGGGCGCGCCTTCCATTTCTTCTACAGGGACAGCAAAATCAATCTTAAAAAAATTTATAAACATCGAAAAATATAACCATGCAGAGGACCCTCTTAAATAAATGTGAACAACGTGTCATATTAAATCCCAGAGTTGCTCCACACCAAACAAATGTATTGTACATACATAATATATAAGCTCAAAAAGTTTCTGTCAAAATATTTGGTATGCACTCCCGCACAAGCCAAAAAAAATTCCACTAGCTCGTGCATACTTTGGCAGCTGCACCAGCAATAGCAGCTCTAGCACGGACTTGTAAATTGCATTTGCAGCCAATTTACACAAAATTAAATTGAATTTACGCAACGCTTGCACAAAATATCAATGAATCTCCTGTAGCAACGCAGCCAGTGGAACAACAAAAAAAACTTATATGAAAAAGAGAGACTAGTCAAGGCGACAAGACTAGCTTCCATCTGCATACAAAGGACGCCCACCACAAAAAGTCAACTGCATTTTATCAAAATTCAAACTGTATTTTCTTCAGTCCTCCATGTTGTCGTTGACTGCTGCTGTCGCAGTTGCTTGTTTAGCATGCGTGATAAGCAGCTAGCAAAAAGCAGAAGCAATAGCAGTGGCAGGACATGCACGACGTGTCCGTGTAGTTAGTTGCATGTTGATGCATAACTAAACAACTAAAGTGTGGGAGCGTGGGAGGTTAAGTGGAATTTGGCGCGCATTTTGCAGGACGCATTTTTGGACTAAGTTGGACTTTCACATACGTGAAGCAAATGAATCAGAACTTCGAACAACAAAACTTCAACTGTTTGCTTAGAACAGAGTTGACAAGTGTGGAAACGGTGCGGGGTTAATTGGGGAATGGAAACTTTAAAGGTTCGAATCCACTGCTTTTATTTAAAAGGAATAAAATATTTGTCCAGTGGTTGAAACGGAAATTTAAATTAAATATAGGAAATAAATTTAGTTTAACTAAAAAAAAAACAATTTTATTTAAAGAGTTGACCTTAGAAGTCATCTTATATTAGAAAATAAATATATATTTGTTCTTTATGTATTCCCAGCTTTATGTCTTCTCTTTGGCTATTGATTAGCTTCTTACCAGGGAATCAAACCGTAACCAGAACCGGAACCGTATACTGAAAAGAACCGATTAAAACTCAGAACCAGAACCGGAACTGGAACCCATATTTGTAATTTTTACCGAAAAGACCGAAAAGAACATTAACATTGTACCGGTACAGTTTCGGTTCTGAGCGTAACAACTAGACTGCACAGCGAGCATTTAATTTTGAGAAAGTTTTCCTCGCATTTTATCGGACCCACATTATCAGCGGTGTCACAGAAATCTCTAAAGATTTCTTCTTCGGTTGGTTTTCAAATCGCTCGAAAAATTCGTCGGTGTCACAGAACTTTAAGAGATTTCATTTTCTTATTTGAAAATCTAGTTAGAGCAGAAGCGTTTCCAATTGAACTATCATCTCTAAAAACAGGGCTGAATCTCTCGCAAAAAAATGTCCCTTGTTTTAATTAAGGGGTGATTTAACGTTCAAGTGATATTTATTGATTATGTTATATGTTTTATGATGCATTTTTAAATTATAATTCAAATTTATATATATTCATTTCATATTCTCCAAAAATAAAATCCGAAATTTAAAAATGTTTTCGCGCCACTCATGAAGTGTAACTTGCCAGCCCGTAGTCAGCTGGCTATTACATAGATGGCGACCAAGCCGAAGATGGCGACACTTGAGGTGGCTGCTTTTGACAAATATGAAAGACTTTGGTTGGTTTTGCGAATAATTATTAAAACGCAAATTTCAATGTTTAAACTACTCAAATATTTTATTCATTTGATGCAACATATCCAGAAAAATAATGTAGCTTACAATTCCAAAACTAATTTTACTTGTCAAAATTGTTTGGGTGGTGAATTTTGCTAAATCTCCCGACAAAACACGAGAGATTTGAAACCAACCGAAAGAGATTTCTGTGACACCGAGAACTGGTTTTGGGTTGGAATTTGGCTGGAAGAGATTTCTGTGACACCGCTGTATAATACCACAAAATTTCCTGGGTAACCATTTTGGCGGATATTTATTTAAGAATTTTATCCATGTCTGTTCAAGTCCAACTTAGTGTGGAAATTAGCTCTGACACTTTATCTGAAAGTGGAAACGAAGTCGAGTCATATATCTCGCAATTGCAACAACCTTATCATACCTCAAAATATTAGATTTTTTATTATATTCAATCCAATTCGAAAATATAACATCTGAACAGTAAGCCGAAGGATCTGTAACGATATCGTCTGTAGGACAACTCAGATACGTCGCTCTTGTTGGATCATGAAAATTAACCTGTAAAATGAAATAGTATATTTCCAGAGAAAATTGTACACCATATAGAACACAATATGGCGAATATTTCTGCATCATTAATTCATAACTCGTGACAGTCTTAAAGTAACTGAACGATATGTATTTATATGAAAAGAATTGGGACAATACAAATAGTTCAGTATCTTCACAAATCAGTTTAATGGCATTAATCAAGGTGTTCTGAGCTTAAATCGATAACAAAGATACAAGTCGACAAAGTTTTCGGAATTTTAGGAGCTATCAAAAGATCTTCCTGCAAAGCGAGCGTAAGCTCCGCTGGAAAATCGGATGGACGCTAAAACAATAGCCGATACAAAAAAATATAATTTTCATCATGTAATAAATACAAACTTGAAAATATTTTATGAAAACAAGCTACGAATGCAATTGAAAATTGATGTAAATCGAATACATCCGTATTTGTCTGTGTCTAGATTGTTTATCCACTTTGTCAGGTCTTAGTCTAAAAATTTCTTTAAATTGTAACGGTTCATACCGGTATACCGAAATAAAAATCAAGGAACCAGTACGGAATCAAATACCGAAATAATGTTAAAACCAAAACAGAACCTTTTACCGAAACATAAGTTTAGGTACGTACCAGAACCGGAATCGGAACCTAAAAACGATTCGGTTGATTCCCTGCTTCTTACCTTATTAAATAAATTTGCAACAATCGAAGAAGCTTCAATAAACTTTTTTGTGTCAGTTCGAACTCGATTAAATTGAGAAGAACGGGGGATAGTAAACCGATTAATATTTGAGCGATGCGAAGGACAAGATAGTCTTGAGCATATATGCAAATGATGATTGTTTGCCTATTGTACCAATGCGACGAATGCATAAAAACCCGATTAAATGAAGGGGAATACAGGAAGATTAGGTGCTTGTTGCAGCTCTCTGATAAAGGAAGTTCCTTTGTTAATACAGCCAACTGCTTTCCAAAACTGGCATAAATTCCAAATATAGATGCCTTTTTTCCGTAATAATGCCTGATTATCTTATATTCATATTGAAACAATAAATATAAAAACTAAGACTTCTTAACACGCCCGCATACAACTTCCTCATTCTTTCTTCGCCCTTTAGTCATAGTTTATTCATCATAATTTTTGTTGCAATATGATTTTTCATTTTTTATTGCCATAATTGTTCATTTTTGCCATAATGAGCAATTAATTTTGTCTTCTTTGCACTTGTCTTCCCTATTTTCTCGCGCTCTTGTGTGTTGTTTGCTTTTTATTACGCATATTATTGCTATTTTTATTGTTGTTTACGTTGTCTGCGGTTTTAATCTGGAATCGGTTAAAATATGCAATTAATTGCAATTGTCGCTCGGCATTTTCCACTTTCCAGTGTTTCTGTTTACCTTGCTTCACACTTTTTGCATATGAATATAATTAAATAGTTTAATTTCACATAAAAGAGGGGAGGCGGCGCAAAAGAAGACTGGCTTAAGGCCTACTTTCATATTGTTTTCAAGAGCTGAAAAATATTTTATATTATAAAATATTAAGCAATTAGGCCCGATTTCTCTTTGTTTATGTGGCAGATAGCTCTATGTGGAAGATAAGAAATCGGCCCTAAGTTATATTTTTCCTCCCTCAGATATTTATGTAAAAATGAATAATTACTGCTGACAATGCACTCATTAATAAACTACACACTGGAGACACTGCCCTAAGCAACTTTTTTCCTTTCTGCCAAAAAATTGAAGCTAACATTTGAACTTTCTCTCATTTTGGTTTAAAGTCTCGAAAACCAATTTAAGCATAATTAAGCTTATTATCCAATGCAGTTAGCGCCGAAACTCACGACTTCATTTGCACCAAGCAAACCAGTGGGCAGTGCCAAAGTTCAACAAGAGGGGAAAGGTCAAAATCCCCTAAAAGTTTGCACGTGCGAAGAGGCGAAGCAAAAGGAGAAGAGTAGAAAAGAAAACTGGCAGAAATGTCAAGGTCAAAGAGTTAAACTAATTGATGTCTCTTAATTTGATCTTTATGCACAGGGAAAAAACGTTTTTCGTCTGGTATTTGGGTATTAATAAAACTTTAAATTTAAGATCAAAATACAGGTATTAATAGGGTAATGAAAGTGAATTTCCCCGAATGCACCAAGAAAAAACTGTGCACTGTAGAAAACGTGCAAAGCTTTTAAAATATATGGATGGTTCTGAAATTATCATTAAGTTGGTGTAACAAGATAATCCATAAATTCGAATTTGCAAACTACGCTTTGCACTGAAATAATATTGCTTGTTATCAGTTTGGCTAGCCACCAGAATCTTGTACCAACACACAGTGGACAAAACATTCCAATTCAAAGTCAAAAATTTTACTTCAAATATGTGCTCTTTAATAGAGAACGGCTTCGTTCGATTGCAAAACGCTTATACATTAATCAACACCCGAATAAACTTCCTTTGGCTCTATGCATCAAACTTGCATACTCAACATGTTCGCCGATGAGTTTTATTCAATCCTATTGTTGGCACTCTGCTTTTGCCGGTATGACTCTGATTAGACTTAACGCTGATTGCCAGTATTAGCTAAATATATTCAACGCTGAGTTTTTTGATTGATAAAATGTGAGTAAGAATTTTTGAAAAATCCATCAAGAAAAAAGTGATTTTTGCAGTTCTCTGGTCTAGCAAAAGAAAAGAATGAGCGCGTCATAGACTAAGATATCTAGACTGAACGATTGCGCAGTCGACACCGCTTCTATCAGAAATTAGTCAGCTGTTCTCTCTCATTTACGCTCTCTGAATACATTTGGTCAGCTGTTCGCTTATAAACGTACTCTAAAAGAATGGCTTTAAAATAGAGAGCTTGAAGTATGTTTATTGTTTCTTACTGTAGGAGGATTTTGAGATCGGAGTGAAATTTAAAACAATTAAAACAACATTAATATTATAGAATATTATAGAAACTTAAGTTGAGTATTTAAAAGTTAGGTACTTTATTTTTAATAAATTAAATGATTTTTTATTTGTTGTGTTTATCTTATGAAATTTATGTTTTCTCAGTACTATTTTTTCTGTGTCATGTGATATAATTACAGCTTATGAAATAGTAAAAGCAATTTTTACATTTGTTACATTCTTGATTATTGTGTTTGATTATTTTATGTGTGTTCCATCCAAGAAAAAGTCAAATTTTACCAAAATCTATTTTTGAATTCCAGGATTAACTTAAAACCTAAGATAATATCGAAATATTTATATTTTAGTGTTTTTTTATGGGAATCTAAATAAATGGAATTTTTGGAATAGCTTTCAACTAACGTGGTCAATACGTCTTAAGCCAATTTTAAGGCTATTTTCACAAAAAAGATTTTAATTTTAAGCAATTCAAAGTTGACTTTTGGTGAAATCTCAGTAAAATAGTGATCCGAATCGGTTAGATTTGTGACTTCTGAGAAGACGTTTTGCCATCAACAAGGTGAAATGAAGATAATTTGAGTTTTAAGTCGGAATAGCACAGTCGGTTTTGTCAACGAAAACAGGCCTGACAAAAATGTTATACTCAAAGTTAGAATGGCTACGTCAACGAACTAAGATTGCATTACAAAATCTATTGTAGCTTTCTTACCTAAGCGTTGACATAAAAAAAAATAAATAAAAAATAAATTTTTTTTATTCTTTTTTAACATTTGACTATTTTGCGTTAAGGTTAACACTACAGGAATAACTCTTACGAGAAATATATTTCATAGTATGCGTTCCGTTGCGGTTTTATATTGTTTTTAAAACAAATCACCTTTAAATAGGCTTATGACTTTTCCTCTAATACTTTTACTTAAAACCATCGAATAAAATTCTTCTTAAAAATCAACACACACTATTAGCTGAAAACTTAGTTTGTCTGGGAATCCGAGTCTAAGTCTGGATTCTGTTGTCCGGACTCCAGCCTGTTGGCGACACTCTCTCTTTGGTATGCGCATGGAATTCTCAATTAATTTTAATTTCTAGTCAACACCTCGGCCGACGATTGCACTGGCTGCATAGCAGCAGAACCGGACTGAGAAGATGGGATAATTATCCTAGCATTCCGTTTTGTGGTCTCAATTAAACGAAAGTACGCAACGCAAACAAAAGCAAAATAGGGGAAACCCCAGAGAGTTTAAAGTCTTAAGGGGAGTGCAACTTTGGACATGGGTACGTGTCCAGGCGACGGCTAACTCCCACTCCCACACACGTATGTGGCGACTACAAATCACGAAGAGCGTCGACGACAGCGTCTTGTTTGGCATTTACGTGATGCACATTTAAACGCTACATGAATTATGATTCGGTAGGTTGAGGAGGAGTTGGTCGAGAGCGGTAAGCTTTTGCTTGCTAAATTGGCAAGGCAAACTGCAGGCAAAGTTCTACTTGCAGCGGGACTAGAATTATGCAAAAGGAGCTAGCCGAAAGCACACGTACTGAAAAAATTGATTGATGATTGAAGGCAATACAAACAGACGAAGTGTGCGAGACTGCAGCGTCCCATTTGGGCGCCAAAAACGGAAAACGCCAATTCAAAAGCTCGGCAAGAGGCATAATTTCACATATGCCCAGGTTGGCAGTCCTGGCCCAAATATTCATGTTCGTTTACCTTCCGAGAGGGGCTACGCCGGAATTTGCATAAATTTGGCATTTGAAAAGCTATTCAGTCTAATGGAAATGATGATGAGAACGAGCCCACGATAACCACCCGCCACCCGCAACGATGATAAAGAGCAACCTCCTAGTCAGCCTTGGGCAAGTTGTATAAAGCCATTAAATGTTTGCACCGCACATCAAGGCATAAAAATGTTCGTCGCTTGGTGGTCGGAGAGATGGGGGGGATACTGCATAAAAGTGTGTTATAATCGACACACAACAACAGGGGAAGGTGAGAATGAAGCGGCTGTAGAGTTGGCCAGGCCTAATGAGACAAACGGATAACGAGCGACATGAGGATGGTTAATAGACCCAAGCCCACAAGCCTAGTTAGCAACGGAAAAAAGCAATCATTTTTGGTCAAATTTTCAATGATTTTAAGCGTACAGCAGCTGATTCGTTTGCTGGCAGACCAGATAACAATTTTTTTAGACACAAAACCATTTGATTCTCAGAAGAATTTTAAAAGGAGGAAAACGACCCGCCGAAGACAGATCTTCCTTCGCATTCACAAAGCGAGGTCTTTTAAGTACACTTACTCAAGTCTTCGAGGACTTCGGTTTCATTTGACAGTGTCGAACATCGTTATTTTCTTAATTAAACCCAAGGAAATTTGTTGATTTCATGGCGATTGTTCAGAAAACATGGAAGATTTCTTAGCAGTGCCCTACGTATCGTCAAATTTGAATATCACCTAAAGAGTGACATCACGGAAGTAAAAGCAGAAATATCGCGCAGTAAGCGAAATAAGAAAAATGCTACACCTTACTTTGTACAGCTTCTTACTAACGTATATAATAAAATTTTTATACGTGAAATGCACCAGAAAACTTCAGACGAAATGTCATATACCCGATCTTTAAAAAAGAATAGGCAAGCAAACCAGCGAACTACAGAGGTATTTCCTTTTTAAAGGAGACCATGAAGACCTTTGCTTCAATATTGCTGAATCGTCTTTCTAACTGGGTCAAAAAGCACGATATCTTAAGCGAATACCAATCTGGATTCAGAGAAGGCTACACCACTGTTGACAGCATCTTTACCTTCACCGCCGTTGCAAAAACAGTACTTGGAAATAAAAAAAACAAATGTTTGCGTTCTTTGTCGATTCCAAAGCTGCATTCGCCACCATTGACAGACAAAGCCTCTACCTAAAACTCAGCAACATTGGAGTATCTACTAAGGTGATTCAAATGATCCAAAGCTTGTACATCTGCAGCAAGACTACAGTTTGGGACGGCCAAAACCTATCAAGATGGGGTGAGACGAACCTTGAAGTGAAACAAGGTTGCGTACTGAGCCCGTCGACGACATATCCTCCATTCTGCCAGGGGGTGTTCAACTGGGATCGAAACGAATCTGGCCGATGACGCCAAAGATGTGCAGCAAATGATAGACGCATTGCACTCATACTGCCAAACGTGGAGCATTCAAATTAACTGCGAAAAATCTAAGATAATGGTAGTTAGTGATAAAAGGGGCGAAAAGCGAGAACAGATGCTTGGTCTATAAACGGAGCGAATCTGGATATTGTCACCGAGTACCAGGACTTGGGAGTCACTCTTACACCAAATATGTCATTTCGCAAGCATTTAATCAAAAAACTAAGCGACTCGAAAATTGCGATCAATACCACGTGGAACAAATTGCTTAGAAAAAGAAACGTCAATCACAGCACTAAGTACAAATTGTTCTTAGCCACAGCCAGTGCAATTATGTGCTATGCTGCCCAAGTACCTATGCTATACTCTTGGAAACGGGTCTGCCAACTATGTTTCTCTACACACTGCAACTTCACTTCGATTATGTTAATAAGACTATGCAAATGCCATCCACGCGTCTTCCAAGAATTGTCACAGAACACCTATTAGAAGCAAAATCTTAGTTTGTCGGAAGGTGGGAAGAATGGCGTTGGACCTCAATGTTAGGTGCAACATACAAGACCACAGCTCATGGAACCTTTGGCAGACAAAACTGCTGCAGAGCATAGACAGCACGGAAAGGATTGGCTTTGAATCACAAGTCCGTGAAAGTCTGTCTCGGGACACTTACAGCAAACTGGAGTATAAATTAAAAGATCAAAATTATTTTACTGACAATTTGGACGTGGCAGCAATATCAGTAATTTTTCGAACGAGAACAGAAGTGCTCAACCTGAAGTATATGCCACATTTCTCAAACCCCAGTCATTGCACTCTCTGCAATACCGGAGAGAGAGAAGACACCGCCTACTTCAATAATTGGCGTTCGCTCACTTCCTTACCTTAGAGAGTGCCTGCAGTATTGATGCTATTTTTTAATGGACTATGGAGACATGTAACCAGACTTCGGAATCCAGGAATCGGAATTTGAGAAAATGTCACCTACATTTGACTAACGGCAACATGCCATAGCCAATTTTTTATAATCATTGTAAATCCTTTTAATGTTTGAAACTTTTCGTCACTATAAGATTTTTGTAACTATATTTATATACACGCATTAATGGATATCAATGAAAATAAATTTCAACTACCACTAGTACTACCTAAAAAGTAAGCAAGAAAATTAAGTTGAAGTATGTACATATTTTTTTAGCGTTTATAACCAGCTGTTAACGTTTTCACCTCACCCCACACACTATCATAAGCTTTTTTTTTTTAAAAATAAGCTTAGACCCACATCAATTTAAGCCAATCCAAGGCCTTTGAATAAGGTTGAGGAGGAGCACCTACCAATTTGTTTTGACTAATTTGCATAGTGCACGGCAATTGTTGCAGTTGCAGTTTTTGCTGCCACTGCAGCAGTTGACCGGTTGGGATGTTTGTTGTAGTAGTTGATGTTGTTGTTGTTGCTGAACTGTTAACGGCCCCATAATTATTTATTGTTGTTGCTGCTTCGTTGTTGTTGTTGTTGCTGGTGAAGATAGAGCTATAATCAGGCAATTTTTACTAGCAAATTGCACGCGTTTTACAAATTTCTTGTAAATTGCTGTGACGGCTG
>JBAMBO010002247.1:0-106935 GCA_037044535.1 Lordiphosa magnipectinata | reverse complement strand
TCATCAGTTACTTCCTTATATATTCTAAAAAGTTCATTAGGATTTTCAGGATAAATTTGTCCTGCGAGGCACTTAAACTTTAGTTTATCCCGAGGATTTTTGAATACTACTATGTACTTTGTGTCTAGTGAAATATCTCTTGTATGGGATGATTTATGAAATATGTTTTGGGTTACAACTATCACAGATAAATTTCTATGATGAGATCCCTTTGTGAAAAGTTCGCATACATTTTTATTAAACGCTCCCATCATGAGTTCATCCAAGACTACAAGAACAGGCTCGTTGTCATAATTTTCAATTGTGTCTGGAACTCCTTTATAATATAAGATGACTTTGAAATTGGGCTTGGCATGCTCCTCCCCATAACACCAAATTATTCGAAAAATGTCAACGGTTATCAAATCATGTTTTTTATTCAAAAGATTTTCTAAAAATGTTGTCTTTCCCGATGGACCACTTATAAGCATTGTAAAAGGATGCGTAAACTGTTTAAACATTTTATTCACAATTATAATATATTTCGTAATCCGAATTTTCTAATATAACAAAAAAGTTTAAATATGTTATTAAGAACACAGCGAAATGTTATTTTTTTATGTATTTTACAGTTTGTATAATAATTTGGGTAGCAAGCCAAACTTCTTCCAATATCAACATCAACAATGGTTGTTTTTAAATATTTTTTCAGAAACTGACTTTTTTAGCTTCACCACGTACAATAACTGTGGAGAAACTATTGAGTGGTTCAAGTATGTCGAAAAGCCTTAAATACGATATATCTCCATTGGACCAATCCAAGCCGGTTATTTTTTGTCGTGTTACTAACTGAGTCCTTCGAGCTTCTTCATCCAATTCATTTTTACTGTACGGTGGTTTGAAGTGAAAATAGTTAAGTATGACGGATCCTGCTTGCATGTACACCAACTCCTTAATAAAATTTTGTATGTTATTTCCAATGAGATATTGGAAATCAACAAGCACGCTTGTATTTCGATTAATTTCATTCATTTTTCTTTGAACAAACTTAATGAACTGAACCTCTCTTGTTCGAATACCCCTTTATATAATATATTGTGACATTGGTCGTTTTTATTCAGTACACAATACACTTTCGATCAAGATGGAGTCCGTTCGCGTAACAAGAAAAACGATACGAAAACACCAGGACCATGAAATTATCTTAGGCTTTGAATATTATGTAGTACATAATTTAAAGTTGAAGTGTGGATTTTCAACAACTCGGCAGTTTACACCGATGGTCTGGATGCAACAAAACAAGCGCAACTTTATTGGACTAGAAAGGGATTAGTTTATGAAATTATTAACATATAGGGAGTTTATTCAATTAAAACTTGAACAATATAATTTTTTAATGCCTGATACTATTCTTGACAATCCATTATTTTCAACAATGAAATGTTATTTTAAATATAGAACATCCGAAGTTTATTTCATACTAAATCAGTACGTGAATAAAATTGAGTTTAATAGTGAGTCATGGAGATCGTTTTTAAGACAAGGTATATATTTTTCAACGTTTTTATGTTGGAATACAATATGTTTATCACCCTACTATTGAGCTTAGCTTTGAACTTGAAACGCCTAACTGCGCTGAGATCTCAACCCAGCGAAGTCAATCTTACTGCTTTCGTAATGTAAATTTTACATCCCTGAACGATGCACTGTCAACGTGCGATTGGTCCTTTCTTGATACATGTCGACATATTGAGGAAGCCACCAAGTCATTCTATGAGGCTATTTATAATGTATTCAAAGCTCATGTACCAGTTTCGTACACTACCTCTCGCACGCGCTCTTCCCCATGGCTTACGAAAAGCTTGTCTAATTTGAAAAATATAAAATCTCGCCTGTATAAAAAATTTAAGAAATCCGGTTCTCAGTTAGATTTCTCTAGATATTCAGTGGCCCGTTCAAAGTTTTTGCTGCATAATTAAGAATGCTACAATAATTATCTGCTGAGCTGCAAGATAAGCTTTCAGCAAAACCCCAAAAAGTTCTATAACTTCGTTAACTCCAAACGCAAATCTTCTCAATTTCCTCCATCGCTTTCGCTCGATAACGTGACTGCTAGTAATGATGCTGACATCGCCAATTTATTCGCAGCATTTTTTCAGCGTTGCTATTCCGCTTCATCGACTAGTTTTGGTACCATTAATCCGTATCCCTATCCTATTACCCACTCTAACAGCATCCATCCACCTGTTTTGGATTTAGAGAGTCTGCTTTCGGGTATTCGTTCGATTAAAACATCTTATACTCCTGGACCTGACTATGTACCAAGCTGTGTGCTTAAAAATTGTGCAAATTCTTTATGCTTCCCGCTTTTAAGGTTGTTTAACTTATCTCTTGAGCTAGGTGAGTTTCCCAACGATTGGAAGGAATCTTTTGTCATTCCTATTCATAAAAAAGGATCTAAATCGTCAGTAACAAATTACAGGTGTATCTCAAAACTATCTGACATTCCTAAACTTTTCGAGATGCTCATAACATCTCAAACACAGTACTCTTGTCGCTCAATTATTTCGCAATCTCAGCACGGCTTTATGAAAAAGCGTTCTGTTTCTACAAACCTGCTTGAGTTTACTTCTATTGTGAATAGGGGTTTTATTAATAAACTGCAGACTTATGTAATTTATACCGATTTTAGCAAGGCTTTTGACTCTGTCAATCATGATCTCCTATTTCATAAACTGTATCTGCTTGGTTTTCCTCTACTTTTTAATCTGTTCATTAACGACATCCCTCACGTCCTGCTTCATTCGCATGCTTTGATGTACGCTGATGACCTAAAACTCTGCTTGTCCTATAAGGACCCGTTGTCACCTCTCTTTCTTCAATTGGACTTAAACTCTCTGCATACATGGTGTTTGGTTAATTCTCTCCCACTTAACGCTGAAAAGTGTAAATGTATGACTTTCCATCGAACACAGCCGTATTTATATGACTTTTCAATTGATGACAGTCCTGTGGAACGCATTTACGAGGTTGATGATTTAGGCGTCCGCTTTGTCCCCAAGTTAAGCTTTAATAGACATGTCTCTATCATCTCTAATAAAGCTATGGGTGCTCTTGGGTTTATCAAAAGATGGTCCAAGGAATTTAACGATCCGTATCTCACTAAACATTTATACGTCTCTCTAGTTCGACCAATACTTGAATATGGGTCGTGTGTTTGGTCACCGCATTACCAAAAATATCAGGACCAACTTGAATCGGTTCAAAAACAGTTTTTAATTTTTGCCCTCCGTGGCCTCAACTGGGATCCCACCATCCATCTTCCATCTTACGAGCATCGACTGCTCTTAATCGATCTTTCATCTCTTAAGAACCGCCGTACGTGCCATTGTGTGCTTTTCATTCACAAACTCTTATCAGGTGATATTGACTCTTGCGCTCTGTTAAGCCAAATAAATCTTGCTGTTCCTTTGCGTCTTACCAGAAATTTCTCACCGATCTATCTACAGCCATGCCTAACAAATTATGCTAACTATGAACCTTTCCGAAATTTGTGTCTTAACTATAATATGTATTACCATCTTTTCTCTGCTCACTCTTCTGTGTTAGATGTAAGAAATAATTTACTGTCATTTTTTAAGCCGCCGACGAGGTCTGACGTGTTTTTCTTGAGCTGCGTTTAAAAACGTTATAAAAGTGATCAAATCGGATATTTTTAACAAACACCTTCGACCCGCGACAAAAGACGCTAATGGACATTCATAGGCACTCGTGCTTATGTTGTCCAATAATATCTAATTTGTTGATTTTTTTAATTAAATTTAATTTAATTAAATGACAACGTTTACAAACACAACAAATGCAACTGGAAAAAATACCAACAACACCATGAGTCAGAGAGAACTCACTGCTCAAATGCAACAACAGCAAAGCGATCGCCGGCTTTCTATACAGCGCAACAATGCTTACTTTGCAGTAGTTTCCCCCGACCCCGCCAGCACGCTAAAACCAACAAGTGATGTGAACGTAAACTCTTTTTCAACCGCTCCGACATGGAGTGCTCAATGCCCCTCCCCTCTGCCCACGATGAGTACGGTAACGCTTACTACAGCACAATCAACATTAACAAGCACAATAACAACAAGTGTTCAAAATAAATCGATCACCACCAACCATCTTCCAATAATGTCAACGCAGCACGCACTCCCACCAACACAAACACAAGGAAGTACAACACCAACCACCCGCTCATATGTGCAGACTGGCATCGATCGGTATGTACAAATAAACAAACGAAAACTAAGCCCGCAAAACAAAAAAAGCGGCAACACTCCAAAAATTAACAAAACATGTAATTTACCTGTGGACAAAGATCCGCTCACTGGAAATAGGTTCCAAATTCTTGGCAAACAGCTTGACGCAGAGTGCGATGAAAAGGCTCCAAATGCCGCAAAACCAAGGCCTCCACCAATCTACATAAGAGATAACAACTGCGCGACCCTAGTTGCTAAGCTTATCCCACTAATAGGCAACAACAACTTTTATGTGACATCAGTCAGCAAAGGCAAAATACGCGAAACGAAGCTCCAAGTCAACACCGAGGAAAACTATCGCACTGTCGACAAATACCTAAGAACTGAAAACAAAAACTATTACACCTACCAACTAAAGAGCTGCAAAGGACTACAAGTGGTAATCAAAGGCATTGAATCAAGTGTGCCATCAACGGAAGTCGGCACTGCTTTAGAAGAAAAGGAATTTAAGATCAAGTCCGTAATAAACCTTATGAACAGAGACAAAATACCCCAGCCACTATTCAAAGTTGAGCTAAGTCCGGAAAACACAGCTCCCAACAAAAATGTTGTGCACCCAATTTACAACCTACAGTTCTTATTGCACCGCAGAATAACTGTAGAGGAGCCCCACAAACGTACAAATCCAGTACAATGTACCAATTGCCAAGAATTCGGGCACACTAAAGCCTACTGTGCTCTACGACCTGTTTGTGTAGCATGCGGAGAACTGCACAACACTGCCACATGTCCTGCGAGCAAGGAGGACCCTTCTGTTAAAAAGTGCAGTAACTGTGGAGGCAACCACACTGCAAATTATAGAGGTTGCCCAGTCTACAAAGATCTGAAGAGCAGGATTAATACGCGCACTGAATTTGCACGTTCCAATGGAAACCTTAATCAGTTTACACCCTCGCAATCGACTCCTGGAGTTTTCATTACCAAAGCTGCTAGATCGTCGTTTGTCCCATCGAGTACTACCCAAGGCGTTTCTTTTGCAAGTGCATTGAAACTAGGAATGAATAGACCCACATCGCCAGCCACAATCTCACACGATACACGAACTGATCCGGCTCTGCCAACAATTAATAAACAAACGGAACTACCATCAAACTAAAGTAGCATAGAAAGCATGTTTTTATCGTTGCAGCAAACACTGAAGGAATTCATTGGATTTATGCAAAACGCAATGCAAGAACAAATGAGGAATCAAGGCATTCTCATTCAAATGCTCGCCTCGCAACAAACCAAATAATGGCTCTCCTAAGAGTTTCACTCTGGAATGCAAATGGCATTCCTCGCCACAAAGTGGAGTTATCAAAATTTCTCCAAGACAATGAAATCGACATAATGCTTCTTGCGGAAACTCATCTGACGGACAGATATAACTTTCAATTACCGGGGTATGCATTTTATGGCACAAATCACCCAGATGGTAAAGCCCATGGCGGAACTGGCATCCTAGTCAGAAGCCGCATTAAGCATTACCCACTATCGGGATTTTCGGAAAACTACCTACAAGCCACATCAATATGTGTAGAATCTAAAAGAGGCAATATCACCTTGTCGGCGGTTTATTGTCCGCCACGCTTCGCAATATCAGAAAATCAATTTCTAGATTTCTTTAATACGTTAGGTCAGCGCTTTTTAGCCGCGGGTGACTATAACTCGAAACATCCGCACTGGGGCTCTAGACTGACTAATCCAAAAGGAAAGCAACTGTATAGCGTACTTATGCGCGCATCAAACAAACTCGACTATGTATCTCCGGGTAGGCCTACATATTGGCCAGCAGATCCCAAGAAAATACCCGACCTTATAGACTTTGCCATAACAAGAAAAGTTCCACAAAATTTGGTAACTGCAGAAGCACTCGCAGATTTGTCGTCAGACCATTCTCCGATTATTTTTACCCTTCTGGAGTGTCCTCAGATCAGAGAGTATCCTCGGAGACTGACATCACATAAGACAAACTGGCTCAAATACAAAAAATATATTAGCAGTCACATTGAAAATTCAGTCCGAGCCCTGAGCTCAATCATTACTGCTGCAGCTCATCACTCGAGCCCACTAACAGCATCAACAACAACACCTAAGCAAGATCGTAGATTAACGAACAGCTTTATAGACCGGCTGGTCACTGAAAAGCGGCGTGCAAGAAGAGAATGGCAGAGCAATCGGTCGCCTGCTACAAGGACTCGCCTGAGACATGCAGAACGCGTACTTCACAAAGCACTCGAAGCTGAGGAGCAGCTAGCCCATAGCCGTTACATCGAAAAACTATCGCCTACAAGCATAAAATTCCCCCTATGGAGAGCACACGCAAGCATAAAGCCACCTGCAAATGTAGATACGCCTTTGAGGGATCAGAGAGGAAAATGGGCAAATGTCTTTGCACTTCACTTAAGAAATGTTTTCCAGCCGAATCAACCAACCAATGCATATGCACTGCCACTGATTCCCACTGCCGCACAGACTTACCCAATCAAAGTTCATTCGCTTGAAATAAAAAACGTTATAACAGAACTCAATCCCAAAAAAGCACCAGGACATGATCTTATTACGCCTAAAATGATTATGGAACTTCCATGTCCTGCCATTACATACATCTCGAGAATCTTCAATGCCGTACTGCGATGTGGATACTTTCCAATTCAGTGGAAGAAATCGACAATCATAATGATTCAGAAACCAGGAAAGGATAAAACACAAGCGTCATCATATAGACCCATTAACCTGCTGCCTTGCTTATCAAAAGTATTTGAGAAGATCTTACTTCGGAAAATTGATACCCATGCACAAAATATAATTCCTTCACATCAATTTGGGTTCCGAGCAAAACACGGGACCATTGAGCAAGTCAACCGTTTAACTTCAGATATTCGGACTGCGTATGAGCACCACGAATACTGCTCTGCCATTTTCCTAGATGTTGCCCAAGCGTTTGACCGCGTTTGGTTAGACGGGCTTATATACAAAATTAGGACACTGCTTCCTCCAAATACACACAAACTCTTAGAATGTTATGTCAGCAACAGAGTTTTTTCTGTTCGTCAAAATGAGTATACAACGGAAGAGTTCATCATTGGAGCCGGAGTGCCACAGGGTAGCGTTCTCGGTCCTTTTCTGTATGTATTGTACACTGCCGACATCCCAACAGACCCCCGACTAACAATGTCCACTTTTGCTGATGATACGGCAATTCTAAGCAGATCACGATGTCCAATTATCGCATCCAGACTCTTGGCAAGCCACCTATCTCAAGTGGAGGAGTGGCTGGCCAACTGGCGCATAAAAATTAACGAGCAAAAGTGTAAACACGTGACGTTCACACTCAACAGAAGCACCTGTCCACAGATATCCCTAAACGCGACTATGATACCACAATCAAACGATGTTGTTTACCTTGGTATCCACCTCGACAGAAGGCTCACTTGGCGCAAACACATAGAGTCGAAAAAACTTCAAATAAGGCTAAAGGCCAATAGCCTTCACTGGCTAATTAACTCCCGTTCCCCTCTAAAACTGGAATATAAAGTCTTACTGTACAAAAGCATCATAAAGCCTGTCTGGACTTATGGCTCACAGCTATGGGGAAATGCCTGTGCGAGCAGTGTGGATATCCTTCAAAGATCACAATCAAGAATTCTTAGAACACTCACTGGAGCGCCATGGTACATTCGCAACGAGTGTGTCCACAACGACCTGAGGATCCCATTGGTCGAAACTGAAATACAGCAACTAAAGCGCAAATATTCTGAAAAACTTCTAGCCCACCCTAATGAACTTGCACAATCTCTCACCCTGCAAGCAACGCATTCTCGCCTCCGAAGAAAAGATCTACCAACCCAGCGACTGAATTAAAGGGCCGCAGAACATAAACCAGCTCCAATAGGAGATGGTTGTACAATAGTTTCTAGATTAAGATTTGAAAAATTATTGTTAGTCTCATTAAGAGAAGATTCAATAAATACTAATAAAGTTAAAAAAAAAAAAAAAAAATTTTTAAGCGACCCCTGCAATGTTGACAGAACTTTGTCAAACTTAAATAAATAAATAAATAAATAAATAAATTCTTTTCCAAGAAAAAGCTGTTTATCTTAAAAGTAGAGGTTTCAACTTGTATTGTACAGATGGTTCAGTAACAAATCGGCACACCAGCGCGGCATTCTTAGAAGCCAACTCAGGGTTTACAGCTAGCTATTATACAGATAAAATTCTATCATCTCTATCGTCTGAACTCATTGCTATAGAGAAAGCAGTAGACCATGCCATTTCTATAAATTTTTCTCATGTTGCCTTACTCACAGACAGCAAAAATGATGCGAACCTGTTAGGAAAGGAAGAGCAATGTAATTACATAGCTAAAAACATTAGACAGAAAATTTAGAATCAGTCGAGGATACTCGCAGCGGAAATCCATTATATCCCTGGACATATGGCAATAGAGCAAAACGAGATTGTGGACAGAAAGGCAAAGGATGCTCCACAAGAAGGAAATTTTATGGCAATGAAATGGAGCTTAAAAGATGCAATCTGCAATATATATAGAAGTATCAAGGACGACTGGGAAAAAGAATATGCTGACTTGGTAGCACAAAAAGCCAGGGGATACTGTGATCTTTTTCCAGCTACGATCAACAAACCTTGCTTCAAGGATAAAAGGTGCAAATACAAACCAAAGGAAATAAAACTAATAAACAGACTGTTAAGTGGAAATGCCTTCGATAATTACACACTAACAAAGATGCATTTGAAAAACGATAACAGATGCGATATTTGCGATGAATTCGATGACGCTTCGCACATAATCTTTAACTGTGAAAAATATCGCACGACAAGACAACGCTCTTCATCGCTAATTTTGTACAACAACATATACACGTTCTTTAAACAGAAAAGCATTGACGCCTACCAAGAAATTTTCGACTTCATAGAGCAAATCAACATAGATTTGTAACTAAATAGAAAAACAGCAAACTTCCAACAGTTGCCGTGGCGATTTCCACTTATCAAATAAGTGGGCGGCCAAATAATCCCCCATTACTTACGGGTTTTAGGGTAACATAAACACACAAAAAAAAAAATAATAATTTCAGCTGACAACCATATGATAATATTAATGTTTATTTTATGTGGATTAAATGCATTAAATTCGTCTTATCGATATATATGCTAGAAAAAATGCTGAATACAGCAAAATGCCAAAATATACAAAGAAGTATGAAATATAATCCTAAAAAAACTCAACTTTTTTCTAAAACGGTTATAAAATCAATGTTTGTTTTTTGAGATGATTAGTTAACAATAGTTTTAATGTTATGTTAATGTGGTGTCCGCAATATAAAAAGTATATCGATCGAATTGAATCAGTTCAAAAGCAATTCTTGCTTTTTTCCCTACGTGGCTTAAATTGGGACCCTAACCTTTGTTTACCAACGTACTCCAGCAGACTTTTGCTAATTGACCTTCCTTCGTTAGCTAACCGTAGAACAGTCCTAGGTGTTTCTTTTCTTCATAAGCTAATTATCGGTGATGTAGACTCTTCTGATCTTTTAGGTCACCATAACTTTTCCGTTCCTTCTAAGCCAACTAGAAACTATTTTCCTTTTATCTTGTCTAGATTTACAACTGTTTATGCCCAGCATAATCGATTTCGGGTTTTATGTAAGAATTACAATGATCTCAATCACCTGCTCTCAACAGAACTCTCTCTCTTCTCTCTAAAAACGTATCTCTATAATTATTTCCGGTGAAATCTCTGACCACTCCCAGCTGTGAGTAGGGGCATAGCTTGCCGGACTGGCTAAAAAATCCTCCCCCACCGAGATTTTTCGGTTATTTAGTTTTAAGCTTTCCGTATACATTTTTTATTTTTAAAGTTTACTTTTAGATAGTTTTCTCCTTATCTCTCTATCTCTGTTTTAGTTTAATTTATTATATTATCTTATTTTTTCCTTTGCTCCTACATAACTATAGGTTTTGGTTTGTTCTCTCTCTCCCTTTTTTTTGATCTCTATATTATTAAAGTTTTTGTTAGCTCTAATAACGTCTCTGACTACAATCGGCTGTGAATAGGGGCATACCCCCACCGTGTCGGAGTCGTTATTAGTTTATTTTGTAATTTTATTAGATATTCTTTGATAGGCTTCCTTAGCTCATAAAATTTTTTTTTTTTAACTTATATATACTTTTGTTGACAGCCTTTGTTTGTCGACTCTAAATAAAAAAAAAAATAATAAATTTATACGGCAGATTATTCCAATAGCCGGCAGATTAAATGAAAAAGTGTTTTTCTGAGCTGGCCAGGCTTACACGCTGGCAAACTATGTTTTTCGTTCGTGTTGAAACAGCAAGTTGTATATTATGAAATAAATAGTGAGGCTCTTTTGTCGTTAGAATCTTAAGGACTAATAATAAAGCACAGAGTTCATGCGAACCGAGGTTCGAACCAAAACCGTGGGTTCAGGGGTTCCAGGAACTGGTCCGTGAACCAAACCATAGACTTTACAACGGGTTCGAACAACCGGACCGAACCTTCTGCAAAATTTTAGAGGTTTGCAGCCTTGCTTAAAGGGAAACCAATTAGTCTAATATTAAAAATAAAAAAATTAAGAAAAGCTAACTTCGGCTAGGCCGAAGCTTATATACCCTTGCAGATGGTATAATTTATATATAAAAAGGTGTTTAATGATTTTTAATCAATTTAATTTTCGCTTTGAACAATATTAGCACAGTTATTTTCCACACCCAGCAATAGATGGCGCCACTACTTTGACCATGTGGCCGTTCCAGTTCATCCCGCTCCAATCACAGTTCATCGAGCTCCAATTACAGTTCTAGCCACAGTTCCGACTGGTTCACACAACACTAACACGATATAAAACTAGATCAATTATTGTTCATCTCTAACTCACACACTCACTCACACATGCACACTTTCAACTCTTTGCATTCTGTTGAAGTCATTCTCCGCGGCAGACGCCATCTCAATAGACCAACTACAACTTTAAAAAAAGTTTTTATACTCTGTACCAAAGGTACACAGAGTATAATAAGTTTGTGCAAAAGTATGTAACAGGGAGAAGGAATCGTTTCCGACCCTATAAAGTATATATATTCTTGATCAGCATCAACAGCCGGTTCGATATAGCCATGTCCGTCTGTCCGTCCGTCCGTCCGTATGAACGAAGAGATCTCAGAGATGGTAAGAGATAGAGGTTTGACATGTATGGGGCATATACTTCTTATACTTGCAGGCAGATCAAGTTTATTTTCAATTTTTGCCACGCCCCCTCCCGCCCCCGCAACTTGGAAAAAACGTCATATCTCCTACAGTTTTGAAGATAGATCGTTCGTGCCTTCTAGAGATACCTTTTACACAAAATTATTTATCGATTTGCTGAAGGAATGATAAAGATCGGATGAACGATACTCAAGCTATGAGCAAAAAACGGCCAGTAAACGCCCCCACCCCCCCACCCATCACCACAGCATTCTATTGAACGGCAATCTCAGTAGAGAGAGAGAGAGAGAGAGAGTGAAACTTAGAGATGAGCGCGTATAACTCGTGAGCAAATGCGAGCTGCGACGTTAAGGGTACAGAGTATGTTATAGTCGGGCCTGACCGACTTTCCTTCTTGTTCTCACTGGAACTACTTTATCGACCGATCGTTTCTATGGCAGCTATATGCTATAGTCATCGGTTTTTGATATTAATAAATCTTAAGTTTGGGAGCGATTGCATTGAAAACAAAAAAGTTTTTCTCACTAAGGCTATTTTTCAGACCTATCTTTTGTATGGCAGCTACAGGATGGCTGATGAGAGCAGCTATAAAAAAAAAATTAATTTTTTTTTTTATTTAGACAATCTGCTTGTTGTTTGTTTAGTAGAGTGATCTTTGGATTAAACAAAAATAGGTAACCATGGAACAGTCGCAAAAACACCTTACCATCGAATCCCTTCAGTTCGGACGGAGGAAACTAACGCTGCTGTAGTTGCTGCCATACAAAAGAATCGAAGAATTTCGACATGGAGCTTATCTGCTCAATCATCTGATAGTCATTGCAGATAATTATGCACAAAGATTTGAACTTATTCCCTTAAAAAATTCAAATGGCCAACAGACTTTTTGATTCGCATGGAATTTAGGTAGAAGATGCTTTAAATGGTGGAAGAGGATGATAACTTGTTGACAGTGATTGGAAAGGTACCCAAGTTTCTTACCTACGTAAGGTACAAGGTAAATGTCAAAAAATATACCTAGGTAAGGTAAAAGGTATCCGGAAATTCCAGTACCTGGGTAAAGGTAAAGGTACAAAAAAGGTACTTTTAAATTAAAACGCATGGTTCATCAATTTATATTAGTAATAAATACTAAATGTACGGGTTAAAGTCCAAATATAAGGTTTAACACCTTTTAATTTCATATGATGTTATATTATTAAAATGTTTCTCACATACCATTTCGTTTTTTTAATATAACAAGAGTCGAATATTTCGTCACCTATTCTAGTTCTTTTTGGTGTAGGTATTTGGCCTGTACTGATAAAAATTCTTTCAATAGGGGCAGAGCTAGGCAAAATGGTATACTACTTATAAAAAACATTGCAATTGTTTTTATATTTAAATTTATATTTAATTTAAATATTTAAAATAAAATTTAAGTATAGATTCAAAACATTTGCATAATCGGCAAGATAACTAAGACTTCCAATTTATTAGAATTTTCATAACAATTCTCAGTTTTATCCAATCTTCCATTTCTGGTATCGTAAAAGTCTTCAAAATCCTTTGTATTTAAACTCTCATTCACAACAGTTTGCAAATTTTCTGTAATTTCATTAACAAGCCAATCTTTAAAACACTACAATTTTGTTGTTTTTATTTAGAATCCACTTCAATTTAAAGCAAAGGAGCCTCGCTTGAAGTCAAGTTTTCCAAAAAAGAAAATCGTTGAAAACTCCTTTTTTAAGAGCATCTTTAAGTTGATTGAAGTCAGAAAAAAACCTAAACTACAGCGGGACTTGTGGGTTAAAAAAAAGTATCATCTTGAATCACTGGGCTAGAGCCGAATAAATAAATTAAGTTAAAGATCAATAGCCTCAGCGAAAATGTCAGTAACATTATTCAATTCATGCGAAAAACAATTTCTGTATTTGTAAAAAATGTTTTTTTTAAGTTGTAAAAACACTTTTTAAATTTTGCTTTAGTTCCAAAATTCATTGAATACTGTCATGAAAACTGTTCTATCTTGTGTTGCTACTGTTCTCAACTTTATCTGTTGCTACTCTGGATCTGCTAATAGCATTCCAAGTTGCCGTTGCTTTCGCTAAGGAAGAGTTGAACAACAGCTGGAATAATCTACTGAACTATTCCGCTCTATAAGCGTCATATCAGCCTCTTCTAAAAACTCAGGCTTCAACTGTTTCCTTCAAATCTGTACACATTAAGTGTTTTTTAGAAGTTTGATAAATTTGTGTAACTGTTTAACATTTGGATATCTCAAAGTTCGTATTTGCTATGAATTTGAACTAATATAGTAGCAATTATTTCATGTGTGTGAGAAAATCGCTCACGCCTTTATGCGGGCACAAGAGAATGACAATGTGGATTGCTTTCTATATAGTGGCCGGTTACACGAAAGTAACTTTTGTTATTACAACTCCAAATATCGGTAGCTGTATATATAAAATGAATTTTTCTTGTACAGCCGTGCTACCATTTATACTTTTATAAAAGTTTTGCGATTTAAAACCGTTTAGTAAAACATTTGTCTAACATATCGCAGAATGTTTGCGAAAGTGAAAATGGGAGCACGGCTGATAGTCCGCTTTCCTCTTATCTAGCATGGTTCGTAAAGTTTTTAAACACGAAATGTATACCGGACGTCCAGTTAAAACCACAAACAGGTCCCTTATACTTTTCTTTTCAATATGTCAGAGCGCGGCAGCATCTCTGCTATAATGTAATCGGAGCGAAAAAAAACAAGGCATTTGTACCTAGGTACTTCCAAACACTGCATGTTGAGCTATATTTTAATGTCTGATGAGACCTAATTTGATCCAAACGATAACAAACAAAAAGTTCGAATATGGAGTGTTTCCAACCTATAGATACTCAATGAAAAGGAATTGCATCCACTTCGTTTCACAGTGTGATGTGCAGTTTTATCAAGCTGTTTTGTATTCATCAGCCCAGGGTGGCTTTTTTAATGGAGACATAGATGGATGTTCGGTTAGACCAGTGAACTATTTAGAATATGCCATAAAGTACAGAATGTGGTTAATACATGAATTTCCTTAGGTATAACTCACAGAACTTAATGGGAACGATCCGGTATCTCGCGACGAGCTTGGCAGCCCAGCAGGTTCAACGTGGGGTGCAAAGTCATCAGATGGGCTACTAGTTCCACTAGAAATGGGTCTTTAATCAGTCAGTCGGGCTTAGAGTTTTATACGTATAGATATAGGTAGATAGATATCTGGTCGAAATTATAATGCACTTTTTACGTGTATAATAATGTACATTGCGACGCCCCAGCGGAGCGCAAATCAAAAATTAATATATAAGTTACGTACTCATCATATTTCAGCACGAAGCTACCTTAAACTTATAAGTTCACACACAGATTACATAATTCCACTCTTACATTTCAGCACGAAGCTTTCTTAAATAAGCCCTAAGTTTAAATACATATTTACTCACTAGATATAAGCTAAACACTTATCTACTCAGTAAATATAAGCTAAACACATATATACTCACTAATTAAAAGCCAAACACATATATATGTACTCATTCAACCTAAGCTAACACATACCCTCATGAATATATCAATAAAGTATTTCAGCCCGCGCAAGAAGCGCCTCCGGCCACCTAGGTTAAAGCAAATTAATAAAATTCAAATCGCGCGCGCACTTTTAAACACAGATTACGCGCCATCAGTCGAAAGGCGGCCAGCTGAGCGCGCACGCCATTGTTATCGATATCGCGTGCTCTGCCACGCTCAGCTGTGTTCGCTGCCACCGGCGACTGCGCCAGCAGCCTATAAAAGCAGAGCATCAGCGCACTGTCAGGTCACTTAGTTCGCGGCTCCGGCCGAGTAAGCACCTTGGGTACGTTGAACTTTCTTCTATTCTCGTTTCAGATGCTGTAATCTCCGGTCAAAGGGACCAATAGTGCGATTTTCAATCGGCATCTGTGTCTGGGCGGGATTCCCGGTTGCAGCTCCCAACGCGCGATTTTCAATCGGCGGCTGGGTGAGCCACAGGGAGTGCGATTTTCAATCGGCCCCTGGCCGAATCTACGCACTGCATCCGGCGGAGAAATACCACCACAGACGATCAAGCACTAGCGATTAGAACCCCCTCCGAAAGGACGTATCATTAAAATATGAATAATACACCAACCACTCGTCTTGTATTTATTTGGGCGGGTAAACGATTTTAGCAAATACCAGAACCAAGCGTCCCAGAAACGAATCATTTCTGTGACAAACCTGGCCCGTGCCACGAAAAGAGGTCGTTACAACATTATATGTTTTAATGAATAATATATAATAGTACATAAATACAAATGAATTTCGAGTAGGCCTGGCTAATACAGCTATAGCTTTTCAACTTTTTGATGCCTGAATTTCTCTAGCCTGAACTCATTCTATATTGAACACTCACAAAGAACACTACAAATCCAGAGCTGAATATAAAAAACATATTTTTTACATTCAATAAATTTAATAATTTCTCGAGTTGTAGTATAGTAAGTATATACAGGTGGTATATCTGTGCCCTTAGTTTAAAGTTTTCAATTATTTTCTTTATAGATGGCATCCACAAATAGTAACGTGTCAGGAGGAGTCCTTCTGTGCGCTTTGAAAGAATTGAAAAATCTTGTCAAATTCATAGGAGCTCGTATGATGGTACCGGAGGAGAACATTAAACCTGCCTTAGGAAACTCTTAAACCTTAACGTAACACACACATGTGTACGGGCAATTGTACGGGTTGTGGCAGAACGCGATAGCGTTTCAAGCAAGAGCAAGTGTAAACATGAGGAGAAAGAAGTGGCCGTTCATCCGATCTTTATCATTTCTTCAGCAAATCGATAAATAATTTTGATTACTAGATATATCTAGAAGGTACGAACAATCTATCATGAAAACTGTGGGAGATATGACTTTTTTCCAAATTCCGGGGGTGGGAGGGGGCGTGGCGAAAACTGAAAATAAACTTGATCTGCCTGCAAGTATAAGAAGTATACGATACATACATTTGCACGACTACAGTATACCCTTTTACTCTACGGGTATACAAATATTCCAATATCTAATTCACAGTATTCTTTTAATACTGTTCCAATAATTGCAAAGCTATCGTCAGTCACGACTCATTTGCGAAGTGGCAATTTCAATTTTTTCGAAACACAAAACCTATTAAGTTCGCATAAAAAGCGACCAATATCAAAGGATAATATCTCATGAGCCACAGGATACACAATATGATGCTCTGGAATATGTGCAACCAATGAATAGAGAAATATTCTTTTCTTTGCCAATTTCATTGGTTGCACAACACATCCTGTAGAATCCAGATGTAGCGTGCTAGTTATACTCTGTACCGAAGGTACATAGAGTATATTAAGTTTGTGCAAAAGTATGTAACAGGGAGAAGGAATCGTTTCCGACCCTATAAAGTATATATATTCTTGATCAGCATCAACAGCCGAGTCGATATAGCCATGTCCGTCTGTCCGTCTGTCTGTCTGTCTGTCTGTCCGTCCGTATGAACGAAGAGATCTCAGAAATGGTAAGAGATAGAGGTTTGACATATATGGGGCATATATTTCTTATACTTGCAGGCAGATCAAGTTTATTTTCAATTTTTGCCACGCCCCCTCCCGCCTCCGCAATTTGGAAAAAACGTCATATCTCCTACAGTTTTGAAGATAGATCGTTCGTACCTTCTAGAGATACCTTGTAAACAAAATTATTTATCGATTTGCTGAAGGAATGATAAAGATCGGATGCACGATACTTAAGTTACGAGCAAAAAACGGCCAGTAAACACAGAACACCACCCCACCCACCACCGCAGCATTCTATTGAATGGCAATCTTAGTGAGAGAGAGAGAGAGAGAGAGAGAGAGAGAGAGAGAGAGAGTGAAACTTAGAGATGAGCGCGTATAACTCGTGAGCAAATGCGAGCTGCGACGTTAAGGGTACAGAGTATGTTATAGTCGGGCTTGACCGACTTTCTTTCTTGTTTTTATGTGATTTAGAAACAATTTTAAATGTTCTAAATTCAATAAATATGCCTCCACCCTAGTGGAAATATGTTGAATATAATGACCAAATCCCATACATTTCAACCCATACAAATCACTTTTAGAATTCTCCTCCGATATGAGATTTCTGTAATAGGATAAGTTCTTAGACACCATTTGGTTATTCCCAACTAAAGCTCTTTCGTAGCAGAGCTGCCTTTGATATCGCTTTTGGCAACAAACCGATTTATGGCTCTGCATTGCACATTCTTTTCCAAGTTTATTGAATGGGTCAAATTCTGGCTGCTTGAGTAAACTGGCACAGTTCCATCGAAAGACCCAACAAATTTAAAAAAGTTGCAAGATAGATCTTTGCAGTATCCATATGCAGCAAAAGAGTCTTTGTAAACTCTTATGGATTTAAAGTTCAACCCACATCCATTATTAATAGAGAAAAAGTTTTCTCTAATTATGTGTTCAATACGTTTTTTTCGCTAAACATTGACTTACAAGTTTAAAGATTTACCTTTAAATCGTTCATTTTCATTTCAGCAATATAATGTTTACATAAAGAATCATTCTTACATCTACATTTAAGCTGACATTTCCAAGCCTGCAATTTTATCAAAAGCACTTTTAGAAAGCTTCGACCATACTTTCGTCTACTGGGTTTAAGGAAAGATTGGCAGCAATGCTGAAGGAGTCAACACTTTCAACCAATTTGTCTGCGGGTTCATAGACACTAGCATTAGGTTTATGAACACTCTGACACTTATTCACAACTACATCTATAAAAGCGTTAGAATTAAATCTAAGTATTGCTCTTTTATATCTACTAATTACAGTTTGGCTCCATTTTTGCGACCTACTGTTTATTTTAATAAATGAAAGAAATATCTTCTGCTGTTAAGTCCCCCGACTTCTTCAAATTCCCTGCTTCAAGGGCACCCTCAATGGATTTGCCTAATCTGAATGCAAAATAGTAACCGACAATGATAAGAAAGGAAAAAGCCAGAAAGTGAATATTTAAGTAGCACATGGCTACAAAATAGGACTTCTTTCATCGCTTGTGGATTTGTTCGGAACTGAACTCCTTAGAACCGGTTCGTTTCTGGTTTTTTGGGTCCGACGAACCGGACCATGAACCGAACCCCTAATATTTTTGACCCCTCGAACCCGAACCAGAACCAGTGCTAGACTGTGTCATGGATAGAACTCAACCTACAAAATATGCGAACGTTTACTTATTCTTAAAGATTTTTGCAACCAGAGTGCTTTAAAAGCTTCTTTGAATCTACCAGATTCACAATCATTACCAAGTGCTTTTTGTTACGATTGCTTTTCATGTCGAGCAACTGTTCTAAAATCTTCAGCAAAGCATTGTTTATTACTAGCTAAGTGCATCGATAAACGTTCTTCTGTTATGAGCTCCGTACCAATATTAGCTGCAGTGCGATTTTAAAGTACATATGTTAACTTCTGACCAAAAAAGTTTCAAAAATTACAGACATGCTGATTAAAAAATGTAGTATTAATAAGTCGTAATAAGAACTATTATTATATGTTCAAGCGAACCGAGGTTCGAACCAAAACCTTGCGTACAGGGGAACCGGTCCGAAACGAACCTTACATTTTACAACGGGTTCGAACCCCCGGACCGAACATCCAGCAAAATTTGAGAGGTTTGCAGCCTTGGCTTAAAGTACTCTCAGTTCATTGCCCATAAAATACTTAATTAAAATGAACATTTGCAGTCCCATCTTCGCGTGACCCTGGATGAAGCAATTGCCAACGTAATTCTGCATGAAAAACAGCGTTATGTGATTTGGCTGCTGGCAAAACAGGAGTCCTTTTTATTAAAAATTGTCCCATTCGACATATGAAAAAGATATGGCCATCGGATATTCGAGTTTGTTGTGTACATTCCTGCCGGGCTTACAAATTTTTATTAAGGAAAAATCAAGGGGGATTCCAGGAGCAGTTGGTGCGATATTGACGACGGTCATTTAAATTTAATAGTCTTCATTTTATTTAGCTGATTGTAGTCCAAAAATTTAAATTTCCGCCAACAAAAAATATCGATAGCTTTGTTGATTGAAAATTCTATCAAACCCGTTCACCAGCAAGCCAACACTTTTTGATTGATGATTGATGATGATTGATGATGTTTGATGATTTATATATAAGATATATATGTATAGAAAATAAGTTAATAATAAAGCATATAATAATATAAATATATAACAAAAAAGCATATAATATTAATAACGGGGAAAAAAGTTTTTCTCACTAAGACCCATTAATCGATAAGATATAGTCATCCGATCCGGTCGGTTCCGACATTTTGGCAGCGTGCAGTAAAAAGAAGACTCTGAGCAAAATTGCAGCTCGATAGCTTTAAAGCTGAGAGACTAGTTAACGTAGAAACAGACAGACAGACAAACGGACGGACAAAGCTCAATCGACTCAGCTCATCGCCCTGATCAAGAATATATATAGTTTATAGGGTTTGCAGGGGTATAAAAAGTCGGTCAAGCCCGACTGTAATATAATCTGTACCTGCTAAAGTATACACTCTTATGTTAGATTGATTTTAGAAGTACAAAAACCTTCGCTGTTTGGTCTGGTTGGCTGCCGTTTTCTTTTTATTGCACTTTGAAGTTTTCAGCTTTTAATTGGGACTTGGAACTCCAAATCACGTAAAATATTTGGAATTTCGCTTTGACGTCTAAGAGGAAGTTGTTGCTTTTGACTTGGCTTACAAAACATTCTTAAGTAGCAGGTCAAAAAGTCAAATCTTTATGCTCAAAATTACAAAAATGTCTTAAAATCATCATATTTTCTCCTCATTATACCCTTGTAGAGGGTATATTAAAATTGTCGAGATGTTTGTAACGCATAGAAGGAAGCATCTCCGACCACATAAAGTATATATATTCTTGATCAGCATGACGCGAGCTGAGTTGATATAGCCATGTCCGTCTGTCCGTCCGTCTGTCCGTCTGTTTCTATGCTATCTCCTCCGTCAGTTTTAAAGCTATCTTAACCAAACTTTGCACAAAGTCTTTTGGTACAAATACGCTGCACATTTGTCGGAACCGGCCAGATCGGATGACTACATCATATAGCTACCATAGGAACCATCGGTCGAAAATGTTGTTTTAGTGAGAAAAACTTTCTTGTCTTCAACACAAACGTCCCCAAACCTCGTATTTATAAGTTTTCTATGCTTTCACATAATTCCACCAAGTTTGATTGGACAACTATATAGTATAGCTGCCATAGAAATTGGGTGTAGAAAATGTATATAGGAGGCCTTGTCAAAAATGTGTACATTTGGCCGAATGTACATATTTGTGTCGGTGAAATCAGGCTACTATTTTATATAAATCATACAAGCTATAAGGGTATAAAAACGTCGGTCGAGCCGAAGTTAGCTTTCCTCTATTTTTTTGTACTGTTTTTCAACTTTGTCTTGAAAACTGTAACGGATTTGACTAAGCAATACAGGACCAAAACGTAGCTTGGACTTAAATAAAAAAACGATTGGAACATACCAACTTCGTTCGATTGGTCCTTCGTATAATTACGGGCCCTTAGCATGTAGAATTGCAACCAAAATTCGAAAACCAAAATTAGAAAAATGGCAATTTTTGGTACCAATTGGATGACTGGATGACACAGTCAAAAATTTCGACTGTTTTATATTCAATCAAGAAAATAGTTAAAAGTAAAGTAAAATTGGCTCAAACAGCACCTCCAGGAGGGCCAGGGCCAAGCTTCTCTCAATCTCGTGGCGTGTGTGCTTATAATTTTTCGCACAAGAGAAAGGGAGAATTTGCTTTTTCATGGCTAGTTACTTCACAGCTGGCGCCAGTAGCTGGTGAAGGTGATCGGGTGTGTTTTTTCGAGTTTTTATGACAGTTGTACGTGCGTGTTGGCCTATAACTATGTGAAAAGTAATTAAATGAAGTTGGTTCGTTCTAACGGTTTGTTTATTTAGGTCTAAGTTACAACTTTGTTTTATATTACTTGTCCAAATTTGTAACGGGTTTCAAGATGAAGTTGAAAAACTGTAAAAAGTGGTAAAAACTTGGTTTTTTTCAGAATTTTTTGTAATTTTGAGTATGAAGATGTAATTTTATTGATTTGCTACAAAGAAATGTTTTGTAGGCCAAGCCAAGAGCAACAGATTTGTTGAAGATTTAAAAGGGAAATTCAAAATAGTTTACAAGATATGGAATCGTTGGTCCTACTCTGAAGCTGGAAGGTTCAAAGTGCAATAAAAAGAAACGGCAGCTAATCAGACCAAACCAAGACAGGGTTTTTATACTACCGTCACACCCTTTCAGAATTTTTTGGTCTCTCCGCGATCAACTTTTTTGAGTAAAAAAATGTGTCACAATGTAATATACTCCGTACCCCCAAAGTTCTTATATATCTGATAAATTTATGTTAGAAGTGGCAAAGCACCCATAAAGTGTTAGAAGAGCTGCCCACCGCCGTTCCGGCCAGTGCTACCCATCATAATTGTTTGTTTTCCTTATAACTCTACTTTCGTTCATCCGATCTTCACCATTCTTTTGGCGAATCAATAAAAAATACTGATTACTAAATATGCGTAGAAGGTCCGAAACTTCTTTCTACAAAATTATGGGAGATATGACGTTCTTTTCGTGGGAAAAATTTAAAATAAACTTGATCTACCTGCAAGTATTGGAAATTTTCGTCCCATACATGTTAAACCTCTATTTCATACCATCTCTGAGATCTCTTCGTTCATACGGACAGACGGACATGACTAAATCGACTCGGCTGTTAATGCTGATCAAGAATATATATATTTTGTAGGGTCGGCAAGTACTCCTACTCCTTGTAAAATACTTTTACACAAACTTAATATACTCTGTGTACCTTCCAAATGGATAATGTATCTTTTTTTTCTGTGTACAGACCAGATTTCAAGTTCATAGCTTATATAACTGCTGAGATATGGCTGTGATAAACCCTATAACCGGTTACCGTCTATACCATAACCATATTACCAACTTATAGACCAGATTTCAAGTTCATAACTTAAATAACTTGAGTTCAAAAATGTGTCACAGTGTAGTTGCTGCAGTGGTGCAAAAACCAAAAAATTTCGGCTGTGAAAATATGCACTCAAATGCAGGACTTACTTTTTAGGCGCAAACTTCTCTACATCCTTTCCAGTCGATCTTGTTGTTGTTGTAGATCTTGTTGTTGTAGACGCACAAAGTTTGGCAGCATCAAATGTGGCAGCTTCTCTAGCTGAAAAATCAAACGACAAGGATTATTTGAATACTTTTACAATATAATAAATAGTGGAAAGCCAACTTCGGCGAGACCGAAGTTTATATACCCTTATTTCTTGTTTAATTTATATAAATGAAGGTTTTAAATGATTTTCATGGAACATTTTTAGCTGAGTTGTTTCCCAAACTCAGCAATAGATGGCTCCACTACTTTGACCATTTGCTTGCCAGTTTGTTATATGGCAGCTATACACTAAGAAAAAACAAGAACGAAGATTTTTTTGAGTACGAACGTGTGATTTCGTCGCGTGTTCTATCTTAAGGAAGTTAGCTGAGCTCGTTAAGCTGCCCGTCGCCTGTGTGTGTTTCAGTCTTTCAAGGTACCGTGTTCAAGTCCCAGAAGAGTAAAAAAAAAAAAAAAATCTATGTGGTTATCTCAAAATCAATCAAAGTTTAACACAAAGTTTGGTGGGTGGTGGTGGTTGGGGTTGGTGTGGTTGATAATGGTGCGTGGGACAGGGGGAGGGGGACGAGACGCGGACCACGTCGGTCAGGTCGGGTCGGCCGTGTCTCTCCCACCCCCCACCCCAAATATTATTTTTAATTTTTTTATTTTGAGAATTATTCGTTCTTGGATCAAGTACTGAAACTCTTGAATCAATAATTATTCATACTTGGATCAAGAGCTGAAACTCTTGAATCAGGAAAGTCGGGATCAAAAATTCACTCTTGAATCAAGAATTTCGCTCTTGGATCAAGAATTTTCACTCTTACCGTACTTTTGAGAACGAATGCTCTTGATTCAAGAGCGAAATTCTCTATTTTTTCTCTGAGTGTACGATATATTCATCAGATTTGGATCAAACTCGTCAAATTTGTGTGGAAACCGATAACATTCATAACTGGAAAGCTTAAAGACGCTACCATTGAAAACAAAAAATAGGGGAAAGCTAACTTCGGCACGACCGAAGTTTATATACATATATATATTATTTATATATATTATTTATATAAATTAAGGTTTTAAATGTTTTTCGTCGAACATTCTTAGCTGAGTTATTTTCCAAACTCAGCAATAGATGGCGCCATTACTTTGACCATTTGGCTTAAGTGGTTTGATATGTGACTAACTTTATTGAATATCACATAAGCTAACAAGTATTGTTCGATTAGGGATCGTGTTCGATGAATGGTGTGACCAGAGGTGGCCAGGGATGCCACAGTACTCCCCCTCCAGAGACCATGTGGGAACGAATGATTTTCGAGTTTAGGTAAAGCTGGGATGAATGTATGTCCGGGGTGAGCATCTACAGGATTGTGCAAGTCCCAATGTGGAGGAATGCCTGCGTACACTTCTCGCTGCGATGATTGTGTCGAAGTTGGTTCGATGGTATTGTTTCCGTTGAGTATAGAAACTTGTCAATCTATAGTACTGAGCATGTGCACCGAGTACAGATTGGAGAAGTTGCGTCGATGGTATCCTCGCGTTGAGGCGTCGATGGTAACCTCGCGTTGAGGCCGTTGCTTCGAGTGGGGGTCGATAAGCAAGTTCGCCCAAGCAGGGTTGAGGTTGCCTCGCGTTGAGGTCGTTGCTTCGATCGAGGGTCGATAAGCAAGTTCGATCGATCAGGGTTGAAGTTGCAGAGTCAATAGTACTAGGTATTGTACCCCGAGTAGAGACTTTCGATTGCCACACGTTGTGGACTTTCGTTATGCCTATCGTGAGGGACTTTCGTGGTGAGATCAAGAACTTGTAGGTAGACTCAGGCTGGCATCAATTGCCAAACAAAGAGCGTCTCGAGTCGTAGCATGTTGCTAGTGGTCGGTCAGGTATGCGGATCGCTGTGCATGCACATCGGCGACGACGAAAGATGCGATGAAGATCCGAATTCAGCTGCGCGACGTACTTCCATAAGTATGATCGATCGTCTGGCAGGCTGCGTACAATGTAAGATCTAAAAAATTGGTCGGATGCTTGACCAACGTGAGATCTGATACATGTAGTTGAAGTGTCGGTTTGGCGCACACAAATAGCATGCGTGAGCAGCGGTGTAGAGCAGGCTGGGCGATAGACGTTTTCGTGGTCAGCGGTTGGTGGACAGCCTGACGTGGAATGCATTGGCTGCAGTAGGATGTGGACGGTTGAACGTGCAGGACCGGGGCGACAGACAGGAGGTCGGTGGACAACATGCGTGGACAGCGGTCGGTTTCATTTGCACAAAAAAATTGCTGTTTGTATTTGTGTGTGAGCGCTGGTAGATGCTGTCTGTGTGTGCATGTGTGCGCCGCCCTGTCGCGGCGGCCTGTCGTGTGTGTGTGTGTGCTTTGCCGGCGTCTGTATCTGTTCGTATGCAGCTCCGCAGTCTGTGCCAAGGATCTTGTTTGCCCGTGTCAAAGGTCCATGGCTGGTAGATGTGGGAACCAAAGGACACATATGTACGTCCATGATCGATGAACGAATGAGCTGCCGAATCGCATTTTGTGTGTTTGTAAGATCGCTCCAAAATTCGTTTGATTGTATAATGCAGACGCCGTCAGCATGTGTGTGTTTTGCCTGGGCGTCATTCGTGTGTGTGTGGCAAAATGCCCAAAAAACATCGAGATGGTTTTGCTGCCGCTGGTGAGGATCTGGCTGCCTGATGTTGAGGATTTGGGTGTGTTGATGTTGTTGAGTTTCTGGCTTTAGTTAGCTTGATGCTGTTTGAATTTGCTGATCGAAAGCTGCATGTCGAAATGAATCCCACAATGGCGTCACTGTATGGGTGTGTGCGTGTGTGTCTGAATCTGCGGTTGAAATGTTTTACGCATCAGATAATTGTTGCAGAAGTTCACGTATTCGTTGCTTTCAATCGTCGCAGGTCACCACTTTAGCTACAAGGTTTTATAAGTATGAACTTTATTGAATATCACATAAGCTAACAATTATCGTCAAGTCGAACGGAGCGATGCAGGCGCGTGCCGCGCGTGGCCGAAGCCAAGCCAGAAACTGAGCGCCAGGGATGGCGCGTGTCTTGTCGTTCTGCTATCGCGTTAGGGATCGTGTTCGATGAATGGTGTGACCAGAGGTGGCCGGTGCTGCCACAACCATTTGCTTGCCAGTTTGTTATATGTCAGCTATACGATATATTCATCCGATTTTTACCAAACTTCCCAAAATTGTGTGGAAACTGATAATATTCATAATTGGAAAGTAAAAAGACGCTACCATTGAAATCAAAAAAGTTTTTCTCACTAGAGCTACTTTTTGAACCGATCGTTCCTAATGCAGCTATATGCTATAGTCATCCGATTTAAATCGAACTTGGCAGAACTGTGTGGTAGCATATAGTATTGATCAGTAACAAGTTTGAGAGCGATAGCATTGAAAACAAAAAAGTTTTTCCTACTAAGACTTTTTCTCTGAACTATTTTGACATTTATGTATGACAGCTATACAATATATCATATATTAAAGTTGTCCGGATGGTTGTAAGGATTGAAGGAAGCACCTCCGACCACATAAAGTATATATATTCTTGATCAGCATGACGAGTTCAGTTTTTTTTTTTTTTTTTTTAACTTTTTTAGTATTTATTGAATCTTCTCTTAATGAGACTAACAATAATTTTTCAAATCTTAATCTAAAAACTATTGTACAACCATCTCCTGTTGGAGCTGGTTTATGTTCTGCGGCCCTTTAATTCAGTCGCTGGGTTGGTAGATTTTTTCTTCGGAGGCGAGAATGCGTTGCTTGCAGGGTGAGAGATTGTGCAAGTTCATTAGGGTGGGCTAGAAGTTTTTCAGAATATTTGCGCTTTAGTTGCTGTATTTCAGTTTCGACCAATGGGATCCTCAGGTCGTTGTGGACACACTCGTTGCGAATGTACCATGGCGCTCCAGTGAGTGTTCTAAGAATTCTTGATTGTGATCTTTGAAGGATATCCACACTGCTCGCACAGGCATTTCCCCATAGCTGTGAGCCATAAGTCCAGACAGGCTTTATGATGCTTTTGTACAGTAAGACTTTATATTCCAGTTTTAGAGGGGAACGGGAGTTAATTAGCCAGTGAAGGCTATTGGCCTTTAGCCTTATTTGAAGTTTTTTCGACTCTATGTGTTTGCGCCAAGTGAGCCTTCTGTCGAGGTGGATACCAAGGTAAACAACATCGTTTGATTGTGGTATCATAGTCGCGTTTAGGGATATCTGTGGACAGGTGCTTCTGTTGAGTGTGAACGTCACGTGTTTACACTTTTGCTCGTTAATTTTTATGCGCCAGTTGGCCAGCCACTCCTCCACTTGAGATAGGTGGCTTGCCAAGAGTCTGGATGCGATAATTGGACATCGTGATCTGCTTAGAATTGCCGTATCATCAGCAAAAGTGGACATTGTTAGTCGGGGGTCTGTTGGGATGTCGGCAGTGTACAATACATACAGAAAAGGACCGAGAACGCTACCCTGTGGCACTCCGGCTCCAATGATGAACTCTTCCGTTGTATACTCATTTTGACGAACAGAAAAAACTCTGTTGCTGACATAACATTCTAAGAGTTTGTGTGTATTTGGAGGAAGCAGTGTCCTAATTTTGTATATAAGCCCGTCCAACCAAACGCGGTCAAACGCTTGGGCAACATCTAGGAAAATGGCAGAGCAGTATTCGTGGTGCTCATACGCAGTCCGAATATCTGAAGTTAAACGGTTGACTTGCTCAATGGTCCCGTGTTTTGCTCGGAACCCAAATTGATGTGAAGGAATTATATTTTGTGCATGGGTATCAATTTTCCGAAGTAAGATCTTCTCAAATACTTTTGATAAGCAAGGCAGCAGGCTAATGGGTCTATATGATGACGCTTGTGTTTTATCCTTTCCTGGTTTCCTTATCATTATGATTGTCGATTTCTTCCACTGAATTGGAAAGTATCCACATCGCAGTACGGCATTGAAGATTCTCGAGATGTATGTAATGGCAGGACTTGGAAGTTCCATAATCATTTTAGGCGTAATAAGATCATGTCCTGGTGCTTTTTTGGGATTGAGTTCTGTTATAACTTTTTTTATTTCAAGCGAATGAACTTTGATTGGGTAAGTCTGTGCGGCAGTGGGAATCAGTGGCAGTGCATATGCATTGGTTGGTGGATTCGGCTGGAAAACATTTCTTAAGTGAAGTGCAAAGACATTTGCCTTTTCTTCGTCGCTGCGGGCCCATTTTCCTCTCTGATCCCTCAAAGGCGTATCTACATTTGCAGGTGGCTTTATGCTTGCGTGTGCTCTCCATAGGGGGAATTTGGTGCTTGTAGGCGATAGTTTTTCGATGTAACGGCTATGGGCTAGCTGCTCCTCAGCTTCGAGTGCTTTGTGAAGTACGCGTTCTGCATGTCTCAGACGAGTCCTTGTAGCAGGCGACCGATTGCTCTGCCATTCTCTTCTTGCACGCCGCTTTTCAGTGACCAGCCGGTCTATAAAGCTGTTCGTTAATCTACGATCTTGCTTAGGTGTTGTTGTTGATGCTGTTAGTGGGCTCGAGTGATGAGCTGCAGCAGTAATGATTGAGCTCAGGGCTCGGACTGAATTTTCAATGTCTTCTTCGCTGTTTATGGTTGGGCTCAGTTCAATGTGACTGCTAATATATTTTTTGTATTTGAGCCAGTTTGTCTTATGTGATGTCAGTCTCCGAGGATACTCTCTGATCTGAGGACACTCCAGAAGGGTAAAAATAATCGGAGAATGGTCTGACGACAAATCTGCGAGTGCTTCTGCAGTTACCAAATTTTGTGGAACTTTTCTTGTTATGGCAAAGTCTATAAGGTCGGGTATTTTCTTGGGATCTGCTGGCCAATATGTAGGCCTACCCGGAGATACATAGTCGAGTTTGTTTGATGCGCGCATAAGTACGCTATACAGTTGCTTTCCTTTTGGATTAGTCAGTCTAGAGCCCCAGTGCGGATGTTTCGAGTTATAGTCACCCGCGGCTAAAAAGCGCTGACCTAACGTATTAAAGAAATCTAGAAATTGATTTTCTGATATTGCGAAGCGTGGCGGACAATAAACCGCCGACAAGGTGATATTGCCTCTTTTAGATTCTACACATATTGATGTGGCTTGTAGGTAGTTTTCCGAAAATCCCGATAGTGGGTAATGCTTAATGCGGCTTCTGACTAGGATGCCAGTTCCGCCATGGGCTTTACCATCTGGGTGATTTGTGCCATAAAATGCATACCCCGGTAATTGAAAGTTATATCTGTCCGTCAGATGAGTTTCCGCAAGAAGCATTATGTCGATTTCATTGTCTTGGAGAAATTTTGATAACTCCACTTTGTGGCGAGGAATGCCATTTGCATTCCAGAGTGAAACTCTTAGGAGAGCCATTATTTGGTTTGTTGCGAGGCGAGCATTTGAATGAGAATGCCTTGATTCCTCATTTGTTCTTGCATTGCGTTTTGCATAAATCCAATGAATTCCTTCAGTGTTTGCTGCAACGATAAAAACATGCTTTCTAAGCTACTATAGTTTGATGGTAGTTCCGTTTGTTTATTAATTGTTGGCAGAGCCGGATCAGTTCGTGTATCGTGTGAGATTGTGGCTGGCGATGTGGGTCTATTCATTCCTAGTTTCAATGCACTTGCAAAAGAAACGCCTTGGGTAGTACTCGATGGGACAAACGACGATCTAGCAGCTTTGGTAAAGAAAACTCCAGGAGTCGATTGCGAGGGTGTAAACTGATTAAGGTTTCCATTGGAACGTGCAAATTCAGTGCGCGTATTAATCCTGCTCTTCAGATTTTTGTAGACTGGGCAACCTCTATAATTTGCAGTGTGGTTGCCTCCACAGTTACTGCACTTTTTAACAGAAGGGTCCTCCTTGCTCGCAGGACATGTGGCAGTGTTGTGCAGTTCTCCGCATGCTACACAAACAGGTCGTAGAGCACAGTAGGCTTTAGTGTGCCCGAATTCTTGGCAATTGGTACATTGTACTGGATTTGTACGTTTGTGGGGCTCCTCTACAGTTATTCTGCGGTGCAATAAGAACTGTAGGTTGTAAATTGGGTGCACAACATTTTTGTTGGGAGCTGTGTTTTCCGGACTTAGCTCAACTTTGAATAGTGGCTGGGGTATTTTGTCTCTGTTCATAAGGTTTATTACGGACTTGATCTTAAATCCCTTTTCTTCTAAAGCAGTGCCGACTTCCGTTGATGGCACACTTGATTCAATGCCTTTGATTACCACTTGTAGTCCTTTGCAGCTCTTTAGTTGGTAGGTGTAATAGTTTTTGTTTTCAGTTCTTAGGTATTTGTCGACAGTGCGATAGTTTTCCTCGGTGTTGACTTGGAGCTTCGTTTCGCGTATTTTGCCTTTGCTGACTAATGTCACATAAAAGTTGTTGTTGCCTATTAGTGGGATAAGCTTAGCAACTAGGGTCGCGCAGTTGTTATCTCTTATGTAGATTGGTGGAGGCCTTGGTTTTGCGGCATTTGGAGCCTTTTCATCGCACTCTGCGTCAAGCTGTTTGCCAAGAATTTGGAACCTATTTCCAGTGAGCGGATCTTTGTCCACAGGTAAATTACATGTTTTGTTAATTTTTGGAGTGTTGCCGCTTCTTTTGTTTTGCGGGCTTAGTTTTCGTTTGTTTATTTGTACATACCGATCGATGCCAGTCTGCACATATGAGCGGGTGGTTGGTGTTGTACTTCCTTGTGTTTGTGTTGGTGGGAGTGCGTGCTGCGTTGACATTATTGGAAGATGGTTGGTGGTGATCGATTTATTTTGAACACTTGTTGTTATTGTGCTTGTTAATGTTGATTGTGCTGTAGTAAGCGTTACCGTACTCATCGTGGACAGAGGGGAGGGGCATTGAGCACTCCATGTCGGAGCGGTTGAAAAAGAGTTTACGTTCACATCACTTGTTGGTTTTAGCGTGCTGGCGGGGTCGGGGGAAACTACTGCAAAGTAAGCATTGTTGCGCTGTATAGAAAGCCGGCGATCGCTTTGCTGTTGTTGCATTTGAGCAGTGAGTTCTCTCTGACTCATGGTGTTGTTGGTATTTTTTCCAGTTGCATTTGTTGTGTTTGTAAACGTTGTCATTTAATTAAATTAAATTTAATTAAAAAATCAACAAATTAGATATTATTGGACAACATAAGCACGAGTGCCTATGAATGTCCATTAGCGTCTTTTGTCGCGGGTCGAAGTTGTTTGTTAAAAATATCCGATTTGAACACTTTTATAACGTTTTTAAACGGAGCTCAAGAAAAAAACGTCTGTTGAGTTGATATAGCCATGTCCGTCTGTCCGTCTGTTTCTATGCTATCTCCTCCGACAGTTTTAAAGCTATCTTAACCAAACCGGCCGGATCGGATGACTATAGCATATAGCTGCCATAGGAACGATCGGACAAAAAACTAGTTTTAGTGAGAAAAACATTTTTGATTTTATGCAAACGCCCCCAACCTCGCATTTTTCAGTTTTCTATGATTTTACATAATTCCACCAAGTTTGATGAAAATCGGCCAACTATATAGTATAGCTGCCAACCAAAAGATATGTCTGAGAAAAAGTCTTAGTAGGAAAAACTTTTTAGTTTTCAATGCTATCGCTCTCAAACTTGTTACTGATCAGTACTATATGCTACCACACAATTCAGCCAAGTTTAATTCAAATCGGATGTCTATAGCATATGGCTGCCACAGGAACGTTCTGTTGAAAAAGTAGTTCTAGTATGAAAAACTTTTTTGTTTTCAATGGTAGCGTCTTTATACCTTCCAGTTGTGAATATTATCAGTTTCTACACAATTTTGGTAAGTTTGGTAAAAATCGGATGAATATATCGTGTAGCTGACATATAACAAACTGACAAGCAAATGGTTGTGGCAGCCCTGGCCACCTCTGGTCACACTATTCATCGACCACCATCCCTAACGCAGTAGCAGAACGCCAACACGTGCCATCCCTGGCGCTCAGTTTCTGGCTTGGCTTCGGCCAGCGCGGTTCGCGCCCGATCGCTCCGTTCGACTCAACGATATTGTTAGCTTAAGTTATGTTAAATAAAGTCAGCTACGACAAAAACATCTAAATGGTCAAAGTAATGGCGCCATCTATTGCTGAGTTTGGAAAATAACTCAGCTGAGAATGTTCGACGAAAATCATTAAAAACCTTAATTTTATAAATTATACAACGTACAATGGAATATTAACTTCGTTCGAGCCGAAGTTAGCTTTCCTCTATTTTTGGTAATAAAATAACGTAGGTTGGCAAAATTGCCACATTTTTGTGTTTTAAATGTAACCCATACAATGGCCGTTGTTCCTCATCCAAAATAAATATTCATTTTTAATTTTTCTTTTTCTCCTACGCTGTAACGAGTCCTTTTGACCCGAAAACCAATGCAGGCTATGCTCAGGGTAGTCGAGGATCGTTCCAACAAATTTATATTGGACTTGCAATAACAACACAAGAGATTCTTTATTCTATTATTCACCAGCGTCGTGGTTCACTTTATTGTTCACTCTGATGTTTCACTTTGATGTTTCACTTATAACTATGGTACATGTGCATAAACCTATCTGAGGTATCCTTGCCAATCCGCAAGGTACGCCTCCTATCCGGCTCACCGCCGTGCTCGCAGGGTTTCGTTGGCCAAAGACACGCCGTGCACGTCCAAGCAATCGCTTGACTCGCAGGTTCGTCTATTCCGCACAACCCCCACGTACTGCCCTACTATCGTCCAACAAGGACTCCAAGGATACGCTGGCTAGTATGACCGCCTATAACGTCGAATCAGCGTTCGACACACAGGCTATACGTGCGCACAGCTACCTTTCTTGATGACTGTCGATTATCCTTCCGCTAGGATATCCTATATCTGGTTCAAGTCCTTCCACGAGGACTGTTCCGTATCCTTGCAAGGATTCCGCACTCGATTTCCCGTCTGTAGTATCCTGGAATACTCCGTTTCGCCGCACTTATACTTTCACGATTCGTTCCGCACTCGCTTAGATCCCGATTCACATTGACTTCCCTTCCATGCCGTCAGCGACCTCTTATATAGCCCTCCCGGGCTGTCTCCCGGTGTCTCCTTGTCTCCTTCTAGAACATTCGAGACTCCCAGATCTTCCATACGGCACTTTCCTCTGCCTAGCAACAGCGCTCTTAGAATTGCCAGCGACATCGCCCCCTCAGCCAATTGGAGCGACTGCGACAACTAGCCTCTGCTCCAAACTTAACGGATCCTTCCGTTCACTTGCTGCGCCTCCGCCGTCTGTCGTGCTGCTATTCCCCTGGACTCCCATTCATTTCCCCTCTCCCCTGAATCCGCCTTGTTTCCCCTTTATGCGGCGAATTCGCCGCACTTCCCCTTTCGAAGTCTACATTTCCCCTTTCGCTCCATGCCCTTCTGTCTGTGAGGGATAACCATTCCTCACACTCCCCTTTTTTCTTCGGGAAGCGGAAATGTCCCATTTCCGTCTTCGTGTGTAACCACTTTTGAATTTCCCGCCCTTAATACAATCGATGCCCCCTTGATCTATCGATCGCCCACCTATCGGCCTTCATCCCATCCCAATTGCAACGATACCAAGTAACCATCGTTACCCGACCTCGTTCCTTATATCGATAACAATCGGCCACCTGCCAATCGACGATCTCCCATCCCCTACCGCACATGGGCAATATTTTCTTTGAGGTGAGACTTCTTTGTTTACCTTTTTTTTTTTGATATAATTCTAACCACTTTCTCCTTTCCTCCAGCACCACCTGATGCCTCTGCCGACTGCGGCTGCGCTGTCGATGCCCCCCTATGTCGCCATGCCTGTGTGCTGGCATGCCCTTGCCCTGCTATGCCTCGACGTCTTCCCCCAAGCAGCGCCTGTTGTTGCTGTGTGTGTTTTTTTTTTGTGTTATTGTGATTTGTAGTTTTACTTGTGTTTTGTTCCCCCTTGTTGTGCCCCCTCCCGGCTTAACCCTTGTGTGTTCCCCGTGCTTGTTCGTGTCGGTGCGTTTGTCCATGCCAATAAAGTGGTTCACTGCCTTGCATTTTTAATTGATCTTTTTATTTTCTTTGTTGTTTTTTTTTTTTTGTTACGAGGTGTGGTGTCCACCCACACCTCACGCTGGCATTGGGTACTCTGTGGGTCCCGCTCATTGGGTGGGCTCGGTCCACATGACCACTGTCGTGACCTGGTGTACCCTCCTCCCCACGGTCAACCAGGTCTGGCGCCACTGCGACCTCGATGGTGGCGTCCACGGGTCCTTCTCCGGCGTTTCCTCCTCTTCGGATGACAACACAATTACCTCGGGGTCGGGCCTCGGTGTTGGTGGACGGGCCGGTCTCCAGACTGGGAGTGGGGATGGGCTTCTTATGGGCCGGTATGGCGACCCATTAGCCCGTGCCATGTCCCGTACATCGAGTATGGGCTCCGCCACCCCAAACTCCCGCTCCCAATCCACACTCTCCACGCCGCTTTCATCCGTCGTGGTGCTCCGATCCCCGAGCCTTTGAGGCGACGTGATTGGCGACACCCATGGGGATGCCAACCATTGCTGCACTGTTGTGGCACTCCTCGCCCGCACTCCTCTCGCCGCTGCGCTGCGCCTTTGCACTCGTCGGCCCATGCCAGCGAATGGTAACCGCCGCCTGCCGTCGGCCAACCTGGGTTGCCTACTCAGCGTTGTCCGGCGTCCTCGCCCCCGTCTTGCCACGTTCCTCGACGCGGGCTTGCTGCTCTGCGTTCCTGTCGCGCTCATTTTCGATCTCTATATGTGCCGTCCGCCCCGTTTGAGGTCTGCTTTATAGGCCTTTGAAGCTTTTGCGAATTCCGTTAGGATCATGGTGGCCATCATGGATTTTTAGCCAGAGAGTAATCCTAACTGGAGTTCGCTATATCGCTATCCCTCTCTACTTGTCTCTTTCCCTCCCAATGCCCCTTGCTTTTCCCCTTCTTCTGCCAATTCGCCGTGTTTCGCTGCATAGCCACTAGCAGGGGTAATGTTTTGTTCGGGTGGACTTTTTCTCTATGACGTAAAAATTTTTTTTATATATTATTTTTTTTTTATTATTATTTTTAATTATTTTTTCCTTTTTTTTTCTACCTCAGGTTGTAATGATAATTATTTGTTTTAGGGTGGACTTTTTCTCTATGACGTAAAAATTTTTTTATATATTATTTTTATACCCTTGCAAAGGGTATTATAATTTTGCCCAGAAGTTTGCAACGCATAGAAATATTCATTTCCGACCCCATAAACTATATATATTCTTGATCAGGGGGACGAGCTGAGTTCATTGAGCTTTGTCCGTCCGTCTGTCTGTCTGTCCGTCTGTCTGTCTGTCTTCCGTCTGTCTGTCTGTCCGTCTGTTTCTACGCAAACTAGTCTCTCAGTTTTAAAGCTATCGAGCTGAAATTTTGCACAGAGGCTTCTTTTTACTGCACGCTGCTAATATGTCGGAACCGACCGGATCGGATCACTATATCTTATAGCTGTCATAGGAACCATCGGTCGAAAAATGGGTTTTAGTGAGAAAAACTTTTTTGTTTTCGATGTTAACGTGATTAAACTCGGTCATTAATAATATTATATACTTTCAAACAGATTTGCAAATTTTGGTCAAAATCGGTTGACTATATCTTATAGCTGCCATAGGAACCATAGGTCGAAAAATGGGTTTTAGTGAGAAAAACTTTTTTGTTTCCAATGTTAACGTGATTAAACTCGGTCAGTAATAATATTATATACTTTCAAACAGATTTGCAAATTTTGGACAAAATCGGATGACTATATCTTATAGCTGCCATAGGACCGATCGGTCGGAAAATGGGTCTTAGTGAAAAAAAACTTTTTTTTTTAAGTAAATCGTTCTTAAGGTCGGTGATTATTAATATTAAACGCTTTCAAACTAATTTGAAAAAGTTGATCGACATCGGGTGACTATATCTTATGGTTGCCATAGGACCGATCGGTCGAACATGAGTCCTTAAACTGTGACATTTGCACTTGCAAGGGTATAAAAACTTCGGCACAGACGAAGTTAGCTTGGCCTTCTCGTTTTTTATTATTATTTTTAATTATTTTTGAGAGAGAATTATTTGTTTTTCTTTTACCTAACTGAAAATCATCAGTTTCCTCCGTATTCAACTGAAATCATCAGTTGTCTCCATTCTATTAACTGAAAATCATCAGTTTCCCTCCTTTTAACTGAAAATCATCAGTTTCCCCGTATCCAACTGAAATCATCAGTTGTATCCATTTTATTAACTGAAAATCATCAGTTTCCCTCCTTTTAACTGAAAATCATCAGTTTCCCTCGTACTCAACTGAAAATCATCAGTTTCTTTCGTATTTAACTGAAAATCATCAGTTTCCCTCCTTTTAACTGAAAATATCAGTTTCCTTCGTATGTAACTGAAAATCATCAGTTTCCCTTTTTTTTTCTCGCATTTTCAATCATTCGTTTTGACCCTCCACGACCTGTGGTTTCAACTCACTTACGTGAGCTGTACGTTCTCTCTGGTCCCTCTTGTGTCTTAACTTGCAGATTACTGGGGATTTGATCCCAACAATCACGTAAGGTCCTCCGTATCTGGGTGCCAATTTTGCAGCAAATCCTTCCACTGCTTTTGACAGGTTATGCTCTTTAGCCCATACTGTTTGTCCTATCTCAGGTTTCCACGGTCGACGTCTCAGATTGTAATATCTAACTAACCCGACTTGTAAACTGGACCCCATTGTCCGTGATTACGACTTTTGGAACCCCGAATCTTGACAAGATTCTTTCTCTGAACGCCTTTTTTAACGACTCCGCTGTTGCTTTTCTCATCGGGATTAGTTCTGTCCATTTCGAAAACCGATCTATGAGGACTAACAGCATGGTATTTCCATGCTTAGATCGTGGTAGCGGGCCGACAAAATCTGCGCATACAGTCGCCCATGGTTCCTCTGGGACCTGTGTGAGCATTTTGCCTGCTGCTTGCAGTTGGCTTGGCTTATACTTTTGGCATGTTTCGCACCTGTTCACGTACCTTCGTATGTCTCTATGCATTCCTGGCCAATAATATCTTGACGCTATTCTTGCGATGGTTCTTCTTGATCCGGTGTGCCCCGCTGACGCTGAGTCATAGTTTTCTCCTAGAACACATAATTTCCACGAAACTACGTCTTCGTTCCCTGCCCTATGAGGAATATGACGGTACAATTCTCCACCTTCAGCCAAATAGTCTGGAAATTTTTGTGGATTATTTAGTACCTTCTTCGTCATTTCCTTTATCCATTCGCACTCAATTTTGTCTTCCTTGTGTACTTCTGCAATTACTTTTTATTTTGCCCTTCTGCAGGTTTCTAGCGGTTGTCTTGACAGTGCATCTGCCACGACGTTTAATTGGCCTTTTCTATATGCGATTTCGAAGTCATATTGCTTTAGCTCCAATGCCCATCTAGCTATTCTGCCCGTCGGGCTTTCGATACTGTTGAGCCATTTTAACGCCATGTGATCCGTAACTACCTTGAAGTGGTATCCCTCTAAGTACGGTTTCAGCCTTCGGATTGCCCAAACTATTGCCAAGCATTCTTTTTCTGTGGCCGAATAGTTTTTCTCCGCTTGGTTAAGCGTTCTACTTGAGTATGATATGACCTTTTCGCCCTCTTCTGTTTCTTGTGTTAGAACGGCCCCAATACCATAGTCGCTCGCATCGGTCTGTAGTATGAACATTCGTTCAAAATCGGGACACGTCAAAACCGGATCTGCAGTTAGTTTATTTTTTACTAATTCGAATGCCTTCTGATGCTCATCTGTCCATATCCATTTCACCTTTTTCTTTAACAACGAATGTAATGGTTGTACCATTGTTGCAAAGTCTGGGACAAATCTTCTGTACCATGATGCGACCCCTAAATATTGTCGTAGTTCCTTTACGTTTGCTGGTGGTTTCAGTTCCGCAATCGCTGCCACCTTTTCTGGATCCGTACATATGCCCTTTCCAGTTATCCGATGGCCGAGGTACTGCAATTCTTTTCTAAAGAATTGACATTTATCTGCATTTATCCGCAGATTTGCCTTCTTTAACCTTCGGAAGACCTCCTTTAGATTTGCCATGTGTTCTTCTAGTGTACGACCTATCACTATTATGTCATCCTGGTAAGCAAACGCGTGTGGTATCATTTCTGGGCCGATCACTTGGTCGAGTGCTCTCTGAAATGTTGCTGATGCTGAATGTAACCCGAATGGCATAACCTTCCATTGGAATAGTCCCTTCCCTGGAACAGTAAATGAAGTCATTGGTCGACTGCTTTCTTCCAGCGGTATCTGCCAGTATCCATCCTTTAAGTCCAGACTACTTATGTAACACGCTTCCTTCAGCTGATCCAGTATGTAGTTGATCCTTGGCATCGGGTATGCATCCTTTATCGATTTTTCGTTGACTGTCCTGAAATCTACGCAGAATCTCCATTTTCCCGTTTTCTTTTTCTTCACCATGACCACAGGTGAGCTATAAGGGCTTCTAGACGACTCGATGCATCCCATTTCCAGTAATTCGTCTACCTTTTTGTTGATTTCTTCCTGCATTTTCGGATTCTTGGGGTAATATCTCTGTTTGACTGGCCGATCGTCCTTCATGGTGATCCTGTGCACTGCTATATTTGATGGGCCTTTTAACTCTGCCAATTCTGCCAACTCTTGTTTGAGGAATTGCTCAATAACTTCGTTATGTTCCTCTTTGACTTCTATTTCGACTGCGACTGATAATTTTTCCTCCAACCATCCGTTCCTGCGGCTTCGGGCCGGTATGACCACTTTATGTCCTGCGCATGTCAGCTCCGCCCCTACTCCTTGCAAAAAGTTCCAACCTAGCACAAGATGATCTATCAATCCCGGTAGTATCATCAAGTCTATGATTGTACTTCGATCGCCGAATACGATTTGAACGCTCAGCTGTGTTCCTATTTCCGCGTTCCTGCCGTCTGCCAAACGTACTTGTTTCTTTGTGGGTTTTCTTGTGCCCACTGCCTTTAATTTGTCGCATAATTCCTGGCTTGCGAAACTCCCGGTAGCCCCTGTGTCGATTGTGGCCTTTATTTTCTCTTCTCCAATCAACACCCATGCCGACAATTGGTTTTCCTCTTCTCGTGGACTTCCCACTAATTTTGCGAGGCAGATTCTGGCGACCTCTGCTCGCCCCTTGGAGGCTGAGGTCGCTGAGCGTTTCCCGACTGCTTGCAGCACTCCCATGTTCTTACCCCTATTCGACCACATTGCCAGCAGAATGTCAGTCGACGGTTCGAGCATTCTCGTGCCCAATGCCCTGATTGTCCGCATCTGCGGCATGCCTGTGCTGGGTTCTGAACGAAGTTCACGTTTCCATCATTTGCTGGTCCTGTTCTTTGGTGTGTTTGTGGGCCTCGGTGAGTCATATGCCTGTCTTGTTCTTGGCATCTTCTGCATATGTCTTCCCCCACTGTCTTCCGCGGTGTGGCCATAGGCATCGCTTTGTTCCTTTCTGCTTGGCTCTCTTGTTTAAATGTTTCCCGATCCCTTTCCAATGCTTCGAATTCGTCGGCTAATTGCATCAGTGTATCTAAATTTCTGATACGATGTGGGCGAACAAATGCTCGGAGGTCTGGTGTGCAATTTCCTCCGATTATTTCCAATTGTTCGACTTCTCTACACTGTAGTGGCCTCATTAGTGTTTGCATTTCTAACATATAGTCTTTGAATGCTTCGTTCCAGTATTGCTTTCTTTGGTGAACCTTTTCAGCTAGTTTACTAAAATAGCCCCTAGGAAGGAAATATGCCTTAAAGCTTTCTCCGAACTCTTCCCACTTCGTCCATTGCTTGTTGTTTGCTAGATACCAGTTTAAGGCCTTATCCTTGAGTAATTCTGGCATGGCTCGTGGGATCATATCTAGATCAATATCGTACATTTTTGCTGACCATTCGACCTGTTCTAAGAACTCTAACGGTTTAGTATTTCCGTCGAACCTGAATGCCCATTCCCTGACTTGTTTGGCTACCTTTGCGCATTCATTTGTGTTACTGTTTGGTTTTCTGGTTGCTGTTGCTGTTTTCTCCTGCTTGGCTTCTTCACCTGAAGATTTTACTCCTGCCATGTATGGGATTGACAATTCTTCTAGGTTGGTGTCTATTTTTCTAGGTAGCAATGCTTGTATGGCTTTTGGTAATGGTGACTTACCATATATTTCCGCCATGGCTTTTATCCTGTCTTTCCATTCCGGGCATGCTTCGTTGATTAAGATCCACTCTCCAAATTGTTTCCTCATGTTATCCACGTTGCCGGTTAGTTCGATACCGAATTCTTCTGCGTGGAGTAACAATTCTTCCTTTTTGAGGTGATAGATCCATGCTCTCCCCATATTCGCACTTTTTACTTGACTCTTTTTGTATTGTTATTGACAAGACCACGTTGGGCGCCAGTTGTAACGAGTCCTTTTGACCCGAAAACCAATGCAGGCTATGCTCAGGGTAGTCGAGGATCGTTCCAACAAATTTATATTGGACTTGCAATAACAACACAAGAGATTCTTTATTCTATTATTCACCAGCGTCGTGGTTCACTTTATTGTTCACTCTGATGTTTCACTTTGATGTTTCACTTATAACTATGGTACATGTGCATAAACCTATCTGAGGTATCCTTGCCAATCCGCAAGGTACGCCTCCTATCCGGCTCACCGCCGTGCTCGCAGGGTTTCGTTGGCCAAAGACACGCCGTGCACGTCCAAGCAATCGCTTGACTCGCAGGTTCGTCTATTCCGCACAACCCCCACGTACTGCCCTACTAACGTCCAACAAGGACTCCAAGGATACGCTGGCTAGTATGACCGCCTATAACGTCGAATCAGCGTTCGACACACAGGCTATACGTGCGCACAGCTACCTTTCTTGATGACTGTCGATTATCCTTCCGCTAGGATATCCTATATCTGGTTCAAGTCCTTCCACGAGGACTGTTCCGTATCCTTGCAAGGATTCCGCACTCGATTTCCCGTCTGTAGTATCCTGGAATACTCCGTTTCGCCGCACTTATACTTTCACGATTCGTTCCGCACTCGCTTAGATCCCGATTCACATTGACTTCCCTTCCATGCCGTCAGCGACCTCTTATATAGCCCTCCCGGGCTGTCTCCCGGTGTCTCCTTGTCTCCTTCTAGAACATTCGAGACTCCCAGATCTTCCATACGGCACTTTCCTCTGCCTAGCAACAGCGCTCTTAGAATTGCCAGCGACATCGCCCCCTGCAGCCAATTGGAGCGACTGCGACAACTAGCCTCTGCTCCAAACTTAACGGATCCTTCCGTTTACTTGCTGCATCTCCGCCGTCTGTCGTGCTGCTATTCCCCTGGACTCCCATTCATTTCCCCTATCCCCTGAATACGCCTTGTTTCCCCTTTATGCGGCGAATTCGCCGCACTTCCCCTTTCGAAGTCTACATTTCCCCTTTCGCTCCATGCCCTTCTGTCTGTGAGGGATAACCATTCCTCACAACGCGTTTTGGCCGTTATTGCACCTTCTTCAGGGAACCTGTGTTTATTTTTTATTACATTAAATACAATAATACAAAATATAAATTTTTATACATACATACATCATAGTGTTAGTTTCGTTTTGTGCAATTATTATTGTTGCGTCGTCCCATTTTGCGTTTTGTTGTGTATTTTAATTTGTTTATTGTTTCTTCCTGCTATCGCTGCCGCGTAAATGTAATTGCTTTGGTAGAAGTCTCCTTTGTGGTTCAAAGCTCTCTCCTCTCAGCTGAATGCGTAAGCTCTCTAACGCAGGGTTCCCCAAGCAGAGAGCGCGAAAATGTGACTGTGTCTCTCTCTAACACACAGTGACGCATGACTTTGGCAAGCATTCGGTGTGAATTGGCGAGTATGTTCGTGCCCCAGGGGCTATCGCTGGGGAATTTTGCTCTAACGTAAGTCTTGTTCGCTCTCTCCTCTCCATGTCTATTAGCCTAACGTTGTCAAAATCTGCTGTATGATCAACTGATGTCAAGTGTTGCGCTAATGCTGTTGTCTCCTTTTTGGCTTTTTGCGTCACCTTTGTGCTCTGAAATTCTTGTTTGAAGCGGTCGTTTTGTTGTTCCGATGTAAGCGCCGTCGCAAGATTCTCCCTCTTTCCTTTTACATGTAATTTCGGATATTACATTTTGTTTGTGTTCCTTGATTAGTCGGCCTTTGGTGTTTGTAAAGAGTTTCCTTGTGCTTGTGCGAGCTTTGTTAGCGTACGTTATGCTTGAATGTTGGTTTGGAATTATTTTAGTAATTGAGTGTTTGTTTGTTATTTTGTCCACGTACGGTACGCTTATGTAAATAGTATCTGTTTCGTCATTTCATGAAGGATTAGTTGTAATTAATTTAAGATATATAGTTAAGTTTGAATTATCTTTAAGTGTAATGAAGTTCATATGAAATCCAGATTAATCTCTTAAATTCAACTGTTCGCTCTTTGTCATCTTTGCTCTCATTATCTTACGTAATCTACAGTCACACACACTAATGTACATAGGCACGAGCCATTGCTAGCGCTCGCTTACTTTAGTCCCTTTGTCCATTAAAAATCACTTACGAAATTGAGCTGAAAGCGTGAGGTTGTCATTATTGTGGTCAGTGTATAAATTCAAACGAACAAGTTGTCGAGTATCCTTGAGAAGGATCATTACGGAATCCAGCCCCAACAATTGGTACTTTGGCTGGACAGTATCTTTGATTTCCTTATTGGGGTTCGATGCGGCATTCTTTTTTGTGGCATCTGTGATGAGTGTTTCGATGAGCTGACCTGGAAAGTTGTTTTTTAACAGAACTTTCTTTAATTTAATATATATTTCGGGTCTATATCTATATGTCAGAAACACATATAGAGATGCACGCGTGAGTGAATTTTTTTTAACCATCACGTACGCTTAAAGTATTTATTTATATATATTATAAATTTATAAACAGCTAAAACCGATTGCTTAATGCCAAGTGGATTTAATTCATCAGAAAAATTATATTAGTAATAAATATTATATTAATATTTAAATTTGAATATAACGTTTGAAATGGAAGATTCTAATTTCATATGATTTGAAATTATTAAAATGATTCACATATACCATCTCGCATTTTTAATATAGCAAGAGTTTCCAATATTTCGTCACCTATTATGTTTCTATTTGGTGTAGGTACTTGGCCTCTACTTCTAAAAACTCCTTCGATAGGGGCAGAACTAGGCAAATGGTATTATACTTATAAAAATGATTTGCTATAAACAAGTCTTCAGAATCCTTTGTATTTTAAGTCTCACTGACAACAGTTTCCTAATTTTTCATAATTTCTTTAACATTTTAAAATTAAATGTAAAAAATGGCTAATTTTATCCCTTTTTGGTACATTTGAAATCCTGTCGAAATCAGATTATTTTGAAAATTATTTGTTCTTTTTAATTGTTTATGTATCATTCCCGCATTCCTCTAGTTAATTAGTTCTAAGGTTTTTATAAGTACGTGCTGCTAGCTTGACTCGTGTGTGAGCAACTAGATTATTTAAAAGTGAAGTCAAAGTGAACAGACGAGTGTTCTCGATTTTACTTGGAAATTACTTTGGACTCCGCGCATGCGCCCCTACAGCAAATCAACACCCTAACCTGCACCCTACCACAACATTTGGTCCTTCGAGCCGGATTGGAAGGCAGCAAGAAGTCTCCCCCTAACACCAGCGAGCATCGGTGCAACACCAGAAAAGTAAAGTTAAGTTCAATTTCCATACATATGTGTATTCTCCAACTAGAAAATTGCCTCTCCATTTGTTCAGCCAGTTTGGCCTCCTAATTGTATTTGGCAAGCTACATATCTTGTCTGACTATACACACATATATATATTTATATATTAATAAAGAACAATTTTAATCGTAAATAAATTTCTATAAAATGAGTAAACAGCAAGTCGTTTCGGAAATACACAAACCTGTTCGCAAAAATTTTATTAGACGTCGATTTGTTCAAAAAGGGATACATGACACTTGGCAAATTGATTTTGTAGCAGTTCACCCAGCAAAAAGGGATTTGCGCTATAGCGGACGAGCAGATGGTAATTTGCCAATGAACGGAGCACGCGGTGGTATCCGGCCTGAGGTTAGTCGGTAGAATGGGAGTGGGAGGGGTAAGGAACCGTCTTGCAATGCGCTCGTTGATAAATTATATTACTTATTAAAAATTCGCGTGCTTAGCTAGATATGAATTCATTTGAAAGAAACACTGCACAAAAAAAACACAGAAGAGTAGACGAGACAGCTAAAACCGACACAAGTAATCACTCCAACTTTAACTCCAGTTGTGTATGATGTCATTGCCACAACCATATGCCCACCCATCCTTGATCACTAGGACCTTTAACGCCACCTTTTCGTTAGTGATCCCTAGAAGAGAGTTCAACGCTGGCTACTCTCCCTCATTGCTGCGACACATGGACCCCCAGAAGAAAAAATTAGCAAATGTTCATTCTAAGAGTATTATTATTATTATTAATATAAAACTTCATTTTGTAACTATAACATCCTAGGTATATAATTTAAATAACTTTTGTCCTATCTCGTATATTTTTAATCTAAGGTGATGTGTTTCAATCTTATGGCCAGAAGGGTTTAACTCATTTAATAATACCAAAACGTAGCACACAGTGGGGCAATAAAAATTTGTAAGAGAACGAAAAAGGAATTAATCTCTGGAAGTCTTTCTTTTTCTTTTAAACTTATAGGACTCGGTTGTTTTAATTGTACAAAACCGACATGGCTCAGAAGTTAGGTGTAAATAGGCAACCCACAGGCAAAGCAACTGCTTAGTAAACGCAATATGGTGAATCGACAGACTTCATTTACTTGCAAAGCCCTTTTCATCATAGCCAAAAAAAAATAAAAAATAAACTGGCAAAAAATGATAATATTTACAATCGTGGGACCTCACCACAGAATAATTGCATTTTTCAATAATAATTGGAGATCGGTTCACTCACCAGATAAAATCCCACGGCGGAAGCGCTTCCCAGTGGTCTGGATACTTTTCGGAGTCACTGTTGCTTGGTTTGTAGGAATTAGAAATAATTGCATGTAGAGGTTTGGCACACAGCAAAAAAATAAAAAAACGTAGTAAAAGAAAATACTCAAACGCGTACTCTTAATTTTTAAGCTGCGCTAACACAACATTCCACCGTTAGCATATACTACTTTACACTTGCATTCGTTACTGTAACTCAGTATGTGGGGGGATGTATTGTTGTATTGTTGCCCAAAATTTGTGTAAATATACACTAGGGGCCAAATCTGCAAGCAGGTCGAATTTTCAGGGTTAAATTTGGACATGGGAGGCAGGGATTTCTAACTGATTTTTTTTTTCTAGTTGAGGTTACACTCACCAAGTTTGGCCTCCACAAACTAAAGTTGCTGTAGCTGCTCTTCCAATGGTGGGGTGTAGTTTTATTGGCTTACCGATCTGTGATCAACACTTTCTTTATAAATTGTATCACTACGTAGCTTACACTTGCTGTACCCGACACTTGGAATAAACTTTGTATAACATAGACAAAATAAGTCTGAGCTGGACAGGGATCAAATTGTAAAAGACTGAGTCGGTCCAATTGTCTCGTGCATGAAACCTTTTTTACAGCGCTGCGGAGAGTGGGCGCCATTTCTTCACTCCCTCTGACATTCAGGTCTGTAAATCGCTTTCTCTCCGGCTGCGAAACAGCTGTTCCGAGAGCTCAACCTCACAAATATGTGGTTGCGTGCTTTTGGGCGGGGGAAAAAAAAAACCTTCTTAAGAAGAGACTGGCGACAGTACAATTTAGTTGAAATGATTCCATTTCATAAATCAAATGGTGGACACAGATACCTCCTCACCGTTAAAGATACTTTCTCAAAGTATGCTTTTGGAGTGGCAGTTAAATCAAAATCTGCTACTGATATTGCGATGGCAATCAATCATGTTTTTACATTAGCAAAGCGCAAGCCCAAGAACATTCACTCTGATCAAGGAACGGAATTTTTTAATAAAGTATTCCAGAAACTAATGAAAGACAACAACATAAATCACTTTCATACGTTTACACACTTAACACCCTCACCTCACCTCACACCTCAATTTGTGAACGTTTTAATAGAACTTTAAAAAATCGTATGTGGAAAATGTTTAGTTTGCAAGGTAACTATAGATGGATTCATAAGTTGCAAGAATTATTGAGAGCATATAATAATACATATCATCGAACCATTAAAATGAGACCTGTGGACGTGTGTAAACGAAATGAGAAATTTATTCTGCGAACTGTATACAATATTCCCAAAATATTCGCTAAGCACAAGTATTCGGTCAGAGATTATGTCAGATTAAGTAAATATAAGGGTATATTTGTGAAGGGTTATGAACCCAATTGGACAACTGAAATTTTTCAAATAATAAAAATAAAATGAACAAACCCAGTAACCAACATATGTACTGGAAGATTACAAAAGAGAAACAATTAAAGGTTCCTTTTATGAACAAGAACTTCAAAAAGTAAGAGATAAGGATGCATTTTTAGTTGAAAAAATTATAAAAAGAAAAAAGAACAAAATCTTTGTAAAGCGGTTAGGATTCAATGAAACACACAATTCATGGATATATACAAAAAACTTACTGAGATAACTTATAAAATATCACAATTTTTATACAAGTATTAACATTAAAATAATAAATAAATTATGTTTAAAAACAAAAATTTACAATATTTACAATTATTGAGACTTAATCGATTATAATAGTTTCATCATGGTTCTCATTATTTTCTACTTCATTTAAATTATGATTACTTTCTCTAAGACTATACTGTCCATGGGCTAAAGTTGAAATCTTATCGTCCATGATATACCTCTTATCATCATTATGATTCAAGCTTATTTTATTTACAATTTCTGTATATAGAACGTGGGATCTACTTCTTATTACCCTTTGTTCCCCGTAAAATGTTTTTTTATATCTTAGACATTCAATGTAATCAGAATGTGAAAGTTTTTTAACCACAGAACCTTTCACACCTTTTACCTTCTTTACTTCTTTATATTCATTGCCATCAGATTTAACTAAATATGAGTATGCCTTAGCCATAAGACCTGCAAATGAAGTCATTATTCGACCAGCATTCTCATCTTTCATCAAACCCAATTCCTTATTATTGGCCTGTTTTATATCAAACATGTTTTCGTGCTGATAATTGAAGGCATCAAAACGGTTGGGATTTTCTTTTATTAAATCGTAAACATCTTCTTGGGAAGAGGTAATAAAGGAGTCGGTGTCCATGTAAATTATTTTTAATGAGGGACATTGCACAACGAAAAAATTGTAGTAATATTCATACATCAACCATTTTGATAATTCCAAAACAGCAACCCCAAAATATATATTGGTTTGTCATAGCAAATAAGCGATTTCGTTTGCTCTCCAGCAACTAGTCCATTTTGAAATATTTCTAAGCTATGGAAAGTATTTCTTGCAACTAGTTGTCGAAGACCAACTCTATATTGATGGCTGCGATAAGTTTTAACGAGGTCAATATTTCTACGTTTTTCCACATTTTCCATTGTTTTGCCATAAACTGCATTGTTCATTAATTTAAAGAAATTTTTTTCAAATTAATTTTTGGATATTTTCCTATTTGCTGTATTTAAATCAATATAAGGCTTTAACCAAAAAAGCTGTTTAAATGAACTTTTTTTATGTTCAATCCATGTTCTAAGCACAGATGCAGCTGCTTTAAGTGAATAACATACTTTTGTTTATTACTTAAATCAGCTATTAACTTGGCCTGTTTTCCTCCGGGTGGTAACTTATTTTCTGGACAAACAGGTAAACAATTATGTTTATCATGGATTTCATCTGGATATTCAAGATCAACTTCTAACATATATCCTATATCGCCTTCTGCAGATAAAGTTCGTACATCTAACTTTTCAATTGCTTTTTTGGTTAAAAATTTAAAATTACAAAGGGGCAGAAGCTGGCTTATCGCCCAACCATACAAATTATTTGCATCTATATAGAGTAAAAAATTTATAAGCTTTTTAGAGTTCAATTTCTCAAGATATTTATTGTTTGCAGTTGATTGCCGTAGAGTGCATTGAGTAAGACCTCCGCGTATTGCTCTTTTTAAAAAATGATAAATATCAGGGTCACTAATAAGCTCAAGCTCAACTTTGGTAAATTTAAGCATAGCATCCCATGATATTGAAGGAGCACTGACATAATTAATCGGATCTAACTTATATATTTTTAAGCAAAAAGATCTAAAATTTTCAAAAACATCAGCGAGTATTAGTACATCGCTTTCCAAATAAAGTTTGAGGTAATCGCTTATTTTTTGATAACCAAAGGAACGCCAAACTTCTTGGGCAAACTCATAGTCTTCCTTACTACACTCTTCATCATTGAGAGTGTTTGACTAACAAGCTTTTTTGTTAGTTTTAGTTGCGATTAATTTAAATAAATTAGACGGTTTTGTTTCGATTTTGGGTTTTTATTTGCGAGTTGAGCTTGGAGCAAAGATCCGCTTCGATGCTGAGATTGCGAAAGAGTGAGTGCGTGGGCAGGCAAAAACAAATAGATAACCAAAATGCGGCTGCCCAAATGCACCGAGAGAGCGATAAAGAGAGTGAAGAGAGCACGTGCAGTTACGTGCTGCTTAAAGGCAATTATTACAGAGCGAGAGAATGCGATCAACACAAGGCTGAGCATATAGATTTACAATAGGTGTGTGTGTGTTTGTGATAAGCAAAACCATGGGCAATATTAAAAGAAAACAATGCATGTCATTTACGTTAAGTTGCACCATGGGCTAATTTAGAATAATAATCGATTAGGTAGTTTCAGCTGCTGGACCCGACATACTCCCCCCGTTGGAAGTACGGCTTTCAACATCTTCTTTAAGGGGCAGCAGGCACAGCTTGTTGACGGCTCGCTTAGTGACTCCAGTTGCAGTTTTTAGCACAGCCACTCGGGATACACCATCTCCTCCAGCAATCAGCTCGACCACTCGTGCTAAAAGCCATTTTAATGGTGGAAGATTCTCATCTTTGACAAGAACCACATCGTTGACTGCCAAGCCAGGTTTTGGAGTGCGCCACTTGGAGCGCTGCTGCAGGAGAGTCAGGTACTCCTCTCGCCAACGAGACCAAAATATTTGTTGCAAGTAGGCAACACGCTGCCAGCCATCCAAACGGTTGAAATTTAACTGGGTTACATCAGGCTCGACAAAGGACGCAGGCGGACCACCATTCAAAAAATGCGCAGGCGTCAGCACGTCAAGATCAGCAGGATTTTCTGAAATTGAGACTAAAGGTCTGGAATTAATGACGGCCGTGATGTGGCATACAAGGGTTCGTAGCTCTTCAAAGTTGAGTATGGAAGGGCCCACAGCTCGGTAGAAGTGATGCTTGGCAGTTTTAACTGCCGCTTCCCAAAGCCCACCGAAATGAGGGGAACGGGGAGGGATGAATCGCCAATCGATCATGTCTGCCAAACAAAACTCGAGCACTGACTTCTGATGAGCATCGCTCAGAACCAATCGCCTCAGATCCAGCAACTCATTCCTCGCGCCAACAAAGTTTGTGGCGTTGTCTGACCAGATTTGACTCGGCTTGCGTCTAGTGCAAATGAAGCGTTTAAGAGCGTGAAGAAAAGCCTGTGTAGAAAGGTCTTTGACTAGCTCCAAGTGAACAGCCTTGGTGGCGAAGCAAATAAATACAGAGACGTAGCATTTGACAGGACCTTTGCTGCGAACTTCAGGTTTGTAGAAGAATGGTCCGCAGTAATCCAAACCAGTTACATCGAACGCATGGGATCCATCAAGCCGCTCCTTTGGAAGGTCTGCCATTATGTGCTCTACAAGCCGAGGCTTCGCTCTAAAACATCGCACGCATCTGTTTACAGCCTTGTTTACGGTCTTTCTCCCCCCAATAGGCCAGTATAGAGATCGAATTAATCCCAAAAGTGCTCGGGGTCCAGTGTGAAGGTTCCGCTCATGAAAGTGCTTGATGATAGCGAGTGTGACAGGGTGGTTTTTGGGAAGAATGATAGGATGACGGCTATCAAAGCTCAGCGATGAGTTTTTTAAACGACCATCGACCCGGAGAAGCCCAAATTGATCCACAAACGGAGTAAGAGAAGAGATGGTACTCGACGAGGCCACCATTCCCTTTGTCTGCAATGATTTAATGTCCTCCCAAAGATGACTTCTCTGAACAAGACGTAATAAAAGTTGGGTGCCATGATGAACATCTGAAGCATTCAGTCCAGGATGCCGAATTCGATTGCAAAATTTGTAGACGTATCCAAACACGCGCTGTAATGAGGCAAAGGAATTTGCATATTTGGACTCTGAAGTGATGTCTACATAGGGTGATTTGATGATAAGTACGCTTTTTCGCAGTTCAAGAGTAGGCTTTTCCTGAAGAACAGAGGAAGGCCAATCGATTTTACTGCCACACAGACAATCTGGGCCGTTGGCCCAGAGCGAAGATTGATTCAATTCTCCAGGAAGCGCACCTCTAGAGAGTATATCAGCAGGGACAGGTGACATGTGGTTCAATTGTAAATATTCCCGTATAAAAGATGAATATTGATCCTTGAGAGATGAATGACGCTCCAACTTTCTCTCTAGGGACAAGAACCTACGAAGTGCCTGTGGGTACGATTCTCCGAGAAGATCCAAATTGAGCTTGACTGGCAGCCGAACAGAATACTCGCCAGTACACAATCGCCTGAAGTGCTTTACGAAGTGTGCCTCACACTCAAGATTCTCCTTAGACGCCTTTACAATTGGTTCGGAGCAACTTTCAACTTCCCAAAATCTATGAAAAAGTTCATCCAGTCGAGAATCCAAACTCACGGATAGTTTGGGCTCTGAGGATTGATTGGTTGCCATAAGAGAAGTGCAGTTCGTGCGTCCACCACCAGAGACAACCCAACCTAACCGAGTCCTGTGAATAAGAGGCAATCCTGGCAACAGCTTAATTTGACCCACGCAGAGCAGCTCATAAAAAAGGCTAGCTCCAATTAGCAAGTCCACGCGCTGTGGTTTGTAAAACGCAGGATCGGCTAGCTTAATGTTGGAAGGTATATTCCAATCAGCAATGTTGACATTAAAGCTGGGTTGCTTATCGGCTATAGTGGTAGCTACCAGAGCCGTAATGTTTGTAGAGTAATCCGATGCTTGAGATTGTAGGCTGACACTAACAGCGTGTCCATCGGTTGCAAAACTGGAATCGCCGATGCCAGAAATAGTAGCTATTGGCTTCGCTTTCTTAAGCTGCAGCTGAGTTGCAAATCGGGACGTTATAAGATGCAGCTGTGAACCTGAATCAAGCAATGTACGACATGGAACATATGAACCGGAACGATTTTTTACCAAAATTATGGCAGTAGCCAAGAGCACGACATCATTGTTGAGATCTTGGGCTACTAAAGTGGTTGGGGCAGAGAAAGATACAGGGGGTGCAGTGCTATGGTTTAACGAAAGGGTGTTGATTGGCTGCAGCGAAGATGAGACACCCTGTGGAGCAGTGGAAACAGCATTGCCAAGATGAAGGAGTGTACGATGCTTAGATCCGCAAGTACGACAATTGGTTGAACTGCATTGGCGCACCTGATGACCTCTTTTTAAACAATTTAAGCAGAGGCCAAGTTTCTTAGCTTCTGTCAGACGAAGGGCAGATGACAAGTTTCCAAATCTCGAGCAATTATAAATGCCATGGCTAGCGTTATCACAAAAACGCAGCCCGAGGACGCTGTATTAGTGGCAACCAAAGATAATCTACTAGTGATAGGTTTTTTATTCTTGCCCACCTGAGCGCTCGGCGTATAGCTTGCCATAGGGAAATCCACAGTTTCCAAAGTTCTGCACCGCTGCTCCAGAAAAGAGGCTATTGAATCCCATGATGGAATTAGATTCACAAATGCTGGTTCATCCAGCTTTTCCTCCCACTTGGCTTGAGATACAGGGTCCATTTTTTGTAGAAGCACCTGCACAATGATGCATCCGGCGATCTGCTGTGTGTTTCCCAAGCTTTTCAAGGCGCGGATGTGTGCGTTGAACTTGTCCGATAGCTCCCGAAGCATAGCCACTGACCCATTCTCCACTGCCCTCAGCCTCAAGATCTCCATGATGTGTGCCTGAAAAACTAAACGTCGGTTATCAAATCTATTTTCTAAGAGTTCTAAAGCAATCTCATAATTATCGTTCGAAATCTCCAATGAGCGAATTGTATCCAGTGCAGAATCCTTGAGACACGAACGTAGATGCTGCAACTTTTCCACATCAGTGAGATCAGGATGATTATCTATGATCGTCGTGAACATAGAATAAAAGTCAGACCAGTTCGTGTACCCTCCACTAAATGTTGGCAATTTGACAGGAGGCAATGCAGTAACTGGTTTCGGCCTAGTTGAAGTCCTAGTTGAAGGAGACCTTGTTGAAGGAGGTGCAGTAAAACCTTCACGAAAGGTAGAACTTGGCGGCATCTGCGAGCCACGTTTGGCCATATTACACCGAACCGACGACTTGAGTGTAACGAACAACTCATCGAAGTTCTCGCGGAGATCACTACCAATTTCGTCAAAGTCAAGCTCTTCGAGACTATTGTGGGTCTGATGAAATGACACTTTCAGCTCTTCGATTTGCTCTAAACGCGTGGTGAGCAGAGTCTCGTCACAAGACTCAAGCGAATCTGCGGTTAGCGAACTTTGTACCTTTTGCAATTGTCCATACACAGAGGTTGCCTTGCGTTTTAAAAACGGCACCCAGTCCGCGGGTTGATTCGATGTTGAATGTTCCGTTGTGTTCGTCATAGCAACAGCGAAATAAATTTTCAGCGAGAACCACAACGCAAGACAAACGGCAAATAACGGAACGGAAGGCAACGGGATCTATGTATGCTTATGTACGTGTGTATGTGTGTGTGTGGGTGTGCATTTGAACGGGCGCGAGGTTTTGCCTTACTTATGTATGTATGTACAGACCGACAGATTAACGCACAAGTCACTCGATTATTTTATTTATTGTTAATATTTTATTTATTGCCTTAAACGAATTGATCAACCACTCAAGCACACGCACACCAGCCAACGAAACGAAAATGCAAAAAAGGGCAAACGGCTTTGCCAGCAATTAATGCTTGTGAGTTTGTTCACAATTTGTTAATAATTTTATAATTGTTTAGTGCACATATCACGTCGGGGTCACCAATGTTTGACTAACAAGCTTTTTTGTTAGTTTTAGTTGCGATTAATTTAAATAAATTAGACGGTTTTGTTTCGATTTTGGGTTTTTATTTGCGAGTTGAGCTTGGAGCAAAGATCCGCTTCGATGCTGAGATTGCGAAAGAGTGAGTGCGTGGGCAGGCAAAAACAAATAGATAACCAAAATGCGGCTGCCCAAATGCACCGAGAGAGCGATAAAGAGAGTGAAGAGAGCACGTGCAGTTACGTGCTGCTTAAAGGCAATTATTACAGAGCGAGAGAATGCGATCAACACAAGGCTGAGCATATAGATTTACAATAGGTGTGTGTGTGTTTGTGATAAGCAAAACCATGGGCAATATTAAAAGAAAACAATGCATGTCATTTACGTTAAGTTGCACCATGGGCTAATTTAGAATAATAATCGATTAGGTAGTTTCAGCTGCTGGACCCGACAAAGAGAGTTATCAAATAGTTCTCTTGAAGGAAGTTTATTCTCCGACAACTTTTCAAAACTATTTAAATAGTCATATGGACCCCCTTTGGAACCTTGGAACCCCTTTTCGGCGCATCTGGTCAAATTGAGGTCCACTGAAATTCTTCTTTAATATTTTAAAATTTTGGGGTTCCATATAACTAGCTAATTTTTCTAAACTTTAGTTGAGAAACCTATTGGAATCTATATACTGAATATTGTATAACTGGGTCTTTCCTACTAAAACCTTCTGTGTTAATGCTATGTATAATTCCTTATTACACGGTATAATTTTCAAGTTATCCCCAAGCTCTGTTATAAATAAATGAATATCATAACGAGATAAGTTGTGGAAAACAACTGGAAAAGTGGGGAATTTGATTTTATAAGTACGATTACAGTTCTTATGAATAGGTCCTACATACTTTCCGGTGAAACGATCGAAATACCTTTCTCGATCATCAAAATCAGGGATTGATTCATCACAGGCACAGCATTTACCATGTTCTTGGTAATCTTCATCATCGATCTCTAGTTCGTGGATTGGCTTTGCAGTTGTCTTCCAGTATTGTTCATACAGGCGTGTTTTGGTTGTCTTGAGAGCTTCACAAAATTTCATCATGCAGTCAGCTCCTAAATAAATAAAATACAGCAATGTCTAAATGGTCTTGTTTTATTTATTTCTACCTTAACTTACCTTCATACGTCCATTGTCCATTTAATTGAGGATTATATTTATGTACTACATAAAATGAAGCTGCGCATACCGTGTGCTTTTGTGCCTTGGTGGTGGATGAGCAGTTAGGTCCCTTCACCGCATAGGAATAATTCTCCAAGGCAGCCTCGTTGACATATTCATTGTTATGCTATAGTCGGGATAATTTTTTTCAAAAGTTTCAATTCCTTTTTTGGTGATTGGAAATTGTATATCTTTAAAGTCGAGTCTTCGTCCTTTATGTACTATAATATCGTGTGATATATCGAATATTTTGTAGTATTTTGTAGTGTTTGTTAATCTTTTTCTTAGTGTCTCATATTCCATTGCAGTTTCATTTTAGTAATTAGCGATTGAAGCTAGGATACACCATTTAAAGCAATAATTATCATTATTTTTAACGTTAATGACTGCATTCCGTTTCATAAGTTTTACAGGCATAGGTACATAACCACTGGCGGGAACGTGTTCCAGCTTAGCGATTGTAACTTCGAAATGATTAAAGCATTTTATCGCCCATCCGCTATCCTTTTCTTGAAACTCGGAGCTCTGGGTGATTAAATATTCAAGTGCATTCTCAAGAAGTTCGTCAATAGATTCTTCTTCATAAAGAGGTTTGAAAGCTGATAGAAAATGTTTATGCGATTCCACAGTTGTTCCATCATCTACTTGCTTGACATAAGTTCCGTAAACTTTAAAATTTATCTTAATGGATCTATATTCACTCCGACTCAAACGAATAACTTGCAGAATATCGCTTTTACTCATATTGAAAAACTCTCTTAGATCAATTGAGTCCGGACTATTGCTTAATATGCGGTAAGACTTTATCGGCATCTGAGTATGGGGCGATATTAATATAATATTACCATTTCTCTCCAATGCCGAAATCTCTGCCTCTTTGTGAATGTCAGTCCTTAAATGTTTATTCTGCCTAGTTTGCACGTACTTTATTCCGCATACTTCACATTGAATTTCAGGATTATCATTCCTTGTTGGTAGTTGATTGGATGAGGGATTCGACATGACTGCTTCTTGAGGGGTATCCATCCTAATCATTTTAGAATGGCTTACGGCGGGTTGTTCATCGTTATTGAGTCGTCTCTGGCGTATGGTTGAGCTTCCCGAGTCAGATCTAATTCGATCATATGCGTTTATAATAATTGGACCAGAACAATTATTATAATGCATCGAAAATTCTTCTAGTCCACTGAACATGCGATTGCACAGATCACACACAGTATTTGATGCGCTAGCCATTTTGGTTACTTTGAATTTCTTACATTCCTTAACGCGCTAAAAAAAATGTCAATTATCTGCGTAACGTTTTGAAACACCGTTTGGAGTAAACTAAGCGATGGACTGCAACGCGATCGTTTATAACAGTTTTCGGGAATACCAGAACCCCTTGGATTCACCAAATACTTGGAGTCCATTGATAAGATATGTTCCTTAAATGTGCCAGGGTCTATCTGGTTGTTTGTTTGGGTCAAGTGTGAAAGAACTGATAAACATATGTATAAACAAGAAAGAAAGTCGGTCAAGCCCGACTATAACATACTCTGTAGCCTTAACGTCGCAGCTCGCATTTGCTCACGAGTTATACGCGCTCATCTCTAAGTTTCACTCTCTCTCTCTCTCCCTCACTAAGATTGCCGTTCAATAGAATGCTGTGGTGATGGGTGGGGGTGTGGTTGGTGTTTACTGTCCGTTTTTTGCTCATAACTTGAGTATCGTTCATCCGATCTTTATCATTCCTTTAGCAAATCGATAAATAATTTTGTTTACAAGGTATCTTTTGAAGGAACAAACGATCTATCTTAAAAACTGTAGGAGATATGACGTTTTTTCCAAATTGCGGGGGCGGGAGGGGGCGTGGCAAAAATTGAAAATAAACTTGATCTGCCTGCAAGTATAAGAAATATATGCCCCATACATGTTAAACCTCTATCTCTTACCATCTCTGAGATCTCTTCGTTCATACGGACGGACAGACAGACAGACGGACAGACAGACAGACGGACAGACGGACATGGCTATATCGAATCGGCTGTTGATGCTGATTAAGAATATATATACTTTATAGGGTCGGAAACGATTCCTTCTCCCTGTTACATACTTTTGCACAAACTTAATATACTCTATGTACCTTCGGTACAGAGTATAAAAATGACTTGAGAAGATCATGGCTCATTTGAAGGCTTTGAATATTGATTATAGGATTAATGATAGTGATCGAAGTGAAATCATGTTAGATTACAGCTGTCAGCTATCAGCTCTCAGTAGTATGAATTTGGGGGAGCAGGAATTTTAATATATATTTTTTTTTGACCTTGTGCGCTCCAAACCAAGCAATCCTTTTTCTTACCCTTACCTGGGTCGTTATCTGTAGGGACACCTGGGTCGTTATCTGTAGGGACACCTGGGTCGTTATCTGTAGGAACTAGTGTGTCTGAGATTTTCTCTCAATTATATTTTTAATACATTTGAAGAGGTCAAAAAAAAATATATATTAAAATTCCTGCTCGCCCAAATTCATACTACTAACATAGTCTAAATTGCACACGCAGAATACTTGATATAGAATTTTTAAACAATGAATTTATGTAAAAATAATAAATAAGGAACGATAAGGAAGAAGAAAGCATAACATTAAAGCTAATATTCACTTCAACTGCAGCCTCATCTGGCGTAAGTTCAGTGGACGTGTGGGCAAGGGGAGCGGCGGAGTCAGCGCCAGCACAGTTCTCATCCGATAGGGGCCGCGCAAACAAGCAGCGGAAATATGAACTGACGGCAGAACACTATGCGCTTAATTGAACATTTGAAGTTAGCCGTAAGTTCAGCTTTGTTTGAATGAACAAGCATGCTTGTCAATGCTACAAGAATGTTATAAGCTTTTTTTGTCACAACATTACATGCAAAATTAAAACGCTCCCATACATACTTATGTACATAGATGCAAACGAATAAGACTTTCCTCCTTCTGAATCCGATCTTCAATTTTTCAATACTCACCCTGCCGGGAAAGTGTCTAGTTTACAACCAGAAATATCCCTGTCTCTAAAAACTAGCAACTGGTTGCACTTCCTATCCAAATCAATGTATTGAAGTCGACCATTTTACAAAGACATGTCATAGGCATGTGACAATTATCGCCGGCAGCAGCCATTTGCTACCAGTTTAATGCCAGATGGCATAGGCGGGAAAGAATTGTCCCCTGCAGCAGCTATATTAAACCAGTTAAATACCAGTTCACATTTGAATGTTCCTTATGACAGTCTGTTTATGTCGCTGCTCAGTATACCAGTACATCGAAATCTGTCGGTCAACTCACTCATCACCAATTCGATTGCAACCAGTTAAAGTTCAATTGGACTACAACTAGCTCAAATTAGTATTTCAAACGAACATTTTTTCGAAAGCTAATATTTGTTGTTGCCCAACTCACCCGAATCCAGCTATTTTGCTACCAGTTACATATATTCTACTAGCATTCCAACTAGGTGTATGACAGTTTTGTTTTGTTACTAGTTGACAATTTCTCTGCAGGGCATTTTGACATTTATATAAGTCTAGCAAATAACCCGTCGCGCTTCGCTGCGTCACCATCAGTACAGTGAATAATTACCGTTACTGCTATCGCTATCGCTATCTTTAGATTTATCGTAAGCGCTATCGCTATCGCTATCGCTATCGCTATCGCTATCGCTATCGCTATCGCTATCGCTATCGCTATCGCTATCGCTATCGCTATCGCTATCGCTATCGCTATCGCTATCGCTATCGCTATCGTTATCGTTATCCCCATTTCACTTTATATCGTATTCTATCCTTACAAACCGAGTTTCAACTCAATCGGATGAAAAACAGTTTTTTGCATGCAGAATTTTCCGGGCATTTTCCCCCTGGGCGGATTTTCAAAAATCGGGAAAATACGTGTCGAATTATTTCGCATACTTTGCTTACAAACCAAATTTCAAGTCAATCGGATGAAAAACAAAATTTTTCCCATACAAACTTTTCCGACGCTTTTCCTACTTTTCCGGTTGGAATTTTCCAAAACCCCGCCTTAGTACGCACTTTCAGCCTTCTATCTCTTACCGTTTGCGCTCTGCGTTGATTGCCAATCAGTGAATCAGTCAGGACAAACTGTTTTATATATAGAGGAGATGTTGTGAGAGAGTGAGTGCGTTAAGTGCCTTGTTGAGTATACCTTGGGTGTGCTGAAACAAATTCTGTTGTAAGCAAAGCTTTCGTTTCTGCATTCAGTTCATCTTTAAGTTACATAGTGTAGAGAGCCTTTGAAAGCTCTCAATACATATGACGTCACTATCCGCTCTCCACTTTACATGAACAAGTGCTCGTCGGGTACATGATACGGTATGGCACTCAGCAAACATTGTGGCCCAGCGCTTTTACTGAGAGCGCGAGAGAGAGACGGAGAGTGAACGCGAGTGTGAAAGACCCACATTGGGCGGAACTGCCGCTTTTTTGTCAAAAACCGATTTTTTATTTTTTTATTTTTATGGTTATAATATGTTTTCCAGTAAATAATTGTCCCTCCTCATCAAAAATATTTAATTAAAATTTTATTATGCAACCCAGGTTTAACACCAGCCATTAAAAAACAGCTGTTTGCGCCCACGGCGATTGCAAGCGGTCTGATTACAAAATTTGTAAATATTTGACAATCTCCCATTTTTAAACAGTGTGACGAATTGAAATAATTTAAAATAAAAAATAAACATCAAGGTATATAGAAATGAGTTATATATGTGTTTAATGTGCTTTTGTTTCGTTATGTGTTCAATGTTATTAATAAACAAGAAAGAAAGTCAGTCAAGCCCGACTATAACATACTCTGTGCCCTTACCATCGCATTTTCTCACGAGTCAAGAGAGGCAATCTAAGTGAGAGAGAGAGAAAAACTTAGAGAGCGCACCGCATTTAAGTTTCTCTCTCACTAAGATAGCCTCTCTTGAAGGGAATGTTTTTTGCTCATAACTTGAGTATCGTTCATCAGATTTTTATCATTCCTTCAGGAAATCAATAAATAATTTTGATTTCTAGATATCTCTAGAAGGTACGAACCATCTATCCTCAAAAGTGTAGGAGATATGACGTTTTATCCAAATTGCAGAGGCGGGAGGGAGAGTGGAAAAAATTGAAAATAATTTTGATCTGCCTGCAAGTATAAGAAATATATGTCCCATACATGTCAAACCCCTATCTCTTACCATCTCTGAGATCTGTGCATTCATACAGACGGACAGACAGACAGACGGACAGACGGACATAGCTATGTCGACTCGGCTGTTGATGCTGATCAGGAAAATATATATTCTTTATAGGGTCGGAAATGATTCCTTCTCCCGGTTACATAATTTTCCACAAACTTAATATACTCTGTGTAGAGTATACAAATTTGGAATTCTTTAATCAATAGATGGGCAGAAAAAGGCTTTTGATTAAATTGATAAACCACTGTCAAAAATTCAGGGTTGGTACAAGAAGTATACAAGCGAGAGCGTAAGTTAAAGTCGGCTCTAACCGACTTCAATATACTCGTTACTCATGGAAACAAATGTTTAATAGCCTTCCTGTGAGCCTGAGGTGGGACAGCCGAAAAGTGCGCAACATTTTTTTTTCTCGGCTATTTATCATCCGATCTTGATGAAAATTCAGGGCTTATAGATATTGCGAATATGAATGTACGTTTTAAATTTCAGATCGATATCTTAAAAATTGTGGAAGTTATTGAACATTTTTATTGTGGGGGCGGGGGTGGGTGTGGCGAAAATTTGAAATAAAATGGATCTGCGTGCAGACAATAGGTCTAGATTTCAAATTTGGTTGCTCTAGCTCTTCTAGTCTCTGAGATCTAGGTGTTCATACGGCCAGACGGACAGACGGACATGGCTATATCGACTCGGCTGTTGATGCTGATCAAGAATATATATACTTTATATGATCGGAAATGATTCCTTCTGCCTGTTACATACATTTGCACGACTTTAGTATACCCTTTTACTCAACGAGTAACAGGTATTAAAATCGCTAAAGTACTTTCGTTTGATGTACTTTTAAACTGCATACTTAAAGATTTAATACCGTTAGGGGCCGGTTCCCCTACAAATCCGGCTATGCCCTTTGAAAATTTTCTCGGAACCATAATCCAAGTAGGCTGGAAAAAATTTGAAATTTGTTTGTTTGTTGATTTGTGGCAAAGTTTCGTCAGTTCTTTACGGGCACTCGCCCCGTAAAGAGCACAATTTTATTTCTGAACTTTTCTTCTTTCTTGATATTTTTGTTTTCGGTCCTGATTTTCGCAAATCCATGCCAAAGCTCCAGAAACTCCTTTTATTAATTTTTTCAAAGTGAACCTTTTGCTGTTGTCATCATCATCATTATCATCCTTTCTTAATTTTTTCAAACTGCTGTTGTCATCATCATTATTTTTATCATCCTTAACTGAAAGATTCTCTGGATAACGTTTGGTTTCATTATATATTTAAACTCTTTGCTGATTTGGCTTAGCTTTCTCTGACAGTTGCACAGTTTTGCGCACTTTGGCCTTGATTTTCGCAAATGCTAGCGAAGGCTCGAGAAGCTAATTTTATTACTTTTTCAAACTAAACCTTTTGCTGTTATAATCTTCATCTTTATCATAATCTGAATGATTCTCTGGATAACTTTTTATATACTTTATATATTTAACTTATTTGCTAATTGTCTTGGGCTTTCTCTGACAGTTGCACAGTTTTGCTTATAAACGAGAAAGACATTCACACCCAGCTTGGTGTGAACAACTAGAGCCAGCCATCCGAATCGTAAACGAGTACTCCCTGTGACTGGAATTTGTATCGAACATAAAAACTTTGGCTTAATGGGGTTAAAATCCACAAAATCCCGCTTCCATATCTGGTCTATAATGTGTTCAAAATTGTACTGACCTTAGTGCATGTGTTTGTCGAGTTGCTCCATAGTCCATACTCCATTCGTATGTGCCAATGGCCAACCAATAAAAATAAAATCGAATGTAGATGTTAGCTGGCTCTAGGTCGAGAAGAAAAACTCGGTGTTTTTGGTTTGTTTCCGATATATTTCGAATGCGTCTCGGCATCCGTCTTCAGGGACACTACAAAAACAATTTACCAATTATCACATTACTTCGAAAAACATTTTTTACACACAATTTATAACACGTCTGTACCGATTGACGTGGAGAACAGTACAAAATTATTGCCTATTGAGTAGATGTCTGTATATGTGGGCGCAGTTTTCAGTGTCAGTTTTGTAGTTTAGTCTCTTATCTGTTGGCGTGTCAATTAAATGTAGCATTTCAAGAGTAAAGCGCTTCCTGTATTTGCTATCTTGTTGTAAAATTGTTGTTCCTTCAAAATTCGGTAAATGTACGCTCTCCATACAGTGGGTTGCTAGTGTTATTTTTATACCTTTGTAGAGAGTATAAAAAAATTGTCCGGAAGTTTGTAACGCATAGAAGGAAGCATCTCCGACCACATAAAGTATATATATTCTTGATCAGCATGACGAGCTGAGTTGATATAGCCATGTCCGTCTGTCCGTCCGTCCGTCCGGCCTTTTTTTTTGCAATCTCCTCCGTCAGTTTTAAAGCTATCGTAACCAAACTTTGCACGAAGTTTTTTGGTACAAATACGCTGCACATTTGTCGGAACCGGCCAGATCGGATGACTATAGCATATAGCTGCCATAGGAACGATCGGTCGAAAAACTAGTTTTAGTGAGAAAAACTATTTTGTTTTCAATGCAAACGCCCCCAATCCTCGTATTTAAGCTTTTTTCTATGCTTTTACACAATTCCACCAAGTTTTATGAAAATCGGCCAACTATATAGTATAGCTGTCATACAAAAGATATGTCTGAAAAAAAGTCTTAGTATGAAAAAATTTTCCTTTTTTAATGCTATTGCTCCCAAACTTGTTTCTGATCAATATTATATGCTACCACACAATTCTGCCAAGTTTGATCCAAATCAGATGACTATAGCATATAGCTGCCATAGGAATGATCTGTCGAAAAAGTAGTTCTAGTGAGAAAAACTTTTTTGTTTGCAATGGTAACGTCTTTTTACTCCCCAATTATGAATATTATCAGTTTCCACACAATTTTGGGAAGTTTGGTAAAAATCGGATGAATATATCGTATAGCTGCCATAAAACAAACTGGGAAGCAAATGGTCAAAGTAATGGCGCCATCTATAGCAGAGTTTGGGAAATAACTCAGCTAAGAATGCTCGACGAAAATCATTTAAAACCTTAATTTTATAAATTATACAACCTACAAGGGTATATAAACTTCGGTCGAGCCGAAGTTAGCTTTCCTCTATTTTTTGATTTGTCGCTTGGTGACGGAGCTTGTAATCCGATTTATGTTGTGAAATCCTTGTTTTGAGTTTAGACTTTGTTGTTTCAACGTAAAGTTTATTGCACCTGTTCTCCAAATCTCCATTCCATGGTATTTTATATACAACATTGCTTTTGTCGACTTTTTATACCCTGTTCCCATTAAAAATGGGAAAAGGGGATCATGCAAATGTATGTAACAGCCAGAAGGAAGCTTCTCCGACCCAATAAAGAATACATATTCTTGATCAGCATGAACAGCCGAGTCGATATAGCCATGTCCGTCTGTCTGTCAGTCTGTCTGTATGAACGCGTCGATCTCAGAGACTATAAGAGATAGAGACACAAATTTTGGCATGCACATAGGTGTATACCGTACCCAGATCGAGTTTGTTTCAAATTTTGAAAATATCCCCATCTCCCCCATTAAAGCGCAAAAAACTGTGACAGCCACAATTTTTTTATTTTTTTTTTTACCTTTTTATACCCTTGCAAAGGGTATTATAATTTTGCCCAGAAGTTTGCAACGCATAGAAATATTCATTTCCGACCCCATAAACTATATATATTCTTGATCAGGGCGACGAGTTGAGTCCATTGAGCTTTGTCCGTCCGTCTGTCTGTCCGTCTGTCTGTCCGTCTGTTTCTACGCAAACTAGTCTCTCAGTTTTAAAGCTATCGAGTTGAAATTTTGCACAGAGTATTCTTTTTACTGCACGCTACTAATATGTCGGAACCAACCGGATCGGATGACTATATCTTATAGCTGTCATAGGAACCATCGGTCAAAAAACGGGTCTTAATGAGAAAAACTTTTTTGTTCTCAATGTTAGCGCTCTTAAATTCGGTCATTATTAATATTTTATGATTTCAAACAGATTTGCAAATTTTGGTCAAGATCGGATGACTATATCTAATAGCTGTCATAGAAAGCATCGGTCGGAAAATGGGTATTACTGAGAAAAACTTTTTTGTTTTCACTGTTAGCGTCCTCAAGCTCTGCTATTATTAATATTATATGCTTTCAAACAGATTTGCAAATTTTGCTTAAAATCGGATGACTATATCTTATAGCTGACATAGGACCGATCGGTCGGAAAATGGGTCTTAGTGAAAAAAAACCTTTTTGTTTTCAAGTAAATCGTTCTTGAGGTCGGTGATTATTAATATCAAACGCTTTCAAACTAATTTGAAAAAGTTGATCGATATCGGGTGACTATATCTTATGGTTGCCATAGGACCGATCGGTCGAACATGAGTCTTGGTAAAAAAATTTTTTTGTTTATATTTGTTAGCGTGCTTTAACTCGCTGATGAATTATTTTATATGCTTTCAAATAGATTCGCAAAATTTGGTCGAAATCGGATGACTATATCTTAAGGCTACCATAGGACTGATCGGTCGGAAATTAAGTCTTAGGGAGAAAAACTTTTTTGTTTTAAATTTTATCGTGCTTAAACTCGGCGATTGTTAATTTGATATGTTTTCAAAAAGATTCGCGAAATTTGTTCGAAATCAGACGTTTATCTGTAGGAAAATGGGTTGTAGTTACAAAAATTTTTGATTTTTATGTAAGCGTTCTTAAACTGTGACATTTGCATTTGCAAGGGTATAAAAACTTCGGCACAGACGAAGTTAGATTGGCCTTCTCGTTTTAGAATTTATTGAATCTTCTCTTAATGAGACTAACAATAATTTTTCAAATCTTAATCTAGAAACTATTGTACAACCATCCCCTATTGGAGCTAGTTTATGTTCTGCGGCCCTTTAATTCAGTCGCTGGGTTGGTAGGTCTTTTCTTCGGAGGCGAGAATGCGTTGCTTGCAGGGTGAGAGATTGTGCAAGTTCATTAGGGTGGGCTAGAAGCTTTTCAGAATACTTGCGCTTCAGTTGCTGTATTTCAGTTTCGACCAATGGGATCCTCAGGTCGTTGTGGATACACTCGTTGCGAATGTACCATGGGGCTCCAGTGAGTGTTCTAAGAATTCTTGATTGTGATCTTTGAAGGATGTCCACACTGCTCGCACAGGCATTTCCCCATAGCTGTGAGCCATAAGTCCAGACAGGCTTTATGATGCTTTTGTACAGTAAGACTTTATATTCCAGTTTTAGAGGGGAACGGGAGTTAATTAGCCAGTGAAGGCTATTGGCCTTTAGCCTTATTTGAAGTTTTTTCGACTCTATGTGTTTGCGCCAAGTGAGCCTTCTGTCGAGGTGGATACCAAGGTAAACAACATCGTTTGATTGTGGTATCATAGTCGCGTTTAGGGATATCTGGGGACAGGTGCTTCTGTTGAGTGTGAACGTCACGTGTTTACACTTTTGCTCGTTAATTTTTATGCGCCAGTTGGCCAGCCACTCCTCCACTTGAGATAGGTGGCGTGCCAAGAGTCTGGATGCGATAATTGGACATCGTGATCTGCTTAGAATTGCCGTATCATCAGCAAAAGTGGACATTGTTAGTCGGGGGTCTGTTGGGATGTCGGCAGTGTACAATACATACAGAAAAGGACCGAGAACGCTACCCTGTGGCACTCCGGCTCCAATGGTGAACTCTTCCGTTGTGTACTCATTTTGACGAATAGAAAAAACTCTGTTGCTGACATAGCACTCTAAGAGTTTGTGTGTATTTGGAGGAAGCAGTGTCCTAATTTTATATATAAGCCCGTCCAACCAAACGCGGTCAAACGCTTGGGCAACATCTAGGAAAATGGCAGAGCAGTATTCGTGGTGCTCATACGCAGTCCGAATATCTGAAGTTAAACGGTTGACTTGCTCAATGGTCCCGTGTTTTGCTCGGAACCCAAATTGATGTGAAGGAATTATATTTTGTGCATGGGTATCAATTTTCCGAAGTAAGATCTTCTCAAATACTTTTGATAAGCAAGGCAGCAGGCTAATGGGTCTATATGATGACGCTTGTGTTTTATCCTTTCCTGGTTTCCTTATCATTATGATTGTCGATTTCTTCCACTGAATTGGAAAGTATCCACATCGCAGTACGGCATTGAAGATTCTCGAGATGTATGTAATGGCAGGACTTGGAAGTTCCATAATCATTTTAGGCGTAATAAGATCATATCCTGGTGCTTTTTTGGGATTGAGTTCTGTTATAACGTTGGGTTGGGGAGGCAGCCACTTCATGCAGGCAGCGCTGCCTGCGCAGGCTGCGTGTGAGCGCGCGTGTGTGTGTTTGTGTGCGCTCGTATGCGTGTATGCGTTTGTGTATGTGAGTGTGTTTTGTATGTGTGTCTCAACTGAACAGGGTATTTGGTAGTCGGAAAACTCGACTACAGCGCTCTTACTTCTTCTATTTTGTATTTCGTCTTGTTGTAAAAATTTCTCATTGTGTTTGTGGGTTTGTGGGCTATTTGTATGTTGTATCTGTTGAAACATTCCGATTTTGCGAAGCGCTCTGAGATATTTTGGTAGTTTGTAGTCTTTTGGTTTTTTTGTCTTGTTTCTACCAATTAATGATTTTATAATATTCAGGGGGAAATCATTATTCGTCAGTATTAGCTTACTTTCGGAAATGATGTCCTTATGGTAAATCTCGTCGCTTATGCTCAGCATCCTTTGGATACAGCTAGCAGCTGTATTTGCTTTCATATTTTTTGGGTGTTTGGAGTAGAAGTTTATTATTCGTCCTGATGCTGTGGGTTTCTTGTACCATTTAATTTTAAGTTTGTTTCCATGTCTGTTGATAGTGGAATCTGAATATGGCAGTTTTCCATCGATTTCTGTCTCGGTGGTGAATTTTAAATTTCTATGGAATGAGTTTAGTGCTTCTAATGTCTCATGAACCTCAGTTTCTTTCATTATGGCAAACAGATCGTCCACATATTTGGTTAGCAGTCTTGGTGGGTGTCTAAGTTTCTTCATTGTGTGCTCCAGAAGCTATTCCATCTAAATGCCGGCTATTACCGGGGATACAGGGGAACCCATTGGCATTCCTTTCAATTGTGTATATAGTTGGTCCCCGAACTTGAAATATCTATTTTCCATAATGCAAAATTTAACCATTTCCATAAACAGTGGCTTCGGTATTTTGGTATATTCTTCAATTGCTGTCCATTGTTTCCTAATGATTTCTAATGCCAAGTCTATGGGGATGCTCCTAAATAACGATACTACGTCAAATGAGACTAATTTCTCTTCTTCCGAAATCTGAACGTCATTGGTCCGTTGTTTAAATTCAATTGAATTTTTAACATTGTAACAATAAAATCGTTGCGCAGACACGGCATTTCAGTTGAATTTTGGACCTGGTCGCGCACAGACTTGGAGACGGTTTCGATTTGGTTTCATAAGCGCGCGCGCAAAAAAAAAGAAATTTCGCAACTATCATGTTGTTGTTGATGTGGCCATTGCTAGCTCTGCAGCTGCTGCACTTCTCCGCCGGCTTTCCCATGGCGCCTACCGCGCTGGATGGGGCCACACCCATTGTCGACCGAAAAGTCGAATAAAGAGCGCAAGTTTTCAAATAAGCTGTCTACATCAGCTATGGGTATGTAGTGGCTCGACCCGCCCTTACCGCCCAGTCCCTTATTCTTCATAAAAAGGAATGCTTTTCATAAGAGTCGCTTTGTATTGCTTTAAGAGAAATAAGTACTCCTCTATTGGAATTCATAGCTGTTTTTTTCGAACGAAACGGTTCGGTACGGTTCACTGACAAATTTTAAGACGAAAAGACAATGATACTTGTCATTTTGGAAATTTTAGGCAATTTCCTACCATACCATACCTATACCATATATGCGACTTTCGTTGAAATTATCTAGGCCGGATTGATGTAGTCTTTAAGAATGATTTGTTAACTAATTTAAAACATTTGAACACTTACATCTCCTGTCATCAGACTGCATTTCTTCCTCGGAAGTTGCTAATTGATTTGTGTGAGCATCCCATTTCCTCTACGGGACAATGTTTCCTCATATTAGTCCAACTTTAGCTAGGAGAAGCACGAACGGTACGTCTCCCTTTCCGTTTACGCCCTGGTAGCAAGTTTCTGAAGACACTTGAGGGCCGAAACCCTGAGGCACTGACAGCGAAGGAGAAGGCTCTCAAAAAGAAGCACGAGTACAAAGTGTGACGCTACAACCGGCTGCCTAAGGACAGCGCGGAACAAGCACCGAAACCGAGTACCACGCCCCAAGTGGGAGTACAGGCAGCCGAGAAGGGGAAGGACTCTCCATCCGCATCTAAGGCAATCAAAACACCCACGAACGACACGAAAGACCGCCGGAAACCGCCCACAAAGTCAACCACACCCTCCCAAAAGGAGGGACCGGACGGCGAAAAGGGTAACAAGGTCATGCGGCAAAGATCGGATGACTCCCTCAAAGCTCCGGAGAACAAGCGAATAAGACCAGAAGATTTTCTTGCTGGCTTAAGCTCCAAGCCGGAACTTCAGGTGACTATTATCGACCGAAACGACCCGGAAGGGAAGGTTTCACCCGAAAATTGGCTCATCCTGGAGAAAGTCACCATGCAGGCGATCCATGATAATGCCATGACTCGCAGAGAGGATCCATTCCTAGCTGAGTTTAATGGCATCAAATGATATAAGGGAGCTAAGATCGTGGCTTGTGCCAACGAGAAGTCCATGACATTTGTCACCGACACAATCCACGGTGTCAGCGACCTCTGGCCTGGAGCAAGGATTGAAGTCGTACCACCGGACCAAGTTCCTGAAAGTACGATCATGAAAGTAGGGGGTCCCACCTCCAATTCTGGAGAACCGAACCATACTCAACATGATCAAAGGTCAGAACAAAGAGTACGGAACTGACGACTGGACAATTGTGGTAAAGTTGGCACGCGATAAAGGAAACGGCAAGGATTTCTGGATCAGTATTGGTATTGAATCAAAGAGCCTCATCCTGAAGAAGCAAGGCCAGCTTAAGCTTGGAATTGGCAGCCTTCGGGCAATACTTCTGAGCTAGGATGTTAGGTCAGCTGCAGAACAGTCTTAGGGTGGTACAGATTAATCTGCATTACTCTATGGTACCCTCTGTTGACCTACTACGATTCATGGAGGAGGAGAGGGTGGACGTGGCCCTCGTCCAGGAACCCTGGATCCAAGGTAAAAGGGTTCGTTGACTGAGTGCTCGTGGATACCATCTCCTTCTCCCTAGGGACATAGCTAAGCCTAGAACATGTATCGTGGTAAGAACCGGGCTTAATGTGCTCTTCTCTTCTCGTTACAGGGACAGGGATCTCACAGTAGTGGCGATTGAGGGAAGGAACGGGAGGAACCTATACCTTGCCTCGGCCTATCTTCCATATGTGGAAAAAGACCCCCCTAAGAAAAGCGTTTCTTAAATCCTGCCCGGTTAGTCAACCCCCCAAAGCCCAATCACAACGTGTGGTGGACAACGGAGCTGGGCAAAACTAGAAAGAATATGAGGAAGCTTTTCAATAAGGCAAAAACGACCAATGATGAGGGACTGGTACGCCTACCGAAAGAGTTTCTCGAAATTGAAAGGGGCGCGCAGACAGGTAAGAAGAGATTCCTGCGCTAAATTTTGCGACGATATTGCTAGCACCAGTGAAGCGTCCATACTTCGACAGGTGCTCGCCAAAGATCCATCCAACCCGGAATTACGGTGTAATGCAGACGGAACATATGCGAAAACAGCCAAGAATCTCTGGAACTGCTAGTGAACACACATTTTCAGGCTGCCTGGATGCTGAACCAGAGGTCGGTGCTACCGACCTACAAATCAGGTCGTGCCTAGGAGAGTGAAATAGACACGACGATGTTTGAGGAAATCATCACAGAGGAAAAGATAATCTGGGCTATCAAGTCGTTCCAAGCTGGGATTAGTACCGGAACCGTTAACCGAAATAAACCGTGTCAAATCAAGTACCAACAACGGAACCGATACAAATTTTTTTTGTTTACCGTTATTAATGGAACCGTTAGCACCGGAACGAAACCGAAACGTTGGTACCGGTACGGTTTCGGTTTTTGATCTATGCAGAGCGCATCGTAAATTTGATCACGAGTTGAAGCTCTACCTACGGGATGCTAAAGTATTTGCTGGCGGAAGACATTTTTAACATTTGCTCTTGTTTTGCGACTGCAGACTGCGGATGGCTTTCTTATGCACCGGAAAGTGTGGGACTCAGTTCGCGAAATTGTAAGAGATTGGCTCACACCCGATGATTACTCACTGGCTAAGAAACATGCTTAGTAGCCGGGTGTTCAACTCTAATCTCTGAGCAAGCAACATAAGAAAAAGAACTACGAGAAGCACTCCACAGGGGGGGGGGGGGGTCATTTCCCCACTTCTTTGGAACTTGGTTCTCAACGAACTTCTTTTTACCCTGGAGTACAGCGGTTGCAGAGTGAGAGCATATGCAGATGACCTGGTTTTATTGGTAACGGGTAAGTTCTTATCCGCAATCAGTGAGCTACTGGAATCTGCTCTTGCTGTACCACTTCGGAGGGCAAAACAGAACGATCTAGGGGTCAACCCACAGAAGACCCAACTAGTGCTGTTCACTAGGAAATATCAGATCCCTAAGTTCACACCCCCATCCCTTGGGGGAACGCGGCTCAACATAGTCAAAGAGGCCAAGTATCTAGTTGGCATTCTGGACTTGAAACTCTCCTGGAAGAAAAACTCCGAAGAAAGAATGAGGATGGCATTATGCGCATACTACGCCTGCCAAAAGACTCTCGGTAGGAGATGGGAACTGCAACCGTATATAATTCACTGGTTATACACAGCGGTCATCAGACCTATCCTTACACATTGAGCGCTAGTTTTGTGGAAGGCGGTTAACACCAAATCCCATCTAAATAACCTCCATAAGGTTTAAAGAGCGGCTTGCCTGGGTATAGTAGGATCCCTGCGATCTACCCCCAGGCGGCCCTGGATGTAATTCTGAACCTAGAACTTGTAGACACTTTCCTGAAGTATACAGCAGCGATAAGCGCAGCAAAACTCTGGGAACTGAAACTTCTGAAAGCATCTACTACAGCCCACAGCAGCATCCTGCTTGAAGTAGGAATAGCTGCAGAGGCAAAGGGAAGTGACCACTGTTTACCAGCTCAGAAATGGAACGTCCATTTTATAACCCGGTGCCCGGAGAGAGAACGAGCTTACCATCTATACAGAAGGTTCGAAGACGGATGAAGGCACAGGAGCTGGTATCTTCTTCGAAGAACTAGCGACACAGCTTTCACTCCGTTTTCCGGACTGGTGCAGCGTTTTTCAGGCAGAGGTATATGCAATCTGGCAAGCGACCAAATTAATCTGCACCCTTGACGAAACTCCAAGGAACATTTCAATTCTGGTCGAAAGTCAGGCTGCTATTAGAGCTCTGTCATCAAACGCCACAAAAAGTAACCTAGTCCGCAGCACGGTGACAGCCTTAAACCAAATCCAACGACACTCCATCTTTTTCGTCTAGGTACCTGGCCACGCCGTCATACCAGGCAACGTGGGCGCAGATGAGTGCGCAAGGAACGGTTCAGCGCTACCCACGACACAACCGGTAACGGACAAACAAAGACCCCTGCATGACAGGAGTACATCGGAAATCCAGAAGCAGGGAGAAACGACAATGGGACCTCGCACCCGGCTGTCACATCTCCCGATCACTCTGGCCCAGATACTCACCTAAAAGAAATTCCCAACTCCTACACCTTAGCAAGAACAGGAATAGCACTATGATCGGAGTCATGACGGGGTACTGCACCATAGGCCACATGGCAATCAGGATGGGCGCACCAAACTATGACTTCTGTCGTAGTTGTAGGAATGTGGAAGAGGTAGAAAGCATTCAACAGCTTCTTTGCGACTGCCCTGCACTTCTTGGGAAGCGTACCCAGCATGTGGGAAAACCATTCTTTGAAGACCTCGGCAGTCTGGCAGATCTGCCCTGAAGGATCTGGTTCTTTTTGTCGACTCCACAGGATAGCTTAGATAGACATATATTAACGACACGATATTACATGCGAAGTACCTGACCGTCAGCACCCAACCAACCCCACCTACCACCCCATTTCCCTTCCTCCAATTAGGCATCACAATAGACCATAAGGCCTCTGGGTGAACTCGGGCATAGCCAAGCAGGCTATTTAACCTAACCTAACCTAAAACATAAACACAAGAAATTATAGCAAACCAAGAAAATATATACACAGAAACTGTACCCACATGTTAGCCTATGTATGGTTAAAAATATACTCTTAAAAACTCACCCCCACAGAATAACAAAACAAGATCTCCTATTAGCAGTTAAAAATATACACTGAAAAGACACCCCCTACAAAGAATCACAGCTGAGACTGATCGAAGTAGAAGAAATGTTACAATATAAGACAGGTTAAGTAAGAAATGTATTGAGTGCGAAACAAAACCTTCTTGCGTGTTCATTTAATGTGGACGGTTCGGTATCGGGGATTCGTGGAGTCGTAACAGAATGACTATAGCATATATGTATGTAGCTGCCATAGGAACGATAGGTCGAAAAAGTAGTTCTAGGGAGAAAAAACTTTTTTGTTTTCAATGGTAGCGTCTTTAATCTCTCCTACTATAACTATTTTCTGCTTCAGCACAATTTTGACAATTTTGATCAAATTCAGATGAATATACATATCAAATAGCTGTCATATAAACTACTGGACATGCGGAAGTGGCGTCATTTATTGATGAGCTTGGTTAATCACTCAACTAAAATTCTTCAAAGCGAAAATGAAATTGATCCATGAAAATCATTCAAATCCATTTTTTCTTACAGCCTATCCTCGATTCTTCTTAAAGCTCTTGAGAGACTTATAGACGTACAAATGAGGCAAACTATAAGTGCCGCTCATCTAGCACACACGCAACATGCATACAGCACATACTCTCTCTTGACTCACATACCAACAATGCTTAAAAAATAAGTGGGAGAGCGACTTCTCGGTCTCAGCCATCGCAACCTAACCTAACCTAACTTCGCTCGAGACGAAGTTAGCTTTCCCCTATTATTTAAATGGTTCTGTAAAAAATATGTAGTAAATATTGACCGATTTCAAAATATTTTGTTGCTTTACTCATAATACCCATCATTTTCGCACCTGCCTCGTGGAACCCAGTAAGTCCAAAAATAGCGGAGCTAGACCGACTTAACGCAAAATTAAATGTCGATTTTCATAATTTTGACTTTGCAACCCTACAGCTCCGGTTTTTTGAAACTATCCCAAGCATGGAGGCAGATGCGATAACCATATCAATTGTGAGCACATTATTTTATATTTGATCCATTTTGGAAAAGCCGTTTCCGAAAAAAAAAACCGGAACCATTGGACCAATTTATTTTTTTTCCCTGCTGAGTTGTGCGCTACAACAACAACCGCAACGAAAACAAAAATATTTGTATTTCATTTCATTTGTGATCTATTCAATAAAAAAAAAGTTTGCCAATATCAATTGAAGTTTTTGTGTTATTCAATTTTTAGCGAGACATTAAAAATTGGCCCCAGGGGTAGACCCAACCCTTAAACTGCGCGGAAAACTTATGACCCCCCTCGCCACCCTCACAACTTTGTTTAGCATTTCATTTTCTACTCTCCAGGTTGGCTTAGCAATTTACTTGAATTGTAAAAGTGTTCGAGCTGGAACTGAAAAGGAAAACTTGCCGAAACTTTGAATGCTCATATAATTATGCACTTCGCAAAGCTGGCCCTGGCCCTGATCTCTATATACCTACACTAAGAAAAAACTAGAACGAATAATTTGAGTACGAACGCTCTTGAAAAAAAAATTAGTCGCTCTTGAATTTTCAAGAATTTCGCTCTTGGAATCGAGATAAATTCGTTCTAAACGTTCTCAATTTTGTTTTTTATAGGCAAGGGGGTGAGGGCAACCTACCAACCTAACTTTGAGAGAGTAGCGTTGGAGTCGCTCTCGCAGAGAGTGAGGGCGCAAGCGCAGTTGGTCGTTGAGAGAATGAGAGCGCAGAGAGTGAGAGCGCATGCGCAGTTTGTTGTTGTGTTATAAAGGCAACTGCGTTTATTTATAAGTGTGATTTCGTCGCGTCTTTTACCTTACGAAGGTTAGCTGAGCTCGTTAAACTGCCCGTCGCCTGTGTGTGTTTCAGTCTTTCGAGGTACCGAGTTCAAGTCCCAGAAAAGTAAGTAAAAAAAAAAAATATCTTTGTGGTTATCTCAAAATCAATCACAACTTAAAACAAAGTTTGGTGGGTGGGTGGTGGTGTTGGGGTTGGTGTGGTTGATAATGGTGAGTGGGACGGGGGAGGTAGACGAGACGGACCACCACGTCGGTCGGGTCGGGTCGGTCGTGTCTCTCCCAACCCCCCACCCACCCCAAATATTCTTTTTAATTTTTTTATTTTGAGAATTATTCGTTCTTGGATCAAGTACTGAAACTCTTGAATCAATAATTATTCATACTTGGATCAAAAGCTGAAACTCTTGAATCAGGAATGTCGGGATAAAAAATTCACTCTTGAATCAAGAATTTCGCTCTTGGATCAAGAATTTTCACTATCACCGTACTTTTGAGAACGAATGCTCTTGATTCAAGAGCGAAATTCTTTATTTTTATACTCTGTACCGAAGGTACACAGAGTATATTAAGTTTGTGCAAAAGTATGTAACAGGGAGAAGGAATCATTTCCGACCCTATAAAGTATATATATTCTTGATCAGCATCAACAGCCGATTCGATATAGCCATGTCCGTCTGTCCGTCCGTCCGTCCGTCCGTCCGTCCGTCTGTCCGTCTGTCCGTCTGTCCGTCCGTCCGTCCGTATGAACGAAGAGATCTCAGAGATGGTAAGAGATAGAGGTTTGACATGTATGGGACATATATTTCTTATACTTGCAGGCAGATCAAGTTTATTTTCAATTTTTGCCACGCCCCCTCCCGCCCCCGCAATTTGGAAAAAACGTCATATCTCCCACAGTTTTGAAGATAGATCGTTCGTACCTTCTAAAGATACCTTGTAAATAAAATTATTTATCGACTTGCTGAAGGAATGATAACGATCGGATGAACGATACTCAAGTTATGAGCAAAAAAAAGGCCAGTAAACACCCAGCACCACCCCACCCACCACCGCAGCATTCTATTGAACGTCAATCTTAGTGAGAGAGAGAGAGAGAGAGAGAGAGAGTGAAACTTAGAGTTGAGCGCGTATAACTCGTGAGCAAATGCGAGCTGAGACGTTAAGGGTACAGAGTATGTTATAGTCGGGCTTGACCGACTTTCTTTCTTGTTTCTCTTAGTGTAATCCCTGGCCCAGCCACGCGTGGCTATCAGTAGAAACAGCAGGTGAGCTGGACAGCATTTCGCACAGAAACTGTCTTCAAAATTTTCCTTCCGCAGCGCAAACGCATGAGTCACATGGAACACAACGACTGCGGCAGCGGCGGCACTTGTGGCATGAGTCTGGGGCGCGGCAATTTCAAGCAAACTGGCTGTAGCATTGGACAGAAGGCTGCCATGAAAGCCAAACAGGGGTGCTGGAAATTAGACTGCGTGAATTAAGACCGCGGTCGGCGGTCTAATTGCATTCTGAAAAATGAATTTAGGCCGCGATAACAAAATGAAATTAGACCGCGCGGTCTAATTTCATTTTGCGAAATGAATTTAGACCGCCATCACAAAATGAAATTAGACCGCGCGGTTTAATTTCATTTTGCAAAATGAATTTAGACCGCCATCACCCGCCGTTGACCAAATTTTTTTTTTAAGAATCGCGCGATTTTAAAAAAAAAAATTTTGTCTACGGCGGGTGTGGAAAAAAATTTAAAAGTATCTCTCCACAATCCGTTCAAACAACAAACATTGAAAGACTAGACCGTGCGGTCTAATTTCATTTTGTGATGGCGGTCTAAATTCATTTTTCATAATGAAACAAGAAAGAAAGTCGGTCAAGCCCGACTATAACATACTCTGCACCCTTAATGTCGCAGCTCGCATTTGGTCACGAGTCAAACGGCCAGTTAACACACAACGCAGTGCGCTCTCTAAGTCTCTCTCTCTCTCTCTCTCTCTCTTTCTCTCACTAAGATTGCTTCTGCTGAACGCAATGCCTAGGTTATGGGTGGGGTGGGTGGGGTGTGTTAACTGACCGTTTTTTGCTCATAACTTGAGTATCGTTTATCTGATCTTTATCATTCCTTCAGCAAATCGATAAATACTCTACTACTAAACTTTTCTCAACGATCAACACTAAGCACAACACCAACCCACCACAACAAACCCAAGCCCCTGCTTCTTCTATAGAAAAAGCCGGCAACTACACCACCGCAAACACCCCACATAATCAATCAAGACAACTGGTAACCTATCACGACCCTGAAGAAGAAGGTTTGGATACCCTACCTAGCGAGGAATCCCAACTGTATGCAACTAAACCAGAACTAGACCGTAAATTAAGAAGTTACAACAAAGAGAAAGTTAATAGCCTTACAAAATTTCTAAAAGCTAAGGAAAAGACAGACACAAAATTAAAAGCTACTATCCCAACTAACACCAAACACTCTAAAAACAACCCTAGCCTGAACAAAACTTAAGATACGACTCAGATATCGAAGAATTATCATTATAATTAGGCAAAACCCACATTCCACAACCATTCTACACATTAACAATGTCCCTTAAAATTATACAATGGAACATTAAAGGCTACACTAACAACTACAGTGGGCTATTTATTATAATTAAGAAACACGCTCCACATATTATTTCTCTGCAAGAGACCCACTTTCAATACATTAACAACTTACCCGTCAACTATACAATAATAACAAGTTGCGCAACTAACAGATTTGGCGGAGTAGCACTCCTAGTCCACAAATCCATTCAGCACACATAAATAGACATCAACAATGACTTCGAAGCACTTGCTATCAAATTAAAATTAAAACAAAAGATAACAGTTTTCTCATGTTACATTCCTCTCTTACTAATCTTGCTAACGTACTGAACACACAACAAACACCCGTGATTGTTACAGGTGACCTAAATGGATGGCATCCCAACTGGGGATCACCAAACTCTAATGTTAGATTAAAAACAATCGCTAAATACATAGAACAATCTCAACTTATTATACTTAATGACAACTGGCCGTTTTTTGCTCATAACTCGGGTATCGTTCATCCGATCTTTATCATTCCTTCAGCAAATCGATAAATAATTTTGATTACTAGATATCTCTAGAAGGTACGAACCATCTATCATCAAAACTGTGGAAGATACACGTTTTTTCCAAATTGCGGGGGCGGGAGGGTGCGTATCAAAAATTGAAAATAAACTTGATCTGCCTGGGTCTGTATAAGAAATATATGTTCCATACATGTCAAACCTCTATCTCTTACCATCTCTGAGATCTCTTCGTTCATACGGACGGACGGACGGACAGACGGACAGACGGACATGGCTATATCGACTCGGCTATTGATGCTGATCAAGAATATATATCCTTTATAGGGTCGGAAACGATTCCTTCTCCCTGTTACATACTTTTGCACAAACTTAATATACTCTGTGTACCTTTGGTACAGAGTATAAAAAGGAAAAAAGAAGCCACTAATACATTTACATCCACAATACAATCAAGTACACCAACAGCAAAAATATGGGCCAACATAAGGCGCTTCTGCAGGCTGAAACCAGTAAAACAAATCCACTGCATAACTGACCCCTTAACCAAGCAAACTACAACAGATCAAAAACAAATAGCCAGCTCATTCGCAAACTTTTGGTCAGCTCTTTCAGAAAACTCCAACTTCAGTCAAGAATTCATTAGAAAAAAATAGAGGAAAGCTAACTTCGGCTCGACCGAAGCGTATATACCCTTGTAGCTTATATAATTTATATAAATTAAGGAATTAAATGATTTTCGTTGAGCATTCTTAGCTGAGTTATTTCCCAAACTCAGCAATAAGATGGCTCCTCTACTTTGACCATTTTTTTGCTAGGTTGTTATATGCCAGCTATATGATATATTCGTCCGATTTCGACCAAACTCCCCAAAATTGTATGGAAATTGATAATATTCACAAGTGAAAGGTATAAAGACGCTACCATTGAGAACAAAAAAGTTTTCGCACTAGAACTACTATTCGACCTATAGTTCCTATGGAAACTATAGTTTATAGTCATCCGATATGGATCATACTTGGCACTGTGTGGTAGCATATAATATTGATCAGTAACAAGTTTGGGAGCGATAGCATTAAAAACAAAAAAGTTTTTTATACTAAGACTTTTTTCAGACATATCTTTTGTATGGCAGCTATACTATTATAGTTGGCTGATTTTCATAAAATTTGGTGGAGTTGTGTAAAAGCATAGAAAACTTATAAAAACGAGGATTGGAGACGTTTGCTTTGAAGAAAAAAAGTTTTTCGCTCTAAAACTACTTTTTCGACCGAACGTTCCTATGGCAGCTATATGCTATGGTCATCCGATCCGGCCGGTTCCGACAAATGAGCAGCGTATTTGTACCAAAATGCTTCGTGCAAAGTAGCAAAAGTAGTTTGATTCAAAAAAGGAAAATCGACTTCTGATAGTCTCCTTTATGCAGACTATTTAATAACGAAGTCGCTCGCCGCCAAAAAACACACCTCACTCATCTCTCTTGACTTCTCAAGAGCATTTGATCGAGTAGGTGTTCACAGTATAGTAGATCAACTAATAGAATGGAAATGTGAACCAAAAATAGTCAAATATGTCATACACTTTATGAGAAACAGGAAAATAATAGTCAGAGTCGGATCACACACATCTAATACCCTTCCACTTGATAATGGTATACCTCAGGGCTCCAATATATCGGTAGTCTTATTTTTATAGCTTTTAATAAACTTGCCAACAAAGAAATTAGCTTCAGCGCGTACGCTGATGACTTCTTCCTTATCATCAACTTTAGCAAAAAAAAAAATGTACAATTTAATCTAGACGCACTATTTCAAAACATAGCAGACTGGGGCTTATACTCCGGTGCATCGCTATCTAAAACGAAATGTCAGCACCTACATATTTGCAGAAAACTAAGCTGTCAATGTACCATAGCTTGCAATAATATTATAGTCCCCAACGTACTTTCACTTAAAATACTCGGTATGACAATAAATAACAGATATAATAGGACCTCTCACATAAACGCCTTTATTCCCTCGCTGTCAAACAAACTTAACATCATCAAATGTGTAGCCAGCCATAAATTCAATTGCAACACAAATACACTGCTTAACATCACAAAAAGTATACTAATATAGATAATAAATTACGGACTGTTCTTATATGGATACGCCCCAAAAAGCACACTAAACAAATTAAAAACCACCTTCAAAGCATCAAACCACCTTCAAAGTTCAACAGCCAAACTTTCAAAAACCCTTCTAAACTCTAAAAACACCCCCATTCACAAATTCTTTAAACACCAAAACCCAGAAATAACTCACTTCAATTATAGATCGTACCATGCTTACCACAAAGAATTCGGAAACTAGAACCTTCCTGGTCACTACCCACAAACTTAATAAACACAACTGTTCTGACTCACTTTCTGCTGTGGACGCAATTCTTAACACAAACAATAACAGCACATACCCAGCATCCATTAGATCGATACTAACCTCACTAGCCCCTAAAATACAAATCCTCTGGATACCAGGACATAGTGACATAGCAGGCAACGAGCTGGCTGATAAGTCGGCAAAGACTGCATTAAAAATGCCACTAATACTTTCCCCAAACTTAAACTCATCTGACATATACTACGTTTATACGCCAGCTATTTGCAAATAGAAATAATTTTTAAATAACAAACTCACTGTTTATACACTAAATACCAAACGTAAGTTAATGTATTATTTTTAGTGCTGCCTGACTGCCATCAAGCAGTTTCATGGCCTTATTTTCTTTCATTAGTCCAAGTAGTACCTTGGTATCCGGTTTAGTCCAATTGCAACGTTTGTTTTCAGTTGTTATCTTAAAAATTTTCGGCTGACGGAGATCCTCTAACTGAACCCTCCCCGAGGGTGTCGGCTGGGCAATGGACACTGTATGCACCTCGGCTAAAAGCGAGCTATACCTAGTGTCACTTGCGCGTCTTACACCCAGGAAATGCAGTGTCTAGCTAAGGCGAAGGCCAGCACTATCCAGCTTCAGTTGGCTAGAGTTGAGCCGGAGCCATGGTTAAGAGGTGCCTGGCAGCAGGCATAAAATGCTATGGGGTGGTTCCCAAGAATAACGAGAGCGTAAGTTAAAGTCGGCTCTAACCGACTTCGATATACCCGTTACTCATGCATAGAAATGTTTAATAGCCATCCTGTGAGCCTGAGGTGAGACAGCCGAAAAGTATGCAACATTTTTTTAACTCGGCTATTTATTATCCGCCAGATAGTAATAGACATTTGTCAATTACTAAATCCAACATAAATGCCTCCAAATTCATCACGATAAACAGATCAGACAACAAAACTTTTGAAAACGTATCACCTTTCCTAATAAAAACGAGAGCGTAAGTTAAAGTCGGCTCTAACCGACTTCGATATACCCGTTACTCATGGAAACAAATGTTTATTAGCCTTCCTGTATGCCTGAGGTGGGTCAGCCGAAAAGTATGCAACATTTTTTAACTCGGCTATTTATTATCCGCCAGATATTAATAGACATTTGTCAATTACTAAATCCAACATAAATGACTCCAAATTCATCACGATAAACAGATCAGACAACAAAACTTTTGCAAACGTCGGTCAAGCCCGACTATTACATACTCTGCACCCTTAATGTCGCAGCTCGAATTTGGTCACGAGTCAAACGGCCAGTTAACACACAACGCACAACGCAGTGCGCTCTCTAAGTCTCTCTCTCTCTCTCTCTCTCTCTCTCTCTCTCACTAAGATTGCTGCTGAACGCAATGCTTGGGTTATGGGTGGGGTGGGTGGTGGTTGTTAACTGACCGTTTTTTGCTCATAACTTGAGTATCGTTCATCCGATCTTTATCATTCCTTCAGAAAATCGATAAATAATTTTGAGTACTATATATCTCTAGAAAGTACGAACCATCTATCATCAAAACTGTAGGAGATATGACGTTTTTTCCAAATTGCGAGGGCGTGGCAAAAATTGAAAAATAAACTTGATCTGCGTGCAGACAATAGGAGTCTACATTTCAAATTTGGTTGCTCTAGCTTTTCTAGTTTCTGAGATCTAGGTGTTCATACAGACAGACAGACGGACGGACGGACAGACGGACAGACGGACATGGCTATATCGAATCGGCTGTTGATGCTGATCAAGAATATATATACTTTATATGGTCGGAAATGATTCCTTCTGGCTGTTACATACATTTGCACGACTTTAGTATACCCTTTTACTCTACGAGTAACGGGTATAAAAAGTAACCAATATGGGTCCATTATGAACAAACATCAAGACCAAACTCGGGCTGGGATATCAGCGCAAACGTCGGTGGAAGGCGTGACTGCTACCACCGGCGGGCACGGTGAGGAGAAATCCTCTCTTCGCGTCGCCAGCGGTCACACCTCTGTTGCGGTTGGAGCAGGCCAAGACAGTTGTACAGCTACTGCCAATACGACAGATAAAGCCAAAGTGTGGAGTGGTACCGCAGTCCATGCAGACTCGGACTGCGAGTCGCACGGCGGCTCAATAAACTCTGAGGCCGAGGAAAAGCTGCTGCTCTCCCCAGTCCAGGCGGGTTCTAGTACCTCAAGTAAGGTAAGGCCCAAAAAGGACTAAGGAGGGCATGCGAGCGAAGGCCCAATACAAGGCGGCGCTCAAGATCAAAGCGCGGCTCGATGGCAGCGGTAAGCTCTCCCCAGAAGAGAGCAAAAAGCTGGCATGGGCCGAGCAAAAGATCAAGGAGGGTCGCAAGCACTTTGCGGAGAGACCGGCAATGAAAGCCACCTCCGCCGCATACGTTAACAGGGTGGAGGAAAGCGTGGTAATGAAGCGGCAGCGCTCATCCGAGCAAGCGAAGGTAGAGGCCCCAGTCACCAAACGGCCATGCCCAAGACCGCGGAGCCATGCTTTACCAAGCTCCACCCCAAACACACAAAAACCGACAAAGGAGTCGGCCAGCCACGTGGCAAAACGGCATCTCACCGTAGCCCTAGTCGACAAAAACGACCCTTTCGGAAAAATGACGCCAGAACAATGGAAGCAAGTGGAGGGGATGCTGTTCGAAGAAATTTTTAAGAAAATGGACGACCCAGCAGCGCAACCGGTAACGTTTGACGGAGCAGGCTAGCTGTTTGGAGTCAAGATCCTCAAATGTATGGACGATCTCACCCTCAAGTGGGTCAAAAGCGTCGTTGCAGACATGGGAAGCCCATGGGAGGGTGCACAGCTGGAGGTTGTTGACAGAACACGTATTCCGTCAGTTCCGAAGGCGAAAGTGCTCTTCCCAAGGGTAGTACCAAAGGAGCAGGCGCTGAAACTGCTACGGTGGCAAAACCCGGACGTGCCAACAAGCGACTGGAAGGTGCTATATGTTGCTAAGCCCGACAAGAACGGGCAGCACATGGTCCTCCAGATCAACAAGGAGGCCGACGATTTGCTCTACCCAAGGTTCGGGAAGATGGCGTGGGGAGTAGGCAGCGTGCACCTACGACTCAAAAAGCGCCACCGAGAAGACAAGAACGAGCACACGCTGGAGGCAGGGGAGGTCGAGAAGGACCTTGGCATCGACGAGGTGGTCGAAAGAGCCAGCAGCCTCGACATTACAGAGGCAGTGCACTCTGCTGAGAGCGAAGGGGATAGTGCCTCAGCCATGGTAGTTGACCCATCCAGCCTGGAGAACGGCTAATTTGCCTTTATGACAATGCTGCCTAAAAAACTTCTGAGAAAATCTGTAACCTTGAAATTTAATGGGTAATCCTTAATACTATAATTTAAATTTATCTGACGTATTTTTGCAAGTTCTTTTTAATATTCCATTCAGCTTTGCAAAATTTCGCATATATAATGGCATATTGACCCAAATGATGGCAAGAACACCGGATGTACTACCTGTATACATATTACATACATAATGTACCAACATTGTACATATTACAGATTCAGCTTAACAACTAATAAGGAATTTAAAGTTTCTTCACTCAAAGAACTACGTTTTCCACTCAAAATAAAATGAAGCGCTGAAAATGTCATTTCAACGGACACCTGAGTCACCGGTGTAGCCTGCACAACCTGTGCCCAAGCAGACTCCTCACTCGTAAATACACACACACGCACACAAACTCAAAATACTATTATTTTCTTCGCTAGCATCAAAACGGTCAGCGAATAAGTAGAGCAAAACGAAAACAAAAAAATCGGTTGTTCGCCGAGCACAGACCGATTTATTCAAGAGAGCATTAATCTCTGACTCTTTGCTCAATGGGTCCATAAATAACAGTTATTTTTGAACAGCGAAAAATGGTCAACTGTTATCTGCGAGCTCTGCTCCTGACATTAATACATAGTACTACATAATAACCCACACTACACCATTGTATATAGCCGAAGGCCTCTGTAGCTAGTGCTATAATTCTTAAGCTTGACTTAGTTTTGTAAACTTGTCTATCTGTAAATAATAATAATAAAAAAAGACAGGTTAAGTAAGAAATATATTGAATGCGTAACAAAACCTTCTTGCGTGTTCATTTAATGTGGACGGCTCGGTATCGAAGATTCGTGGAGTCGTAACACGATGACTATAGCATGTATGTACGTAGCTGCCATGGGAATGATAGGTCAAAAAAGTAGTTCTAGTGAGAAAAAACTTTTTTGTTTTCAATGGTAGCGTCTTTAATCTCTCCTACTATAACTATTTTCTGCTTCAGCACAATTTTGAAGATTTTTATTAAATTCAGATGAATATATCAAATAGCTGTCATATAAACTACTGGACATGCGGAAGTGGCGTCATTTATTGGTGAGCTTGGGAAATCAATAAACTAACATTGTTCAAAACGAAAATGAAATTGATCCCTGAAAATCATTCAAAACCATTATTTCTTACAGTTTACGAGCTGAAGTTTATAAACTTCGATCAAGACGAAAGTAGCTTTCCTCTATTATTTAAATGGTACTGGAAAAAGTATGTAGTAAATATTGACCGATGTCAAAATTTTTTGTTGCTTTACTCATAATACCCATCATTTTCGCACCTGCTTTGGGGAACCCAGTAAGTCCAAAGATAGGAGCTAGACCGACAGCTCCGGTTTTTTGAACCTATCCCAAACATGGAGGCAGATGCGATAACCATATCAATTGCGAGCACATTATTTTATATTTGATCCATTTTGGATAAGCCGTTCCCGAAAAAAAAACCGGAACCATTGGACCAATTTATTTTTTTGCCCTGCTAAGTTGTGCGCTACAACAACAACCGCAAAGAAAACCAAAATATTTTTATTTCATTTCATTTGTGATCTATTCAATAAAAAAAACGTTTGCCAATATCAATTATAGCTTATGTGTTATTCAATTTTTAGTGAGGCGTTAAAAATTGGCCCCAGGGGTAGACCCTACCCTTAAACTGCGCGGAAAGTTATGACCCCCCTCGCCACCCTCACAACTTTGTTTAGCATTTCATTTTTAACTTTCAAAGTTGGCTTAGCAATTTACTTGAAGTGTAAAAGTGTTCGAGCTGGAACTGAAAGGAAAACTTGCCGAAACTTTGAAGAATCACATAATTATGCACTTCGCAACGCTGGCCCTAGCCCTGATCTCTATTTACCTAATCTCTGGCCCAGCCACACGTGGCTATCAGTTCAAACAGCAGATGAGCTGGACAGCATTACGCACAGAAATTGTCTAAAAAATTTTCCTTCCGCTGCGCAAACGCATGAGTCACATGGAACACAACGACTGCGGCAGCGGCGGCACTTGTGGCATGGGTCTGGGGCACGGCAGTTCCAAGCAAACTGCCTCTAGCATTGCACAGAAGGCTGCCATGGAAGCCAAACAGGCGTCGGATACCCAGCAGCCCGCTGCTGAGGCAGCTACCCGTCAGGTCAAACAACAATTGGCTGAGAAGGCAATTGCAGCGGCCAGAGCTGCGGAGGCTGCACTGGCTGGCAAGCAGCAAATTGTCGAGCAACTGCAGGAGGAAGTAAGAGAGGCAGACATTCTGGTTCAGGAGGAGGGTTCTTCGTTGTCCAGCTCGCAGTTTAATCTGAGTGCTGCAGCTGCTGCGGCCAAGCAGGCTGCTTTATTGCTGCAGGCCTTGCATTAGGATTGCCCAGGAAAATCTGGGAAATGCGGAATCGGCAGCCAGTGGTGCCCATCATGGAGTGATTGAGAAACTTCAGCTCGTGGAGGCTGCACGGAACCGTGTGGAACTGTTAATCCGGCAGCTCAAAGCAGCAAAAATGGATTACAACAATACGAAAGGGGCGGCCTACAAGGCCGCTTGTGCGGCGGCAGAGGCCAGAGAAAAAGCTTCCGAGATCGACGTCGGACAATGTGAAGAAAGGTAGTCGCCGCAAAAAGAGAGCAGGGAAATTTATTTTTTAATTAAGTTTCTTGTGTATTGTGGTAGCCCAATTTTTTTAATTGTTGTGTCCAGTATATGGGTTGCAATGGCCGTTGTTCCTTATCCAAAATAGTCGTGTTTTTATTTCATATTTTTCGCCTACGCGTTTCGGCCGCTTATCGCTCCTTCTTCAGGGAGACTGTTTATTTCTATCACATTAAAACCAATAACGAAAAACATACATTTTTATGCTCTGTACCAAAAGTACACAGAGTATATTAAGTTTGTGAAGAAGTACACAGAGAAAACAAAATTGGCTGCACGGCGCGTGTAGAAACGTCAAAGCTTAACGAAACGCATTGCGCCCTGCTAAATTGAACACAAAATGTAGAGTTCAGAAAGCTACAGGTAACGTGTAGGTATTCAATATCTAAACGTCGCGTTTAGAAAAGCTAAATGCTGCGTGGGCATATGCAAAATCTACACGACAAGAATATCAGCTTATTTCCAAATAACTTCTACATTTTTCATGCAGCAATCTGAATACCACACGAGTGTGTAGGTTTTCTACACGCGGCGTGTGGAAATTTAAATCCTTCATAAGCATGTGGAAATTCTAAATGAAAAATATAGCTCTAAATCAGTAATGAATTCTTACATTTTTCGTTTAGAAAACTGATCACACGCGAAGTGTAGGTTTTCTACACGCCGCGTTTAGAATTACAAATGCTACGTGTTGGAAATCTACAAGAACCGTGTGCAAATTTCAGTCCCGTATATAAATGCTCAGAGCACTGAATTCGAACTTAAGAACTACAATCAAGCTAAAATTGGTGTATGTTCAATACAAGTACATCTTACTCAATACAAGTAACACATTAGATGCCTTGCCTCAGAGGCGCTGCGGAGCTCAGCCGTCTAACGCGTCGTTCCAACCGTGTTTTTCAGTCCAAGGGCCCCGAGTTCAAATCACCCCCAGAGTAATTAAAAAAAAATTTATATAAATTTGTTTAATGTGATATTTTTCAGAACCAAACTTGGTGGGGGGTCTGGGTTGGTGGTCCTCTTCTGCTCTGAGATGAATTATGCGCATAGCGAAATAATTGAGCTTGCAAGATAGCTGCAGCGCGCGAGTTATCAGGTCGTGACGGTGGGTGGGGGGGCGTTTCACCAAGGCGGAGGCTGATGGTCTTCTCTTGAGATGACCGTTGAGTCGATTTGTCTGGTTCTTCCTAGTCAATTTCAGTGGATGGTTCCCGTTTTAATAAATTCCGTAAGACGTGTTGTTCGTTTGAATTTGAATACAAATATGATTTTATTTGTCACAAAATATTATGTCTAAGTCTCTGCTGCTCACAGGCAGCTCTTATATATAAGAATGTATATGTGTGCGAATGTATTTATGTTTACAAAATGCTTATGCTAGTTGTGTTCTTTGTTTCATATGTACATTGTTGGCTTTCTGTCTATGCTGCACTTTTGGGGATCGTTGGCCGGCTGGCCGGCCGGATGCCCGTGTCATATTGCGGAGTAAACATTATTGGCCAGTGGCGGGTCAGACATGGGTGTAGCCCGTGGCGGTTTAGGGGGTACACCACTGGTGGTGGTAACTCGCGTGCATATAAACCAAAATAAATAATTAACGAGAGCGTAAGTTAAAGTCGGCTCTAACCGACTTCGATATACCCGTTACTCATGAAAACAAATGTTTAATAGCCTTCCTGTGTGCCTGAGGAGGGTCAGCCGAAAAGTATGCAACATTTTTTTAACTCGGCTATTTATCATACGATCTTGATGAAAATTTCAGGGCTTATAGATGTTGCGAATATAAATGTACATTTTAAATTTGAGATCGATATCTCAAAAATTGTGGGAGATATTCAACATTTTTTATTGTGGGGGCGGAGGTGGGCGTGGCAAAAATTTGAAATAAACTTGATCTGAGTGCAGACAATAGGAGTCTACATTTCAAAAATTGGTTGCTCTAGCTCTTCTAGTCTCTGAGATCTAGGTGTTCATACAGACAGACGGACGGACGGACAGACGGACAGACGGACATGGCTATATCGACTCGGCTGTTGATGCTGATCAAGAATATATATACTTTATATGGTCGGAAATGATTCCTTCTGCCTGTTACATACATTTGCACGACTTTAGTATACCCTTTTACTCTACGAGTAACGGGTATAAAAAAAGCGTGCAGTCATTATACCCTTGCAAAGGGTATTAAAACTTTGCCAGAAGTTTGCAACGCATAGAAATATTCATTTCTGACCCCATAAACTATATATATTCTTGATCAGGGCGACGAGCTGAGTCGATTGAGCCTTGTCCGTCCGTCTGTCTGCCCGTCTGTCCGTCCGTCCGTCTGTCCGTTCGTCCGTCTGTCCGTCTGTTTCTACGCAAACTAGTCTCTCAGTTTTAAAGCTATCGTGCTGAAATTTTGCACAGAGTCTTATGCACTGCACGCTGCTAATATGTCGGAACCGACCGGATCGGATGACTATATCTTATAGCTGCCATAGGAACCATCGGTCAAAAAATGGGTCTTAGTGAGAAAAACTTTTTTGTTTTCAATGTTAGCGTCATTAAATTCGGCCATTATTAATGTTATATGCTTTCAAACAGATGTTCAAATTTTGGTCAAAATCGGATGACTATGTCAAATAGCTGCAGTGAATAATAGTGAAAAAAAAAACTTTTCTGTTTTCAAGTAAATCGTTCTAAAGGTCGGTGATTATTAATATTAAGCGCTTTCAAACTAATTTGAAAAAGTTGATCAACATCGGGTGACTATATCTTATGGTTGCCAAAGGACTGATCGGTCGAAAATGGGTCTTGGTAAGAAAATTTTTTTGTTTCAATGTTAGTATCCTTAAAATCGTTGATTATTATACCCTTGCAAAGGGTATTATAATTTTGCCCAGAAGTTTGCAACGCATAAAAATACTCATTTCCGACCCCATAAACTATATATATTCTTGATCAGGGGGACGAGCTGAGTTCATTGAGCTTTGTCCGTCCGTCTGTCTGTCCGTCTGTCTGTCCGTCTGTCTGTCTGTCTGTCCGTCTGTTTCTACGCAAACTAGTCTCTCAGTTTCAAAGCTATCGAGCTGAAATTTTGCACAGAGTCTTCTTTTTACTGCACGCTGCTAATATGTCGGAACCGACCGGATCGGATCACTATATCTTACAGCTGCCATAGGAACCATCGGTCGAAAAATGGGTTTTAGTGAGAAAAACTTTTTTGTTTCCAATGTTAACGTGATTAAACTCGGTCATTAATAATATTATATACTTTCAAACAAATTTGCAAATTTTGGTCAAAATCGGATGACTATATCTTATAGCTGTCATAGGAACCATAGGTCGGAAAATGGGTTGTAGTGAGAAAAACTTTTTTGTTTTCAATGTTAACGTGATTAAACTCGGACATTAATAATATTATATACTTTCAAACAGATTTGAAAATTTTGGTCAAAATCGGATGACTATATCTTATAGCTGTCATAGGAACCATCGGTCGGAAAATGGGTCTTAGTGAGAAAAACTTTTTTCTACCGTTCTTAAATTTGGCCAATATAAATATTCTATGCTTTCAAATAGGAGGACTATATGCTATTTATGTGATGTGAACGATTGGTAAGAAATGTGTTCTATTGAGAAACACTTTTTTTATTTTCAATGCTAGCGTTCTTAGGCTTAGCGATTAGATGACTTATAGCTCTGCAAAATGCGCTTGAGAAAGTATGTAAGTAGTATGTGGTCATTCTATATTACGAATAATTTTAATAATTTAAAAAATTAAGGAAAAAATTTCCGTAAAAATGTGTCTTTCATGATTAGGTAAACTATATTTCTAACACACAACTTTTTAACCAATTTTTATATTGATGGTGACGTAACAGGTATAGTTATTTTCCTAGTGCTTTTCCTTTCCGGTACATGCAGGTAATAATGACCCAATTATGCGGTCTAATGCTATCCCTTTTTGGTACCTACAGGTACCAGGAAGGGCTTATCTTTTTAGCAATGCCCCTGTTTAACCCTTTTTGGCCTAGTACCAGGAAGGGATTACCTTTTTAGCGATTCGCCTGTTTAACCCTTTCTAGTATATACCTGTAGTAGCGAGCTTTGAAGTCGATATAGGTCAGAGAAAGGTTGCAACTGGTAATGCTTCGCTTGTGTGTGATACCTGTTTACGAAAGACGCCGATATATAAACCATATACTTAACACGCGCGCGGATCAGTTGATTTTTAGCTACCACACAGAAAGGAGCACATCGAATTAAGCAAATAATATAAAGTGAATAAAAAGTGGCAAAGTAAACATTTTTAAGTGAATTATATAGTGATAAAAAGTAAACATTTTTAAGTGAGCGAAGTACACAGTGATAAAAGAACTTAGTAAGAAGTAAAATCAATCAAAATGCCACGAGTATCTACAATGTCCCAGGAGCAACGACGACAGGCGTCCCGTTATCGAGCTCGCGTCCGTTACCAGCAAAATGCGTCTCAGATATCAACTAGGAATGCTCGTCGATTGGCCGCTAATCGCGAAGGGAATCTGGAAGTTCGTCAAGTAGAGCGGGAGCGTGATGCTACAAATCATTCGCAACGACGACGTAGCTTGCGTTATCTTGAACGTGAACAGTTGGAAAACACTGCTCAGCACCAACAACGGCGTCAACTTCAGGATTACCGCCAGGACGAGCGTGAAAGGGATGCTATTGCACATTTTCAGCGCAGGGAAAATGAGGAGTATCGCCGAGAAGAGCAGGAAAGAGATGCAGTCGCGCATTCTCAGCGCAGGGAAAATGAGGAGTATCGCCGAGAAGAGCAGGAAAGAGATGCAGTCGCGCATTCTCAGCGCAGGGAAAATGAGGAGTATCGCCGAGAAGAGCAGGAAAGAGATGCAGTCGCGCATTCTCAGCGCAGGAAAAATGAGGAGTATCGTCTAGAAGAGCAGGAAAGAGATGCAGTCGCCCATTCTCAACGCAGGGAAAACTCGGAAGTCAGAAGACAAGAGCAGTTGGAAAATACTGCTCAGCACCAACAACGGCGTCAAATTCCGGATTACCGCCAGGACGAGCGTGAAAGGAATGCTATTGCACATTCACTGCGCAGGGAAAATGAGGAGTATCGCCTAGAAGAGCAGGAAAGAGATGCAGTCGCCCATTCTCAACGCAGGGAAAACTCGGAAGTTAGAAGACAAGAGCAGTTGGAAAATACTGCTCAGCACCAACAACGGCGTCAAATTCAGGATTACCGCCAGGACGAGCGTGAAAGGGATGCTATTGCACATTCACTGCGCAGGGAAAATGAGGAGTATCGCCGAGAAGAGCTGGAAAGAGATGCAGTCGCCCATTCTCAACGCAGGGACAATTTGGACTTTCGCCAAGAAGAACGAGAAAGGAATACATATCGTCGCCGAAACACAAGGAACAACCCTTTCACCAGAGCTAGGGAGCAGTTTGTGAATTCATCACAGCGCCGGGAAACAAGACTGCAACGCCGGCTTCGGGGACAGCGTTTACAGGAAATGGCTCAGGATCGTCTGTTAAACTACAGAGAAAACCCAGAAAATCGACTCGAGGAATCAAGAAGACAATCTCAGCAGAACATTGCTGCCAGAGAAGAATTATTACCAGAAGTCCGAGAGGAAGAATTGGAGCATCAACGCCAGCGAAGAAGGGAGACCGCGCGGGAACAATACAAACGCAAAATTAAGGAAGGGCCAACGGAATGCTGCACATGCTGCGGAGGGACATGGTTCCCAGATAAGGTTAGTGGTTTGCACAAATTGGCTATCTCTTCTAAATCCCCTAATATTAATGTAGACAACACTTTTTATCTGTCGGGCAAATTTCCCAATCCGACAGGTAAATATTTATTCTGTTCCACTTGCCGCAAAGCTGTTTCCTCAGGTAAAATACCTTCCCTTTGTCTGTCACACGGGTTTGACTTTCCCGAAATTCCTGCCTGCCTAAAGGGGCTGACCTGTTTAGAAGAGCGACTCATTTCACCCAGAATTCCATTCATGCGTATTATTTCCCTCGGTTATGAAAGGCAATGTGGCGTAAGAGGCGCTGTAGTCAATGTACCTATTTCCGTCTCTGATACAGTGACTGCGCTTCCGCGCACTTTTGACAACACACATGTTATACAGGTTCATTTAAAACGAAGGCTGGAGTACGCCCACAATTTCCTGACCGAAACTATTCGCCCTGCTCGCGTTCTCGAGGCTTTGCGTTACTTAGTTAACACTGAGCTGTACATAAAACACAATATATCTGTGTCCGCTGATTGGTTAAATCAGGTTGGCAACTCTGAAGAAGTGCCCTTTATCGCCGATGAAGCAGATAGGTCCCTTGTAGATGAACTTATTGGTCAAATAAATCTTAGTTCAGTTAACCAAGACCCTTCGGATCAAGAAGAAATTCTTAATCCGGGGGGGCATGAAACTATGTTAGATAATGATGCAATTCAAGAAAATTCAGCCATTAGTCGAATAGCTCTGGCTCCCGGTGAAGGTCGTAGACCAGCGGACTTGGCACTAGACGCGGATGCTGAGGAACTTTCGTTTCCCACAATATCCTGTGGCGAAATTTTTAAGGCTAGTACAACATACGTTCGAAAAGCAAGATCTCAGATTCGGTTTTATGATCGCCGTTGCGCGATTGTACCCAAAGTACTTTATATGTACAAGCGCTACGAACTTGAGCGAATTAGAAATGCGACTTCAATCTGCTTGAGGAAAAAATCTGGGACAAATAACATAACAGCAGCCAATATGAGGGACGAATCCTTTGTCGAAAACTTAGTGCAGCATGACGATGGATATCATATTCTTAAAGGTTTGCGGTCCGCTCCAGCTCATTGGGAGGCGGAGAAAAAGAAAGTAATTGCGATGATTCGACAATTTGGGTTGCCTACATTTTTTATTACACTTTCCGCTGCTGAAACGAAATGGACTGAACTTTTGGTTATTCTCGCTCTTCTCTTGGATAATCGAAATATCACCGAGGAGGAGGCATCCAGGCTTTCCAACGCCGAAAAAGCTAGGCTCATTCGTTCCGAACCAGTGACCTGTTCGAGGTACTTCGATAACAGATTGCGACAATTAATGAAATTGTTTAAGTCTGATATCTTTGGGGAACTCCAACTTACCCACTATTATTGGAGAATCGAATTTCAGCACAGAGGATCACCGCACTCGCATGGTATGTACTGGCTGGCTGGTGCCCCAAAGCTCGAAGGTAGCATTTCCCCCAACACAGAGCAGGTGGTTCATTTTATCGACAGATTTATCACCACCAATGGAGCTGACACAGATCTACAAGATGTCATCCAGTACCAGCGCCACAGACATAGTGCATCATGCTTAAGGGAGCTTCGAGGTCAACAATTCTGTCGGTTTAACATGCCATACCCCCCCATGCCTCAAACGGAAATTCTCTATCCGTTAGAAGAGGACGCGCCGCACATTGAAAATCACAAGTCTCTGTTCAAAAAAATCAAAGAGTTTCTGACGTCAGGTTCAGAAGAAGAAGCATCAAGTCGATTAAATAATTTTGAATATTTTTTGGCCCAAATTGACACCACTTTTGAGTGCTATAAACTCGCTCTACGATCCAGTTTGAAAAAGCCACAGGTTTTCCTTCGTAGAAATTATTCCGATAAGTTGCTGAATGCTTATAATAGGGATATTTTGGGGTTACACAGAGCAAATATGGATATTCAATTTATTCTTGACGCGTATGCCTGTTGTAGCTATATAATTAACTACATCAACAAATCAGACAGGGGCGTTTCTCAGCTGCTTCGTGAAGCCATGATTGAGGTAAATCAAGGAAATATCCCTGTTAAAAGAAAATTGCAACATATCGGAAACAAGTTTGTACATGCGACAGAGATTTCAGCACAAGAAGCAGCATACAATATTTTGGGGCTGCATATGTCTGAGGCAAGTAATGCCGAATTGTTTATAAATACCTCCCATCCGGACCAAAGAGTCCGAATGGTCAAATCAAGAAGTGTATTAAATGAACTGCCCGTAGACTCCACTGATATTTTCGTGCCAAACTTGCTTGACCGATATGCTCAGAGACATGCGCTATTAAGTGGAATATGCTTGGCGGAGTTTGCGGCTTTTTATGAGTTTAAGAAATCCAGGGCACGGCGGTCAGAGGAGGCGGAAGATTACGATGAACATGAAGAAGATGCAGAAGTTGAAGACAATTTAACTGATCGAAGATACGATCAACTTGATGGCAGTGGTTCTGTTAAACGACGTAGACAACCAAAAATTATTAGATGGAGACGCTTTAGTTTTAACACTTCGCCATCAGAATATTTTAGGGAAAACGTAATGCTTTTCCACCCATGGCGAAGCGAACAGTCCGAGCTGATTTCAAATGATAACGAAAACACATTTAGGGTAAACAATGCCCAAATTAGGGTAAACAAACAACAATTTGATGTATTCGATGATATGGAATTGGAGAACGTCCTTCAAGATCTTCGGAATGAAAATGAAGAAGATTCCGGTCATCAAGAAATTTCAGCCTCGCAATTCCTTGATGATGAATTCAGGGCTCTAGCTGTTCCAAATATTGATCGCAATGTCAATATATTTGAGGATGGCAACGTTCCTAACGACGTGGAAGACCACGAAGATGGTGGTATCCGACTTATTAAACTGCCCCCATTGGTATCGGAAGTTGATCTTTGTTCCCTGGTACGCTCTCTCAATTCCAAGCAACGTCAATACTATGCCCACGTGATGCATAATGTTTGTGAAAAAAAAACGTTCTATGAATACGTTGGCGGTGGTGCTGGTGTCGGTAAAAGTAGGCTGATTTCCACTTTATATCAGTCAGTGACTTGGCGATCAAATAAAATACCTGGTGCCACCGATTCTGCAAAGGTTCTCCTTTGCGCACCAACTGGAAAAGCTGCTTTTGGTATTGGGGGCTTACACTGCACTCCATATTCTCCTTGCCTCTTAATCAGTCAACTGGGGCCTTAAGGTCTCTGAGCAATGATGTCCTTAATACCATGCATTGCAAATTAATTGATATTCAACTGATTATCATTGATGAAATATCTATGGTCGGAGCCAAAATGTTGTCATATCTGGATCAAAGGCTCCGCCAAATCCTTAGAAATCAGGATCAATGTTTTGGAGGAGTTTCCATAATTGTGTTTGGGGACTTAAAACAGCTCTCTCCAGTTGGCGACAGCTGGATATTTTCTGAAAGGACAAATAATCCATATAGCGTTCTAGCTGGTACCAACCTCTGGGAAAATTTCAAATTTTTCGAGCTCACCGAAATTATGCGGCAGCGCGGTGACCGCAGTTTTGCGGTAGCATTAAATAACATGTCCGAAGCCAGCATGACCGAATCTGACATTGACCTTTTTAAAGAAAGAGTAGTTTCAGCTAGCGCAGTTCCTTCTGATGCCATACATTTGTTTTACTCAAACGATGAGGTCGCCAATTACAATACCCTGAAACTAGCCCAAATAAATACTGAGGAGTTTGTTTCGACTGCCATTGATACTGTCAAGGCAGCAAACATGTCGGCGACAAATCGCTTAAACACTTTGAGGCATGCACAAAGGATGAAAAGTTCCAAGACTCAAGGACTTGTCTACTCTCTGCATTTAAAAACTTTAGCTAAATACATGGTAGTTATAAATATTGATACAAGTGACGGTCTTGTAAGTGGTGCGAATGGTCAACTAATGCAAATTGACCACAGCACAATAAACGATTCAGTTGTAGTAACTACCCTATGGATATTGTTTACCGAGCCATCGGTTGGTGCTATTGCCAGGTCCAAAGTAAGAAGCAGTCCCCATCCTAACTGGACTCCAGTCCAAAAAGTGGCTCGAACTTTTCAGTGTGGTCGATCTGAGCATGCTTCGATTGATCGCAAGCAGTTTCCTGTTGTACCTGCTGAGGCTATAACCATTCATAAGAGCCAAGGAGCAACCTATGGCAAAGTCGCTGTGCATCTTCAAAGAAGCATTAGCCGAGCTGCGCTTTATGTGGGTTGTAGCAGAGCAACTAGCGCATCGGGCCTTTTCATATTGGGTGAATTTGTTGCTCCAACTAGATTTGGAGCAAGCAATGTTCAGACAGAGCTCCAAAAACTTAGAGGAGAAAAGGCTTTGACTACGCAATACGAATATCTGCTCAGTCGATGGCAAGAAATTTCATTATACTACCACAATGTTGAATCTCTTCGAAAGCATCACGAAGATATTTCGAACGATCAAATTATTTGCTCAGCAGACTTCTTATGTTTCGTTGAAACCTGGACTCTTCCAACCGAAGAGTACAATATTAGTGATTTCGACATCATAAGAAGAATGGATGGCAACCGACTTGATGGTGTTTCAAAGAATGGAATAATAGTTTATGCCAAGCAGAGCATTTCACAAAATGTAACATTCTTATTTGAAACAATTGAAACATCAGAACCGAGAAAAATATATCAGTCGATCGCCTTCAAATACTTGGATACATCTTTTATAATTGCTTATAGGAATCCAACATTTCCTATTACAAGGTTTCGTAATGAAATTAAGAAAGATGTTGCCAAAGTACGTCTTACGGGTATTAATAAAGTGGTAATACTAGGAGATTTTAATATTTGTCGATCAACCTACACAGATCCGCTCGAGACCAATCTTAATAGCCGAGGTTTATACCCTATTTTGAATGTACCAACAACAAAGCATTCAACTCAAATAGATTGGGTTTTCTGTGATACTTCGGTATCTGGGGCTTCGGCTATTACATATCAGACACCATACAGTCACCATGATGGAGTATTCCTTAGGTATAGCTTGTAAGTAAATTATCAAAATATTCTATTATAATTATAATTATTTTGTAAAAAATTGTTAATTGTAAATTGTCAAAATTATTATCTTTGTGCAATATTTAATGTAAATAATTATAATAAGTATTCCTCCTCGGGGATTGCGACCTTGCCGTGGTGAGGAGGCTGAGTATGTAAATCTTTTATGAATGCAAAACTGTACAAAATGTTCAATAAACTTTACAGAAACCAGCAGCAATCCAATTCAATTTGATTTATTTGTATAATATGTCCAATAAATGTTTTTTCTTTATAAGCAGGAGTACGACTAAAATTATTTGAAAAGGAACAATTATTTTTGAAAAGATATTTCTAAAGTAGCACTTGCAAGGGTATAAAAACTTCGGCACAGACGAAGTTAGCCCTCTCGTTTTTTTTATATGTTTTCAAATAGACTCGCAAAATTTGGTGGAAATCGGATGACTATATCTTAAGGCTGCCATAGAACCAATCGGTCGGAAAATCAGTCTTAGTGAGAAAAACTTTTTTGTTGTTTTTTAATTTAATCGTTCTTAATCTCGGCAATTGTTAATTTGATATGTTTGAAATCAGATGTTTATCTGTCGGAAAATGGATTTAAGTTAAAAACATTTTTGATTTTTATGTAAGCGTTTTTAAAGTCTTACATATCAAAAACAGCATTTGCAAGGGTATAAAAACTTTGGCACAGACGAAATTAGCTTGGCCTTCTCGTTTTTTTATTTGCTTTACCTCGCACACATATTGCTCTTTAAGCTCAGAGAGGATTTCTTGTTCGTCGATGCCGCGGAGATCGTTTGAGAAGAGCACAGCTTTTGAAAAGTTCAATTTGTTGTGGTGAGTGATCTCTACTTCGATTGTGGGAGCCAGAGTGCTAAGCTGTAAAACCTTTTTAGCTTGCACGTCGTTCTTGGTTTTTAAGCTCCAGGGACTTCGCTTCAAGATTGAGCATCGCAGTGGCAAACTCAACGTGGTTCCTGATGCGTTGTCGAGGGTAAACGACCAGGAAATGACTGCTTTAGATGCTAGTCACGGGTTATTAGTCGACTTGGAATCTCCACATTTCAAGTCCGACGAATTTATTGTGCTTATGGAGCGGGTTAAGGCTAAACGCGATAAATTACCTGACATCAAAGTGGTGGATAAGCTGGTATACAGGCGGTTCAAAAACTACATCGTCAGTACCAAATTTCCCATACTCTAACAGCAGTGTACTCGCCTCAAGCGAATGCATCAGAGCGTGTGAGTCGCTCAATCATCGCTGCGATTCGATCTCATATTAGATCGGACCAAAAAGACTGGGATGAAAACTTAAACAGTATTTGTTGTGCGTTAAGATCGGCTGTCCACTCTGGCATCGGCACAACCCCCTATTATATGGTGTTTGGCCAACATCTCATCACCTCTGGGTCGACCTATAAACTGCTGAGGGCTTTAAAATTGCTAGAAGGCTAGAAGTCAAAGCAGTAGCATTTAATCGTGAAGACTCTCTGGAGTTAATTCGTAGCAAGGCTTGTGAAGCAATGAAGGAGCAGAATGAGAAAAATGAGCGTATTTATAGTACTCGCTCAAGAGAGATATCGCTTAATGTGGGCCAAGAAGTTCTCAGGAGGAACTTTAAACAAAGTAACTTTGTGGCTGGATATAGCTCCAAATTAGCGCCTGCCTTTGTCAAAGCCAGAGTTAAGAAAAAACTGGGTAATTCATACTACGAATTGGAGGATCTCCAAGGTCGATTAGTTGGTCGCTATCATGCGAAGGATTTGAGACAATAACTGATACAAGCTTAGGTGTATCAGACTTGAGTTCCTGAGCCCCAAGTCTGATTTTAATGGGGGGCAATTTGTAACGCTTGTATTTGCAACAAACTTCAGTTGACCGCTAAATTTGTTTTCAATTGCGAATATCGTAAGGGTAAAGCGCCATCCATCGGTAGCGATATAGAGAAAGTAACGCAAAGACAAGGAGTGAAAATTATTTGCTATGCCTTTCTCTCAAGATGGCCATTTTCACCACACTATGGTAAAAGGTTCCCTCCAGAACTCAAGCGTCATAGTCGTTCTATTCCTCTTTGCGCGCTTACAACTCCGACCATTTTCATCCTCGGCCAAAGTAAAAGTTTTTAAGCGAAAAAGTATGTTTCGCGAGTGGTCTTCGACAATCAAGTGGAGCAATATATAAAGAGAATAAAAAGAAAATCATTTCTTTGGCGCTAAGCATAGCAGTGAGTTAATTTTGTCCTCAGTTTAAGTGGGTTCTGTCCACTAGTAGAGGCTGGGCTCAACTTGGATTGATTTCCAGGTTTGGTGCTCTATGTGGAGTGAAAAATTTAACCCTTGGCCAAGCTGGATTAAGCTTAAGTTGAGTGGCGGAGCTAACAGCGTTTTTGGAGTTACTTTTAAAGTCGGCAAAACTCCACCTTGAGCCCCCTCTTCCAACGCAACTAAGCGAGTGTTCCCAAAATATTCACTCGAATTCGAGTGCTTTTTTTGTGAGTGGTTCAGTCTGCGATCGAGTGTGGTGTGGCTATCATTGCCGACAAGAAATCGCTTATAACACTCGGGTCAGATAATTGTTAAAGGTGTCAAAAAGGTCGAAAAGTGCACTAAATCCCAAACGAAAGAAGTCCCGTTTTATTCGAGCGTATATTTATTTATTTATTTATTTATTTAGAGTCGACAAACAAAGGCTGTCAACAAAAGTATAAATACGTTACAAAAAAAATTTTATGAGCTAAGGAAGCCTATCAAAGAAAATCTAATAAAATTACAAAATAAACTAATAACGACTCCGACACGGTGTGGGTATTTTAATTTCCCGTCCGACCAGCTATGCCCTTATTCACAGCCGATTGTAGTCAGAGACGTTATTAGAGCTAACAAAAACTTTAATAATATAGAGATCGAGAAAAGGGAGAGATAGAAAAAAACCAAAACCTATAGTTATGTAGGAGCAAAGGAAAAAATAAGATAACATAATAAATTAAACAAAAACAGAGATAGAGAGAAAGAGAGAAAACTATCTAAAAGAAAACTTTAAAAATAAAAAATGTATACGTAAAACTTAAAAATAAATAGCCGGAAAATCTCTGACCCGGTGATTGAGGATTTTTTAGCCAGTCCGGCAAGCTATAATAGTGCTGGTGGCCTATTCGACCGTCGACGGTTCGAAGTTCGATCGAAAAGAAGGAACGAAGAAAGTCGTATGAAAAAAAAAGAGAATCAGTTGATTGCCAATGATTAAGTTGGTGTTTTAATAATAAAAATAAAATGAATGGCCGAGTAATAATTAAATTCTTTTTTTTGTGCTTAAATTGCCCTGCAAGCCGAAAGCAGAGGAGAAAACGAGTGAGAAGAGAATCAGATTTTTTTGAGTGAATTTTGAGTTTTTTTTCCTTGCGGCAGAAAAAGAAGTTTAAAAGAAAAGAAGCCGTAGAAATGTTTGATTTATATAATTCCTTTCATTAATTGAACAGCGGTCCCAGCATCGGAGAAAGTACTTTCGGCGATGGATAACAAGACTATGTAAGTGTTCAACCAATTGATTGTTTAAACAGTGTACGACACAAAAAGAGACACATTGAAAATCTTTTATAATTGCTAATACCTGAGTCAAGAAAAATAAAAAAAAGAAAACAAACTTTTTCCGATAAAATAAGAACTCTAAATTCTCGCTCAAGAGTTGTTCTTTTCCTCAAGCGCCTCGTTAAGCTTAGACCGCAATTTAGCGGTCGGGGATTGCGACCTTATCGTGGTGAGGAGGCTGAGTATGTAAATCTTTTATGAATGCAAAACTGTAGAAAATGTTCAATAAACTTTACAGAGACCAGCGGCAATCCAATTCAATTTGATTTCTTTGTAAGTCCAATAAATGCCCTTTCTTTATAAGCAGGAATACAACTAAAAATGTTTGGAAAGGTACAATGATTTTTGAAAAGATATTTAAAAATAGAGGATAGCTAACTTCGGCTCGACCAAAGTTTATTTACCCTTGTAGCTTGTAAAATTTATATAAATTAAGGTTTTAAATGATTTTCGTCGAACATTCTTAGCTGAGTTATATCCCAATCTCAGCAACAGATGGCGCCTCTACTTTGACCATTTGCTTGCTAGTTTGTTATATGACAGCTATACGATATATTCATCAGATTCTGACTAAACTTCCCACAATTGTGTGGAAACATAAAGACTCTACCACTGAAAAAAAAGTTTTTTTTACTAGAACTACTTTTTCGACCGATCGTTCCTATGGAAACTATTTGCTATAGTCATCCGATTTGGATCAAACTTAGCAGAACTGTGTGGTTGCATATAATACTGATCAGTTACTAGTTTGGGAGCAATAACATTGAAAACAAAGACAAACATTTTTCCTACTAAGACTTTTTTTCAGAACTATATTTTGTATAACAGCTATCACTATATAGTTGACAGATTTTCATCAAACTTGGTCGAATTGTGTAAAAGCATAGACGGCTTGGGCATGTTTGCGTTGAAGACAAAAAAGTTTTTCTTACTAAAACTACTTTTCGACTTTTTCGTTCCTATAGCAGCTATATGAAATAGTCATCCGATCCGGCCAGTACCGCCAAATGTGCAGCGTCTTTGTACCAAAAGACTTCGTGCAAAGATTGGTTAAGATATCTTTAAAACTGACGGAGGAGATAGCATAGAAGCAGACGGACAGACGGACATGGCTATATCAGCTCAGCTCGTCATCTTGATCAAAAATCTTTATACTCTCTGTGGTCGGAGACGCTTCCTTCTATGCGTTACAAATGTCTGGACAATTTTAATATACCTTCTCAAGGGTATAAAAACGTTTGCCGATATCAATTATAGTTCTTGGGTTATTCAATTTTAAGCGAGGCATTAAAAAATAGGCCCCAGGGGTAGACACAACCATTAAACTGCCCCTCGCCTCCCTTACAACTTTGTTTAGCAATTTATTTTCTACTTTCAAAGCTGGCTTAGCAATTTACTTGAAGTGTAAAAGTGTTCGAGCTGGAACTGAAAGGAAAACTACCCGAAACTTTGAAGAATCACATAATTATGCATTTCGCAACGCTGGCCCTAGCCCTGATCTCTATGTACCTAATCTCTGGCCCAGCCACGCGTGGCTATCAGTTCAAACAGCAGGTGAGCGGGACAACATTTCGCACATAAATTGTCTAAAAAAATCCTTCCGCAGCGCAAACGCATGAGTCACATGGAACACAACGACTGCGGCAGCGGCGGCACTTGTGGCATGAGTCTGGGGCGCGGCAATTCTAAGCAAACTGCCTCTAGCATTGCACAGAAGGCTGCCATGGAAGCCAAACAGGCGTCGGATACCCAGCAGCCCGCTGCTGAGGCAGCTGCCCGTCAGGTCAAAACACAATTGGCTGAGAAGGCAATTGCAGCGGCCAGAGCTGCGGAGGCTGCACTGGCTGGCAAGCAGCAAATTGTCGAGCAACTGCAGGAGGAAGTGCGAGAGGCGGAAATTGTGGTCCAGGAGGAGGGTTCTTCGTTGTCCAGCTCGCAGTTGAATATGAATGCTGCAGCTGCTGCCGCCAAGCAGGCTGCTTTATTGCTGCAGGCCTTGCAGAATGCCATTAGGATTGCCCAGGAAAATCTGGGAAATGCGGAATCGGCAGCCAGTGGTGCCCATCAAGGAGTGATTGAGAAACTTCAGCTCGTGGAGGCGGCACGGAACCGTGTTGAGCTTTTAATCCGGCAGCTCAAAGCAGCAAAAATGGATTACAATAATACGAAAGGGGCGGCCTACAAGGCCGCTTGTGCGGCGGCAGAGGCCAGAGAAAAAGCTTCTAGAGATCGACGTCGGACAATGTAAAAAAAAAGGTAGTCGCCGCAAAAATGGAGCGGGCAAATTTATTTTTTAGTTAAGTTTTTTGTCTATTGTGGTAGGCCAATTTTTTTTGATTGTTGTGTCCAATATATGGGTTGCAATGGGCTTTGATCCATTTCCAAAATAAAAAGTCACGTTTTTATTTCATATGTTTCTCCTACGCGTTTCGGCTGCTTGTCGCTCTTTCTTCAGGGAGCCTGTGTTTATTTATATCACATTGAAACCAATAACAAAAAACATACATTTTTTTACATGCATACATAATAATTTTTGTCATAGTGTTAGTTTAGATATGTGCAATTATCATTGAGGCGTCCCAATGGGTGTTTTGTTGTGTTTGATTTGTTAAATGTTTTTATACCCTTGCAGAAAATGTATTTAAGTTGTCCAGATGTTTGTAACGCATAGAAGGAATCATCTCCAACCACATAAAGTATATATGTTTTTGATCAGCATGACGTGCTGAGTTGAAATAGCCATGTCCGTCTGTCCATCCGTCTTTCACATAATTCCACCAAGTTTGATGCAAGTCGGACAACTAATTAATATAGCTATTGCTGGGATTTGTTTTGTTGCTGGTGCGAGTCGGACGTGTTTTGAGCTGAGCTCCGCTTTGCGTGCCCCAATTGCTACTAAAACGCAGAATAAACAATTGAAACGGTGGCCGCGACTTAAGGAGGGAGACCTGCCGTGTGCTGATATCGGTGAACAAAGGCCAGGCCTCCTATTTGGGAAATTATAACATATTTTCACAGGCTTTGGCGGTCTTGTGTTGGACTCAGAGGATAACGGCAAGAGAGGAATCACGAATACACAAACATATTCTAGACACTCCACAAAGAAAACCAAAAATCACGCCAAATTAACAAGGAAAACAAACATGCGGTGAGCCAGAACAGCTGTTCAACAAGTTAGTACCACCACCAACAACGTACTGGCCAAAAATACGTAAGCACGTAAGAGCTTGCGTAGCCCATTACGTCGCACAAGTCTCGCGCGAACTTCCTTACACAATTAGGGCATACCATTAGGCGCGAGAGTTAAATCACTCAGGCGATAGTTTTTGAAAAATGCGGCGTACACCACCCTGCAATAACAAAATAGTTTTGCTCGACACTTCGCCAGAAGAAACTCAACCTAGCCCCTCATTAAAAGCGCTAAACATGGAGGGTTCAGCAAAACAAGCAATGCCTTCCGCAGCCGCTCACAAAGGAAATATGCAGATGCCGACGACAATGCCCAATGTCAAACCTTTTAGACGCCAAGCTGAGCGATCTTCCTACCAAATCGGACATAGAGGGAATAAACAATAACTTTTTGGAACTGCAGCAGAAGAATGCGAAACTGGAGAGCCGACTGGGAAAAATGGAGGAACGAAACACGGCACTAGAGCAACAACTGGATTTTCTTATGAAAAAGGCAAACGAGAAAAACGTCGTAATGCATCTACAAGTATCCACTGAAGAAAACCCAATCGATAAGGCAAAATCTGTATGCATGGAAGTACTCAGCACCAGAGACAAGTCTGCTGTCACTGCTGCATGGAATTTCAGGCCAGGCAAAGCTGGTGGTGCTGGAGTCATCGTCATATGAACGAGGACGAAACCTCTAAAAGTATACTAAGAAAAAACTAGAACGAATAATTTGAGTACGAACGCTCTTGAAAAAAAAATTAGTCGCTCTTGAATTTTCAAGAATTTCGAGAATCGAGATAAATTCGTTCTAAACGTTCTCAATTTTGTTTTTTATAGGCAAGGGGGTGAGGGCAACCTACCAACCTAACTTTGAGAGAGTAGCGTTGGAGTCGCTCTCGCAGAGAGTGAGGGCGCATGCGCAGTTGGTCGTTGAGAGAATGAGAGCGCAGAGAGTGAGAGCGCATGCGCAGTTTGTTGTTGTGCGACGAAAGGCAACTGCGTTTATTTATAAGTGTGATTTCGTCGCGTATTCTAGCTTAGGGAAGTTAGCTGAGCTCGTAAAGCTGCCCGTCGCCTGTGTATGTTTCAGTCTTTCAAGGTACCGAGTTCAAGTCCCAGAAAAGTAAGCACAAAAAAAAAAAAAAAATCTATGTGGGGTTATCTCAAAATCAATCACAGCTTAAAACAAAGTTTGGTGGGTGGTGGTTGGGGTTGGTTTGGTTGATAATGGTGAGTGGGGAGGGGGGAGGGAGACGGACAACGTCGGTCGGGTCGGGTCGGTAGTGTCTCTGACCACACCCCCCACTACAAATATTCTTTTGAATTTTTTTATTTTGAGAATTATTCGTTCTTGGATCAAGTACTGAAACTCTTGAACTCAATAATTACTCATACCTGGATCAGAGAAGAGCTAAAACTCTTGAATCAGGAATGTCGGGATAAAAAATTCACTCTTGAATCAAGAATTTCGCGCTTCGATCAAGAATTTTCACTCTCACCGTACTTTTGAAAACGAATGCTCTTGATTCAAGAGCGAAATTCTCTATTTTTTCTCTGAGTGTTGTAATGGCGCTTGAACCAAAACTAACCCAAAAGATAGTTTCGCTGCCTAAAAGTAAGCAACACTAGTACACTAACAGACTAGTTATCTGAGAGATGTAGCGGGAGAAATGCGATTAACAGCCTTAATGAGAGACAAAGATGAAATGGTGAAAATGCATGGTTCTGTTAAGAACTTTCTTTCGGCAGCTCCTCCGAATCACCAGCTCTGTCTATTTCTGGCCTTTGAAGCAACAAGTCTATTTGTATGTGCGGTAAAGTAACAAAAGTAGATCAAGCATCAAAATTTTAATTCGAAAGTGTTCAGCATCTGCTCGGCCACTTTCAACTGCGGCCAAACACATAATTCTTTTGTGCCATACGACAAGTAAGTTGCCCATGGGCTTTCAGATAGCGAAAAGTTTGAAAGAAATCCTTTTGCTACTCGTGTTCAAACCCCCCCCCCCCCCCTCCTGATCTAATTTCAGGTGTGGCACTTAGTATTAAAATTTTCTTTTGGGCTCCATTTAACGCCAACTCCAGCCAATACCCTAGGCTACACCGCTGGCCAATTTAGCAGCTAAAGAACCAAATTAACGATCCCCTCTTGAATCTGAGCTTAACGAGGCGAAAGAAAAAAACAAAAAGCTCCTTCGAGAGAACTGAAGCGGCTAGCTGAGAGGAAAGCTCCCCAGGCCAGCTCAGTGTACAAGGCGAGCGACGGCGGTGCGGCTGCCTTTTTTAATTTCGATTTCTGCGGGACGGAGTGAACGAGAAACGGTCAAAAAAAAAGTGAGACGGATCCAGAAAACTCGGCCAGAATCGGTGTCCCGGAATTGCTGGCGTAAAAATTCGTGGAAATCCCGCCAGAAGCCAAATTTTTTTTTTGCGCAGCCCCTGGCTTGGCCATTCGAGCTGAAGAGAGAAAAATCCGTTGGTATAACGGCACTGATACCGGCTCTCCCTCTAACGAAGGCTTAGGCTACATTTTTTTTTGTGTTTGTTTAGTGAAAAATTCTGAAATTAGCGGCAAAAGCAACCAAGAAAAAAAATTCTTCTCTCGTCTGCCTCAGTTACCGTACTTCTGATTTTTGTGCCTCTCTGCCTGCAGTCCCGTTATACGCCATCTTGATCGACAGAGCAGCTTGCTGCTAAAGAAAAAAAAAAATGTAAGAAAAGTCAAAACGAGAGAGAGAGAGAGAGAGATGCTTCCAGCATAGAAGTAATTGTGGTGTGCCAACTTTTTTTTGGGTGTCTTTTGTTTTTGCTGTTGTGAACGTTTATATATTGCAGCCACGGATACCGTACGGAAAGCGCTTTTCACCGGTGGATTAAAGGCATGTAAGTAAATTGCAAATGGCAATTTACTTACATGCCTTTAATCCACCGGTGAAAAGCGCTTTCCGTACGGTATCCGTGGCTGCAATATATAAACGTTCACAACAGCAAAAACAAAAGACACCCAAAAAAAAGTTGGCACACCACAATTACTTCTATGCTGGAAGCATCTCTCTCTCTCTCTCTCTCGTTTTGACTTTTCTTACATTTTTTTTTTTCTTTAGCAGCAAGCTGCTCTGTCGATCAAGATGGCGTATAACGGGACGTGCAGGCAGAGAGGCACAAAAATCAGAAGTACGGTAACTGAGGCAGACGAGAGAAGAATTTTTTTTCTTGGTTGCTTTTGCCGCTAATTTCAGAATTTTTCACTAAACAAACACAAAAAAAAATGTAGCCTAAGCCTTCGTTAGAGGGAGAGCCGGTATCAGTGCCGTTATACCAACGGATTTTTCTCTCTTCAGCTCGAATGGCCAAGCCAGGGGCTGCGCAAAAAAAAAATTTGGCTTCTGGCGGGATTTCCACGAATTTTTACGCCAGCAATTCCGGGACACCGATTCTGGCCGAGTTTTCTGGATCCGTCTCACTTTTTTTTGACCGTTTCTCGTTCACTCCGTCCCGCAGAAATCGAAATTAAAAAAGGCAGCCGCACCGCCGTCGCTCGCCTTGTACACTGAGCTGGCCTGGGGAGCTTTCCTCTCAGCTAGCCGCTTCAGTTCTCTCGAAGGAGCTTTTTGTTTTTTTCTTTCGCCTCGTTAAGCTCAGATTCAAGAGGGGATCGTTAATTTGGTTCTTTAGCTGCTAAATTGGCCAGCGGTGTAGCCTAGGGTATTGGCTGGAGTTGGCGTTAAATGGAGCCCAAAAGAAAATTTTAATACTAAGTGCCACACCTGAAATTAGATCGAGGGGGGGGGGGGGTTTGAACACGAGTAGCAAAAGGATTTCTTTCAAACTTTTCGCTATCTGAAAGCCCATGGGCAACTTACTTGTCGTATGGCACAAAAGAATTATGTGTTTGGCCGCAGTTGAAAGTGGCCGAGCAGATGCTGAACACTTTCGAATTAAAATTTTGATGCTTGATCTACTTTTGTTACTTTACCGCACATACAAATAGACTTGTTGCTTCAAAGGCCAGAAATAGACAGAGCTGGTGATTCGGAGGAGCTGCCGAAAGAAAGTTCTTAACAGAACCATGCATTTTCACCATTTCATCTTTGTCTCTCATTAAGGCTGTTAATCGCATTTCTCCCGCTACATCTCTCAGATAACTAGTCTGTTAGTGTACTAGTGTTGCTTACTTTTAGGCAGCGAAACTATCTTTTGGGTTAGTTTTGGTTCAAG